>JAOXJM010000001.1:133236349-133258602 GCA_026413425.1 Tringa solitaria
CAGCAGGGGAGTTGGACTAGATGATCTCTATGGTCCCTTCCAACTCTAAAAATTTCAGTGAAATTCAGTGAACACATTTAAAACTGGCCATCCTGCTTTGTGCGAAAGAGCGAGCCTAGAGCAACGCACTGACCCATTTCTCAGTGAATTTGCGAAACTGGAATGTAACATCCCAGCCCTTCCACCAACTGCGGCCACGCAGAAACACTCAAGCCTTGAACTTCATAGCTGTGTGTGTCTGTTACGCATACCCACTCGTAAAGCGTGTATACCGAACATCTCCACAGGCCCATGCTGTTCCACACCCACATGGATTTCAAGAAACACAGGTAGCGAGGGGCCATCACACTGCCTACTTCTTACAGCAGTGGTATGTGCACCTGTATACAGCCCTGGAAAGCCCTAATACAGTTTCCTACCCATTTCCAAAGTCTGGCTGAAAATCCAGGCGTTAAAAAAACCCACCACAACCAACACCAAATCTGATCTTGGTCAGTCAAGGCCAAGATCAATCTTCAAAAAGGAAGAACTTTGTCTGCTGGGCAACAAGAGAGCAATCACTGCTATTTGTTCTGCCATAACAAACCCTAGTTCAAGCAGCAATGAAATAAAATTTAAGAGCAAAATAGGTTTTACTCCTACTTGACAGTGGTTCTCCACAAATGCATTTGGTTTATTGAGCAATACTTAACTGTAACCGTCGACTAAATATCTATAATGCTTGCTTAAAATCTGGAAAATTACATGTATTTTTCTGCCTTTGTTTCCTATACTATTTTGATATCTATAAAACCAGAACTATCAACTATCCAACACAGATAAGAGGCAAAATTCATAGTCCTTAATCTGTGTCTTGTGATTGTACAGAAAACATAAATCCCTCGTCTTCCCAAGTCATCTCACAAATTGATATTGCCAAGTTTCACAGAGTACTCCCCTGCAGCCAAAAGGAGCCACGAAGCGCACAGCTAGCTGTTCCACAAGCAATAAACGGGTAAGACTAGATCCCCTGGTAAGTTACACAAAACCTCTATGGAAAGGTAGTGGTGTTGAGCACGTTTCTGCTCAGAATGTGACAAAATTTCAGTGATCTCCCATCTCAACGCTGCAAATGACTGTCAGATTGTTATTCCCAGGCTTCTGCCCAGGTCTCAAGTTCTGAAACAGTACTGTAAAATTTCGGAGCCCTCAGAACATTCATTAAAATTCTCCTTCTGCTGTGCTTCAATTAAATGGCTGTCTCTCTTCGTGAAGTGCCATGCAAATAAAGATTACCCTAACTTACCCTAACATGCATAGTTTATGTATAACACATATAATTTACACATCATGACATTCACTTCCCTTATAAGGATTGAGCACAGCAAATTTCAGCATTTAGACTATGCTTCTGATGGCAAGTGTGTTTGCTCTCGCTCTCCTTCCCTCTCCAAGGTGTTCCTCAGCACTGCAAAGCCAGCTTGTGCTTTCACTGAAAAACCAGCTTGCACTTTCACCACATAAAGGCACCAAACCAAAATACTACATAAAGGCAAAGAAAACATATCCGTTTGTGCATGTGCAACGTGGCCTGAACTACTCCAGAACTTTAAAGCTGGTTCTCAGGCATTGGTCAAGGCTGGTCAAATTGAACTGGAAGTCCAGCTTCCTGTCACCAGCAGAGCCTGAGGAAAAGAAGTTCATGGCTACTCCCTCCCTTGCCCACCTGTTTCCACTGGCACTAACAGATGATTCAAGTAGCCAACAGGACAAGCCCACATAACTTCCGAGGGTGGCTCCCAAAGGCCATATAAAAACATCCTCCTTTTAACATTAATAAACCACAAATGAAAGCATCACCTATGTGTCAATTTTTAAGAGTTTAATGTGTCTTGTGAATTCATAGTGAAAAATTACTCCAGACTTTTATCGATTTGTGGTATACACTTACGTCTAGCACGTGCAAAGGAAATTATATCTAATAACTAGAAAGTAATTTAAAGTGTATGCAGAACCATTCAATTACACAGAATACAGTAACCATCTCAGGTATCAACACTCAGAGAAAGTTTACATGTGTATATATAGACGTGCACACAACAGAAATTCAGGAACAATTCCTGTAATAAGTGTCCCAAGGACACTTTCCTAAGAAGGGAATCTACACAAGAAATGACTCACAACTACACTGAAGAACTAGCACATAATTAAGATATGTTGTTTTGACAAATCCACTTGAGAAAACAACATGAAGCCTCCTGGGTCTTCTTTTAATCCAAGAACAAAAGTACACTGCACTTGTTCAACCATCAATATATTTAAGCTACTTAAACATCATGTTTGTTGTTGAGCCAGTTGCAGTGTCCTGATTTGGTTTAGACCTCAACTATAAGATGTTTCCAAAAAATACAGCAAAGTATGTATGTATGCTGATATCTAGCACATTTATGCTGAATATTTAGTATTGCAGGCACTTTTATTTAGAGACCAATGCTATTTTCCGTAGGCAAATCAAACATCAGATTCTTTAAAAATACTGGGCAAAAATAATTTTGTGGAAACCAGTTACCACTGCTGAACAGTACCAACTCCTTGAGGAACTTTTGCCACAGTCACGAGTTAATTATTATGAAAGAAACACATTACTCACTACGGTAATACTTTTTCACTTGGTCTTGGCTGTAAGTACATTAGACTTCTAAACTGAAAGTAGCATGCCCTACTGCTTCCCAGGCATAGAAATAGTTAGATCAATATAAGATTAGGATGTGGCACTACTGCATGAAGAAGTGACCCATATGGAAGAATTTCACATGGACACACTTCTCAGCAGTGACAAATAAAACCTCATTTTTCTGGATTAATTTTACTGACGTTAATAGAAAGGAAGTTCTTTACTTACCAGAAGAATTTTGTTAAAAAGTAATTTTTCCACATCACGATAGTTTTTAAAGAGTTTCACTTTTGGATCAGTTTAGAAATAGATAACCACAAACAACCCAAGGAAAAACTAGATCTCAGCTTCCCAAGCTAACCCTAACAAATACAAAGATTCTTCTAGCCTTCAGGACTGGGTTCTTGAACTTGAAACCATTCATCTCTTTTGTGCTTCAGATTATCACACTGATACCCATAGGGATCAACGCTATAGAGAAGCATCACAGTGCCAAACAAAGGATGCAAAGGACACAGGGCAAGCAGAGAAAAAGATACTGAGATGACTTGCAGATCAGTACTTCATCTTACATGTAACTCAATGAAAGGGAATTGTGTGGGACTATCTCCAGTCTCCCCAGAGAACAGCAAGGGTGGATCTAAAGAAGACTGAAATAGCCTAAAAATGCTAAGGCAGCCACTTCAAGATTGCTGTAATTAATTAAAGTGCAGACTGCCTCTGAAAGGGGTGGTCCTATCCAGACGAAAACCTACTTCCCCAAGTAATTTTGCAGTCAGATCAGTTCCCTGATCCAATTCAATCCAGACCTGCAGGAGTGCTCATACAGAGACTGAACAACTGGTTTGCTTAAAGACAGGACTGTTTAAAGCACTCATAAAAATTCTGCCTAAGATTTAGGGCAAACAGAACAAAACAGTACTGTTGTTCAAACCATAACTTCTGGAAGAAAGCATGCAACAAGGCTTTTATAAAAACCTGCATCATTTGAACTTCCAACAGGAAAAGAAAAGCTATTTCAGCACACAGAGAGCAGCGCATGAGAACAAGTTGGCCAAGAGTAAAATGAGACTGGGTGTTAAAAGGTTTCTGACCGTCAAAGAACTGATGTCCTAAGGCAACTTTCCAAGAGAAAGAGCAAAGTTGAAAAAACACAGACAAAAACCCTAGCTAATTTCATTCAGTAAGTTTTATGAAATTTTACCTAATTTTATACAGGCTGTCAATTACCCGAAAGGCTCTTGCCTCTTTGGGGAGCTATGGAAATCTTCATGAATTTAAGACAAAAATGTTTTCCCTAACAACAGACACTATTTCAGTCTCTTGGCTAGAACAGCAAGGTTGCTTTTGCCCACTGCACATGTGTTAGGGAAGGAAAAACAGGAGGGATGAGAAAGGACTGATGAAAATCCATCAGCTTTGCACCAAACTGCACGAAGGCGTGCATAGCAATGGGTCTGTGTTGCCTGCAGAGAACGGCCACAAATCCCCAGCAGCAAACCAGTGCTTGATTAGCTGTATGAAAATCACATGCATGGAGTGAAGGCACTTGTGAATGACAAGAATGGCATAGCCACATCTCTTATGAGGGTACTTCAGCATCAAACTTTCTGCCATTCCCAAAGATAGATCAGAATTCACAGAAATCGAGCAAGCTACTGTCATAAAACTGAAAAGCACCAAGAAAGAGGGAATCTTTCCACCTGGTCTGAAGCTTTTTGTAGTAATTAAGACTTCCTGTCTTGGCAAATTCTTCAATGTCGATAAAACTTTTCAACCCTGCAGCACTCCCTTTCTGTGGCAGAAACAGCTGATGTAACCTCTGCTAACAAAAGTGCTTTTACTGGAATAGCCAGTGCAAGTTGAAACTGCTAAACACCAACATAATTTGCAATAGTTGAAAAGGCATTTTATTTTGCGTTTATTAGCTTTAGTGCTACAAAAATGTTGGGAGAGCTTCCAGAAGCAGCTACTCTTGAGTATATAAACTATCACTTGTAAAAGAGATTCAGGTTCCTGTAATTCCTCCTATCAAAAAATATCTTCTTAAACCAAAGGTGAAAAGCATGATTTTGTACCTCTCTTACCTATTAGCACTATTTCACAAAAGACAGTCCTCAGTTAAGACAGCCTCAAATGGTGGCTGTATTTACAGACTGGATCACCACATCTGTCAAACTCCAATTCTCAGTGTTTTCAGTGTTGAGACAAAATTCTTTTTTGATTTTAAGAAAAGACACCCAAAATTCTCACATGAAAGAATAGTTGGTATAATTCAGTAAAAATAACAATAAGAAAATAAACAATAATAATAATTAAATAATACATAATAGAACTAATTAGACTGTTCTGATTCATCAGAGTAGGAAATTAACGAGAAAGGTTTTGTTTCCTGGTTTGACATTTTTTCAGAAGTTACAAGATGTAACCTACTTTAAGTTATTTTCAACTTTTTTTCAAAGGTATTTTATGAAATTTATTTTAATTCAAGTTAGCCAAAAAAGCATGAACTTGAAAGTCATAAGTCAAAACAACAAAACCAAAAAGCTTCCAAACCATGTTGTGCTTTGATAAGCTGTTTCAGTTTTTCCCCTTCATGAATAACTAACTGAAAGTGATGCCCAAACCATGTAATAAATCCTCAAGACCTCAAATATTCTCAAAAAGTGGGAAAACATTTTTCCAAAAGCTTCCCATGCAATCTGCTCCTCACAGCCCAACTGGCCGGCGCAGGAAATGTGCTAAAAAGCATTCCCCGTGTCTGCACCCCAAAGGCAGGGCAGGATGGACAGCCTGCATTCGGGCCCTGCACTTCAGGGGAAAAGAAAGGAACAAGAGTCCTGACTCATCACATCACAACAGTATCAAATATATTGCCTCAGTTTTTGCTCTGATCAATAGGCTACTCTTCCCACGTCTTCATCCATGAAGACTCTGTGCTCAAGAAGGAGGTAACATCGCACCATACGCACATTAATAACACTGAAAGAACGTCATTATCATGCCAAGTCTCGGTCTATTTGGTTTCCCAGTAGCTTACAGCCTGGAACACATTTGGTTCTCCAGCTGAAGGACACAAGCTTACCTTTTTACCACAAGCTTCAGCGTCTTGTGTGAACCTTTCACCAGGCAGATTGCTTCTTGTCGGAAACCGGAGAGGCCCACGTCATTGATGCCAACAATTTCATCTCCAGCCAGTAACTTGTCCACAGCTGCAGCTTTGCTCCCATCTTCAATCTGAAGAAAAAGCGTATCAAATGGTAGAATTATTCAGGTTGCATAGTGACACCTTTAAAATAAGTTAATGAGCTTTCAATATTGGCTTCATACAATAATTACTACAGTAATTAACTGGTTAAAATTATTTTTAGAAAAAAAGCCATAAAGAGAGTAATGATGTAATGGAGACAATTAGAACAGGAAAGAAATGGAAGGGGGGAAAGCTGAGAAAATCAGAAAGCTCGATGGAAATTTGGAATTCAAACGCTTCTGTGATCTTGAGCTCTGTTCAATACAGGACAGGTAATTAATACTTGCAAATAGGGCTTTGGGCAGGCATCTTAAAATCTAGTTCTACACAGAAGGTAACCAATAATATTAACCATACAGTCAATAACATTAACCACAGAGTCAACAGCAAAAATCTGGCACGCTATGAAACCCCAAAATATTGCATAAAAAGATGGCCTGGAAAATAAAGCGATTTTCACCAAGCACATAATATTTAGTTAGCTGTATGGATATTTTCCTAACAGCACTGGCTAGAAGAGATGATCTGAGATCCAAGGAAGAAAAACAGCACGTCACACTGCCGAAGAACACAGCAATACTATCACTGGAAGATTATTTTGCTGCCACAGGCATCTCTTGCACACACTGAATTTTTACACAACTATTTGTAACATGCAGCAAAACACACACAAGATAAATTAAAGAATCAGTTTCTGGCAATTCCCATGCCAATGAAGGAAACAAACCCATTATACGAGCTACCCACTTTTAAAATTTAAAACAAATCCCCAAAGCTCAAACAGACAGAGTAGCAAGTACCAACAGTTTGAACTGGTTTCAAATACAACTGTACGTGTCGAACACTTTGAAATTCAGGCCCTCAGCTTTCTCAGCTTCGTCCTGTCTCTTTTTGCTGCCGATGCAGCCTCCAGCTTCTCAGTTGCTTTGGCTCATGACCTACACATTTAATTTTATTCCTCTCTCACTTGCTCACAATCCATATCCTACCTCATCTTCTAGATTTGACACTTCAACTTCAAAGAGTTTAATTTATGTCTCCATTATATTGTGCCTTGACTACAGTATCTCTGAGTTCATTATTAAAAGTGAGTGAACCTACAAAGAAGAAATCTTTGTAATTGCCCCAACTGCAGAAAGTTTCATAAAGAATTGCCATCTTCTGAGGCACCAAAGTCAATCAGCAAGATAAATCCAAAGGAAACGTAGCTTCATGAATTCTGAAGCTCGCAGTACAGGTTTTAGGGACACTTCAGCAATCAAAGTATAAATTAAATAACCTAATAAAATAAAGCAATATCTCTTGATGAAAGTACATTAGGATGATCTCATACACCGCACCAATCTCATTGCAAGCACAATAAAAGCTCTCTTTATGTAAGTCTAGGATAAATGTTCTTAAAAACCTTCAGACCTGTAAATCTAAGCCAAAAAAAATGCCATATAAAATTCTTAGTCTCATACTCCATTCTAAAAATGTTCCTTATTAATACTAATGAAGCAATTTAATTTCCAGAACTTCTTATCTTAATAAAAACACAAATAATTAAAGACAGAGCAAGTTTCTACATCCCGGTACATCTATTTCTCAAGCTATGACCTGCTTCTGACCTGCTTATGTATCCTCTGAACATCATGGATTTACCAGAATATCGAATTATCACTGCAAATCTTCAGTAAACTTGAAAACAAAGGAGCAGCAGTGGAAATCGCTTATATGCAAGGAGAGATTTAAGTTCAGAGATGTCAAGTAACAGAACGGCTGCCACACGAGGGAACTTGAAGTCAGGCAGAACTGAACAAGAGCAGAGGCAGCCTGGGACTCATGAATCTCAAACCTCCTAACAGGCAATCACAAGTCTTTCCAGTTACTACTAAATAAATTGTGTTTGCAGATCGGAAGCCCAGTAGGCTAGAAAAGCAGTGTGAAAATGTTAATTAAAGTCAGAGTTGATTCACTAGAATTGTAGGGAGAAGGTCAAACAGAGGTGAAAAAATAAAAGAAAAAAAAAAAAAAAAGAGGGAAAATATCTTGTATGAGGACACATTTTAAATTCCAAAAGGCAGATGCCAACCAGTTGCAGCCCTTATGCCCTGAGCAAGGCACCAACTGAATGACAAGGGGTGAGAAGTCCCTGGACCCTGTCACCTGGGCCTGAAGACCTCAACAGGGTCTTTTTTTATCTTTAAAAAAAAAAAAAAGCAAAAATCTGTCTCCTAGGGTTTCAAGGAATGCTCATTGTTCTCAGTAAGCATGTTTGTTTTTTCTTCAGGCTGGCAATGCACTGACAGCAGGGAGTATTCAGTTACCCCCTCTGAGTTTTCATTTCAGCAGGGAGACTACACATTCCACATAGTGCATGCTTTCCAGAGAGACACTGGCTGTACAAAACAACATTAATAAAAAAAGAAAAACCTAAAAAAAAAAAAAAATACCTAGACAGAAAGCTGAAGCCATCTTCATGAAAACCAGAAGTGCTTAAATACCTTGTCTCTAGATCAGTTGCAACTAGGGAGAATAAAGACTACACATCCATTCACAGTAAGTGTCTCCTCAAGCTGAACAAATTTAGACATAAATCTTCTGTACTAGTTTTACCTCAGATCTCCTAATGGCTGCATGAATGCGATTCCACTTGACAATGCACTTTTAAGTGGAAACGGCAATGTATTTTTCCTGTCTAGCCACCAATTTCTTCAGTTGCACTAGAAAGTCCTTTAGTTGTAATGACTAAAAAAAACCAACAAAAAAACCACACACACCACGAGGAAAAGACCTCTTCAAAAAAATTGCCCTACTAACCTGCCTTCTCACTGCAAACTTGGACAATGCCACTCCAGCTTCTCCTTCAGGTTTTCTCTTTTGTGTTTACGAGCCTTTCCATTTATTGTTTTCATATATATACCTGTTGATAAAGTTTCCATCTCGTAAGACCTTCACTACAAGTGTAAATTCCAACCAAAATACATAAACGTTTTTGAACTAGCAAACACACTTGAAAATTTCACAACTGTTTTTTCACCCCTCAAACATGAATGTATTTCACTCACCCATTTACAGAGTTAACTATTTAAATCCCTATTATTTATCCAAGTAACATCCAATGTCTTTCTGGATTTCAGGTGCCCAGAAAAACTAACAGTTAAACCAAAGCCTTGAAAATGCACTTTAAGATGATTAGTCTTTCAAGAACAGCCAACAAGAGGAGATGTGCCTCAGTGCTGGCAGCAGGCAGATGCGGCTGGACATAACCCTGAACAACCCCTCTGCTCGGGCTGGAGTACTCGCAGGAACCGAACGTCCGTAAAGTACACATCTTAACATTATTCTAGCAATAGCAGGAAACAAAACACACAGACAAGAAAAACAATCAACACCTTCTTTTCTTAAAAATAAGGACATAAGCCTTGAAAAAAATAAAAAAAACACAAAAAAGGTATAGTTCCACTGCGTATCTGGGATGAGTAAAGAAGGGTTCTAGAAATGCCCTCAAATCATGCATTCGATATGTATTAGCATATCATACCCCTCTCACTATGCTAAATTAACAAGAGTAAACACCATGACTTCCTATCCTTAGCAGGGATGTTGATGTTGCTACCAAAAAAAATGTTTTCAAGAGGGGATAAAAAGGATGTTTGTTGACAAAAAGCATCTGTTTAGACAGTCTCCAACTCTCACCCTGCTGTCCCTGATGACCTCCCTATGGCCAAGAGCAAAGGCAAACTTTGGGATCTGTGCATCAGGGAGGACTGGAACCATGGACTTCTGCCATCGTAACAGTATCTACATTAACTGTCATATCTTCCCAAATTTATTTTTCTTATAAAACACCATATCCACAAAACAGGAAGAGACACTGATACAAGACACAGATGCAGATAAGGGTTAGGATAAAAAAAAAGGGACTGAAAAAACACATACGTAACCCTGGTATGTGAAATTCTTCCTGCGAAAAGCAGGGAGCATCTTGAAATAGGGGAAGAGCTGAGCCGTGGAGAAAAGTCTAACAGCTAGATACACAAAGACATTCAAAGAACACTTACAAGTCTGTATACACGCAAAAGGGAAAATAATGGCCTAAATATGTAGATTTAAAATGCTGTTGATGGGGAGCACTACTTCTACAATGTGACCCCTTCACTCTGTGTTTATCGGGTCTGACACTTTACTTAAAATACCCACATTCCTCTACAGGCACCTGTATAAACAAGCAGGAGACAGGTTGGGGAAATGCCGTGTCACACAAGAGGTCTGGTTTTGTTTACAATGACGACAGTTTCTTGTCCATGCTCTCTCTGGACAGGGTGGGAGACGGAATGGAAACCCAAACCCAGAGACAAACACAGGAAAAAACAGCGCCATTTATCAGCGTTCTGCTATCGGCCATGATAAACTATTCTATCATCATTCACTTCTCATACATACATACAGATTTTTTTTTCCAAAAACTAACAATCTTTGTATCATATCTTCAGAACAAGTGAAATGTAGGAAGTGTTAATTATTTTGATTTTCACAGAGTTAAAGGAAAAATACTTTTACAGTTCAAGCCTGGCATTTGTGCAACTTTGAGGAATCAACATGAAAGTAACAGAGCTGACCTTAACTCCACCTATACATTCTGCAAATGCAGTCTTGACTGGTAAGGGCTGCACTCACCAGCAAGATTCATGGGTCAAACTAAGGGAAGGTAAAACAGGGGTACAAACTGCAACAGGACCAAACTGGTCCAAAGAGAATGGGTGTGTATATGGTTAAGGCATCTCGCACAGGCATGAGCAAGGCTAACACATTTGATTTTACATTCTTTCACATCCTTTCCTGCTTCTGATTTTGTACTTGGACATTAAAGAGGTGGGAGGACACCTGGCAGGGAACTAATCTATCCCCCTTTTACAGATGGAAGCATATATGGAAACAAGGCCCAAAACGATGAAGGGTGTCTGCAGCAAAGCAAGGAATTCCACACGAACCCTCAAGTCACTGGAGGGTACCCATAACCCCGCACCAACATCTCTCCAAAGACCACGGGGTTCAAAAACCAGCATTAACCACTCAACATGAACTTTAGGGAACACCATACAAAGAAAAGAAAGCTTAACAACGTGCTACTAACTTGCAAAATGTGGGCCTGTGCAGTACTATCCAATAGTATTAACTTGGCAATCACTGCACTTTGATCAGGCAGGTAAGCGTCTGCTGCATTTGGGGACATTCTACTTTAACAGGGCTGCCAGAACTTCCCTTTTTGCCTGGTATCACCATTTCACACCCCACCGGCCATTGCCCATATTTGCTCTCCCCTAGATAACGTTTAAAGATCACAGCAAACAGCACTAAATTTTGGGAACGTTTAGTCCGGGGCGGTATATTTCCCTAACAGCAGTTTCCTTCTTCCCCGGACCTGAGGGCAATGGCTCTCGGTCACTGTCACAGAACCCCTGAAGAGGCAGAGAAACCTGCCTTGGCCAGATGCCCTTTCAAAGTACCCCCCCATCGCGCCACACAGACCGTGAGCTGTCAGGCTGGCCAGAGAGCTGCCTTCTGTCAATAGGTCAGTCTTAAAAATCAATTTGGAAGCATTTTTTTAAAAAGTTCGGTAGAGTTCAGTAATAGGACACAGTCTATCACGGCCCTTTATAATTGCTTTTCATTTTGGTATATTTAGGCATTTGGGTATTTGCCCAGCAATCTTTTCTGATTGTTTGTTTGTTGATTTTAAAAAGCTGTCACCAAGCTGAACTTGGTACAGTTCTTTAAGCATTTATTCAATTTTTATAATCGTGGCCACTCTACTGTTTTGATTAAGGGCCTGCTGTCACTTCCCCTGTAACAGGGCACTTTCGTGGGGGATTTATTACAGCTGTAAAAACTGACTCCAGGCTCAAACTAAACTTCAGAGTTCCTCAAACCAGCGGTGTTTAAAAAGTATGGCAAAACACACACCATTCGCTTTTTAAAAAGTTAATACGTATGCATAAACTGACGAATACTTTATTCCAAACTACATGCAAAAGCATGTACCATTAGGCTACCATTAGGCTGTGAGAACACCCTTCTGATTGTAAATCATCAATTACTATATTTAAGAGAATACTGTTATTATATTTTAGTCTATTTAAACGCAGGGCCATTGTAAGCTCTGCAAATTGAAAAGAACCAATTAAAGTACTCACAGTTAAAAATTCAATGAATCTTTGTCCCAAGAAACTAATGATAACAATTTCCAGCTGCAAATTATCAAGAGACTTCACGTGGATTTTGTAGTTTTAAAAACTTAACGACAGATGTTTATTTTTAAAGTTTTTTTTCCACAGTGATTCCATTGTTTCAGTAACAGAAGTTGGAAACGTTTCATCACCGCTGAACACTTGTACTCAAATTAAAAAGAAAAATAAATTAAACCCCACCTTGATGTTTTAAAAGCATGGAGCTACTGTATCAGGAAAAGCAAGGTGGGGCTGCTTAGTGTCAGGGATGGTATTTTTGCTCGCAGTACCTAAGTTTTGCTAGACACACTTTACAGACTTATCACAATAGCATTTAGAAGCATACCCACACCTTTTCAGTCCATATAACCCACACCATCAGGCCTACATATATTCCACCTCCACAGAGCAACTAAACAGGTACAAATTGTAGTCTTTGAGGATGTTTCTATGCAAGAGCCCCTCGAGGGCAGCATAAATTGGGCAGGAAAGCGTCCTAGCTCTTACACTCCTGACAACCCCAGACTGACACCCAGGCAAGAGGAAAGCCAAAACGGACCCAGGCTACCTGGAGTAGGAATAAGGGCAAGAGAAGAGTGGAAAAATGGACTATATGATCTCCAGAGGTCCCTTCCAACCCCTATCATTCTGTGACAAGATGGAAATGCTGGAAGCAGGGGCAGTGGAAGAAGCCTGCTGGTGCTGGTAATCCTGAACTTGGAGAACCTCAGTCCCATCCCTTCTTTCCACCAATGTGCTTGTAACACTCGCAAATTATAGAACAAGTTTTGTTTTTTTCTACACACCCTCCTACTGCTGTTATTTAGTTATTCGTCCAGACAAGCTATACACATCTTATTCAAGAATTATTGAGAAATAACTCCCATTTATCTTTAGCTGAGAGTTTGGGTTTGCATTTTACAGAAGCTAATGTCATCCCATCCAGAGGAACTCATCTGAACTCATGGATATGTTAACACTGTTTTTAAACATACCTTCCTATCTTTTTCCGAAATTGCAAAATAACCTGTATAAGAAAGGAACACATACCTGTACTGTGAAAAAAAAAAAAAAAGGCCAAAAGATAACTTCTTTTTCTATAAGCAGTTTACTTATTCTAACAAACCTTCAACCAGAGAGGTTTGAAAGGGTTAGCTTATCCGTATTTACTTGTGCAAGTTTACTTATGGATGATTATATATATACACATAGGCTGTATATATATTTAATCTGTGTAGTTAACATTAAGCATTTTTTACAGGTCTACATTTTTGTTCTTTCAGCTACTATGAACAATGATAAGAATGGTTAAAATAGAGGTTACTCATAGAAACAACTCGCATTTTATCTTTTCAAACTGATAACAGGAACAGACTTCCAAGAGGAAAAATACGACCTGACAAAGTAATCTTTACGATCATAAGGTTCAAGGCTTTTTGCTTTGCAACCATGATATACTTCCAACAAGGTTGGCTTATCTTTCTGCCTTTCCTGTCCATCCCAGGAAAATAATGTCACAGCTTGCCAATGTGCCCTTGATAATAACACACTGAATACAACCCAACAGCCTGTGAAACATAACTAGTGAAAGGGCAGGACTTAATGACAAATCAAAAAGAGTGTGTCTGAATGGTCACATAGGTATTGCTGTACATTAATTACAAAGGAAAAGTCCAGTTTCATCAATGTATAGTTGGTGAAAAACTTTGAGATGCCTCAAAGGAAGACAATAAAAGATCTAGTAGACTGCAATAGAATACATACTGAAAAGGAATTTTGCGTATTTCATTCAGTCAGTCTGAGTGTAACCTTTTACATAAAATTTAAGTTACATCTATGCCTGTGTCTACAGACTGCTGCGATTTCAAAAAAAAAAAAAAAGGCAAAAAGCAACAGAAAAAAACTGTTCTGTTAGTTTTGTCATCTGTTAGTTTCAAAACATACTGTGATGGATCTGCCAAAAGCCACAGGAATTTTACAGTGTTAGGTTTGCATTTTAAATACCTTCTCTCGCGCAGCCCATTATTAACAGAATTCTTGACAAACTCGTACCATCATTGGGTTATAATCACGCCTTTGGGACCTTCCATTTCTGTCACAGCACAGTTGCTCGTTTTTCAGTGAGAAAGTGTAACATTCCCCAGTAATTCCTGTAAGAATATTCTTATAAACTCCTAAAAACTTGATTTTATCACAAAAGTAAAAGTAATGTTTAATAGTTACTACTGAAGTATTAATTTAGGAATCTACTGTTACACAGGGGAGCGAGCAGAACATACTATTACATGTCTAAGCAACAATCTAGCTGACGTACGCATTAACGAGAAAAGAATGACCTGCTCTCATAATAGCTGATAGCAACTTCTTCAACAAGAATTCCCCTTTGCAGGATTACTTAACTCTAAAGAAAAAAAAAAGTCCCACCAAGGTGCTGAATTTTAAAATAGCTCTTATTTGTTGATTCCCTTACCCATTCCTCTGCAAATAAAAGAAGAATCTTCAAAAGAAGGATCAGACTACTCCTAAAATTTGAGGGTTTTAAGATTTCTCAACAGACTTTGTTCTTTGCATTGACTTTTGCTCTTTGTTCAGAATTGCTATTCAGATTTGCAGGGCACCCAAATTACAGACTGAAGCCTTCCTTTGACATCATCTTCCTCAACACTTCCAATATTTAAAGCAAAGTTCAAACAAAATGACACATTTTTTTCCTTCCTCTCCACATTTACACAACTTCATTTATTATAAGTATATAGTACTTCAAATTGAATAGATATGTTATCTATTGCCTCTTTAACAAACCCATGTTTCTGCTGTGCAGTCTGTATGCAATCAATTCTCCTTTCTAAAAGCAATAAAAACTCAGAAGCTAGTGGGATGACCCTTAAGAAAACAAAAACGCATATTATAGAAACAAAAATGGTCTGGGTAACCTTGCCCTCAGTTTCTCCTCTGTTCTTGTTTATTAATGTCCCAGTAAAGGAAGAGTGTTTCCCCTACTCCACTTTCACCCGGAATTCAAACATGAAAAGTTGAAGACAGCAAAAACTAAATACAGCATTTATTATATTTTTCTAGGGCAGGAACTGCAACACAATTGCTTCTAAAATTATCAAACAAGGTCGACAAAGCAAGTCGCAGATAGAACTGCATGACGGCTGTTCCATCTTGTGAACATGAAGTACCTGAGCTGACTGGTATGGTCAGACACCAGGGGGTCAGACAGACTGCTAATACAACCAATGTAAATCTCTCATGATGCCACAGTAATAAAAACATGTCAATAAAAAACTATCAGTGTTTTTAAGCAGTTTATTGACAAGATGAAATAGTACCCATCTACCTTCCTAGGGCACACACTCATCAGAGCAAGGTGTGAAACATTCACACAGCTAGAATTAAGCACCAACAACCTAAGTCTTTTCTGAGTCAGAACGTTGAAAAAAGCAAAATCCAATTCTATAGCATTTTCTACCCTTAGGCATCATTCATATTATGCTATCCTGCCCCTTTTCCTCTAACTTTCAGTGCTCTGTTGTCATGTATTTCAGATTATTTTTTTTTTAATCTTTCTTAAAAAAAATGAATTTTGCTTTTTTCAAACAGACCTATGTGTTCATGATTTCAGGTTCTTCATTTTGACCAGCTGTTCTCTATACCACTCCTTACAACTCCATTACTTAATATCACGATGAAACATTAGAAGATATTCTTTCCTCATAAAAAATTTACCACAGGAATTAGATATGCAAGCATTTGTGGCATCTCTGCAAGTATCTTGCCACCTTTTCTCTACTTTAGGGGTCTAATTCTTCCTAGGATTAATGAAAGATAATTAACCAATAAAGATAATAATACGGGGTCATGTAATTCATACTCACATGACAAAGGTTATTATTTTTTCTTAAGAAATTATAGGATTGTGCTGTGAATTAGCAACTAATACACTAAAATCACAATGGATTAAAATAATGGAAACATAGAAATAGGAGCTTCAAAAGGCTGCATGGATTTAGCAGTAATTTGTGATGTAGCACAGAAGAATTCTTGTATTCTGAAATTAGAGTATGCTTACTACTCTAAATGGACGTTTTCCAAATTGGCTTTCATTCATAGCTCTTTTTCAAAAGCTTCATTGTGTAACACATGTTGCTGACATAATTAGCTCTAAGAGGAGGCATATTACTCCAAAGACTTTGAAAAAAAAAAGTTTTACAGAAATATGAAAACATTACACACGCAATTAGCTCCTTCTCCTCATTAAGAAGGTATATATTTAATTATGACAAAACTACAAAGTTTGACAAACATCTGTATTTCTGTTTGGCAGAAGTATCCGTCATATGTGCAGATGCACTTCCTAAAAGACACATCCTGTTCATGCAGCACAAGTCACAACTCCACTGCACAGCACTTGCTCAAGTATGAGCGGAATTTCGGGGAAGAATGTTTGTACAATAATTCTTGCACAAGAGGAGAAAAGTTGTAATTATACTTCTATTTTCCCACATTGGTGGTGGGACCACTATATATGCACATGTGCCTGCCATCATACATATGGCTTACGTCTCCCACTGCCGCTTATGCTGGTGAACACGAACACTTCATGTGTGTATTCCAGCACTACGCAACCACACTAATGAAAAATTCATGTCTTAGCACGCCAGCTTAGGATGTCAGTGTTGCCAGGAGGTTGACTGTTCTAAACACCACACTGCACAGGAGATGTTGAACTTGCACATCTTGATAACCGGCAGACCATTAAAGACTGCCTGTATTGACATTCCAAATTGAGCCTGTAACACAGTTAAGGAAACAGAATATTTTGTGGAACCCACAAGATACTGTCTGTATTATTTATGAACACCGTGAAACAGCTGCTTTCCTTTGAGACAAGACAGGTCTTAAAAGCTTAACGCTGAAGTATGCAAGAGCTGGGAGCAAAGCAGTATTTTTACCCACTGTTTGATAGTCCTGACAATTTTTCACAGGCATATTCTTAGGAATATCATCAGAAAAAAGCAGCATGGTCTTTTGAAGAGTCTGCCCACTGTAGGCAGTACTTAGATTCAAAACTTGCCTTTCCTTCTCAAGCCTGTCACCACAGCATGCCTTCCTCAAAAAAGCATATTCTGAGCAAAGACCTGGTTTTTCAAATGGTGAAGTGCAAAGGATTCCTTAGAGAAAAATCCTGAATTTTGAGTCATGCATAAGATCTATGCAAGTAGGCTGAGATTCGATCACAAAGGAGGAGTATTTTTATGAACACTGACTTGGAGTTGAGTTCAACAAAAACATCTACCATCACTAAAAACAGCAGAGAAACAATCTACTCTTCTGAATGATACTCAAATATTTAAACCGTGTACTGCATTGTAACAGCTACACATTGCAAAGTTTTGTTTGCACTGTATTTAAATTCTCTGTGAAATCAGTAATATTTTTTTTTTTACACTCTAAATTGTAGGAAAGCTATTAAGATTTCATTTATGATGATAAAAGAAAGTTGAAGGTTTGACTAAGCCAGCAACTGGAAAGCCTTCCACCTTCCAAATGAAATAGGCCAAGTATTTCTGCATCATTTGCTTTGGGGACAGAGGCTGACCAGCCTTCTGTAGGATAATTCAACACTTTGTGATTTGGGAAACTAGTATTTGGTGAAGATTCTGTTATGCATATAGAATCAGAATTATACTAGTTGCATCACAAACTCAATAGTGATGATTATTTTATATATATATATATAAACTGCATTTAGAGGAATTCTAGTACTACTTAGGTTTCTGAAGACACTTGCTGCCTTTGCCTCATTCCCGACTTCATTCTGGATCACCAACCATGCAGGCTTAGACTTCACCGGTCTACAGCTACCTGCAGGGCTGAACCATGTCACTTCCAGAAACCTGGAGAATGTCTGGCATTCTTAGGTAAATCCATCACCCAACTGGTCTTCTACCATTTCTGAGCTGAAGCTTAAAATCTATAGCTCAAGCTTACTTCAAGCTGTGTATTAGTCTATGCAATCTTTCCAGCAAGGCAGCTCTCTGCCTTCTATAGAAATAACTATAGAAATGATGGGCAGTTTCTTAAAATAGCCTCAAAATTTGGCTGAATTAATGCATTTTTACCCACTGGTAAATCTTTCCTAGGATTCCTCATTCATAGTCGCTTGAAGAATAAGTGGGTGTACTTTAAAATACTGAAAAAAAATTAATTGGAGAGAGTGGTAGATGACTGAGTGGTTCTGTCTCTCAGTATTTATACTAAGGACTAGGCTGAAGCTGACTAGGTTGGTTTTTTAGGTGATGGAGTATCTCCCATCCTTTAAATGCTAATGATGCAAAGACCCATTTTAATTTCATTTTATTAGGAGAGGGATTTAGAAAAGATGTTCTTTTAGCTAAAACTTCTGACAGATGCGGCATATTCATAGAGAAGAGTAATTGCAGGTTTCTCTCTCTACTTCCGCAAGTGTTTATGCACTTCATGTTCCTCATGATAGACATAAATACTGGGAGCTGAAACCCGTACCTAAGACTGCCCATTCACCTCTCCTCTAAAAAGTATCCTAGTCCTTATCCGCAAAAAAAGGAAAAAAAATAAAAGGGAAAAAAAATAATCACATTCCCTTTGTACTCTCACCCCAGCCATATCATCCAGGGCTGCTTCTGCAGAAAGAGTGAGGAGCACGGCAGTGTCCCAGCATCCAGGCTGGTGGTTAGGGCAGTCTCCTAGCCCTAGAAGGTGCGAGTTCAAATTGCCCCCAAGCAGAGGAAGGAAGCATCTCCCATTTTCTGGACACACATCCCAGCATTTGGATAGAACATGAAAGATGAGCAAGCATCATTTCTGCTACCGCCTACTTTGGCTTCGTTTTAAAAGGAGAGTAATTAGTAATCCCCAACTCACAAAAAGGAAGGAAAAAAGAAAGGGGTGGGGAGGGAAGAAACAGGAGTTCTGTCCTAAGCTTGTGGTTTGTAAATTTGCTTTCCTACTGCAGTCCTGACTCTCCTCTGAATTAAGGAGGGAGAATTCAGACTGTTTCTCTGTTCAGATGTTCACGATGGGATACTTCTTTAAGTAGCTCCTTGCTTAACAGGGTGGTTTCTGCATTATGTATTTCGAGCACTTAATTAATAAACTGTATATAGATTATAGGATCTAAACATCAGACACTGTAATGACCAATTTGTAAGCCTCTAGATTTTTTTGTTTGGCCTAGCTATGGATCTGAAGACTGGTTAATGTATACTATTAAATATTTGTCATCTCAGCTCCTGAAGATGAACCTCGCTGTTTTTGCTAAGAACTACAATTCTCCTTTTAACAGGTAAAACAAGTAGTATACCTAAAAGCAGATTTGGAGTTTTTGCTTGTTTGTTTTTAATATTAAAAGAGTGTATTATTACTACATATCGAAGTTGAAAATAAGAATGTTGCAAGCCTCCTACTAAACAGGTCAGTACAAACTCACTGGTTTTTTTTATTAGACAGCTATTCCTACAGTTCCTGTGTTGCTGTTAGTTTCTCTGTCTCAAGAATAGCTAAGGACTATGGGAAGCGTGAGTTCAGATGGGTTAGTTCCTCTTGTTCATGTACACCTAGTGTTTCAGAAACATAGGTCTGTACTGTCAAAGGCACCCCAGCAAGAGAAAAGAACTACACAGACATAGCAGAATTCACTATGTGAATTTGGAGGAAAGTTGCATTGGTGTTCTAGGGTTTGTTCTTGTTTCTAGAGTTGCAGATGTGCCTTCTGAGAGTGCATCCCAAAACTATCAGCTACCTCCCAGTAAGATGAACAATACTTTTCACTTCTTTTGAACTGTGGAGAAAAATGCATTTATTCTTCCCAAGATACAGGAAGGCAGAAATGGGCTAGCCAGAGTCTATTTAAGTTGGTCTGGTTCCATACCAGACAGCAGATATTAGCAGTCACTGTATTGTGCCAGTGTGGGCTGTGGCTGATACCTCTTGAGCCACTCCACAGAGAGAAGAACTGTGGCATTTTATACTAGGGGGTTTCCAGAGTATGAGTAAGACCAAAGTGCAGGAAGTCAGATAACTCTGCAATAAAAGACCTAAAATTCCCATTTCGTTATTTGAGGAAAACTGCAGGGACTCCTGCTGCGTTCATGTGCTTGATTTTCTGAGCCGTACAAAGAAACAGTAAGACAAAACATTTTATGAAGGTCTCTCAAGTGCACGCACATTACCTGTTAAAGTAAGCATGGTGTATCCACTAGACAGTACCTCTTCCTTCATTTTCTAAGCCACTAGTTTACATTTCTATACAGAAAAATCAGGTGTTTTTTCTTTGTCTGAAATATTAACTACTTATATGAAGCTGGAGAGACTGATCACCTACATACAGGATTTTAGAGCTATAACAGATCCATTAGAGTTATCAGCCACAGGATTTTCCTTGTCTGGGCATCATCCAGTTTAAGTTTACAGATAAAATCTCACTGCATTTTCCATGTGGTTATCCAAACCACAAGTTTGTTTTTGTCTTCTATCCATAGTTTTCTCATTACAAATACCAATCCCTCTCTCCTCCCTTCTTTACCAGTTATCTACTATAGTTACTATTTGTATTGCAAGACTGTTTCAAAATTTGAATTAACTTTCTGAAAGTACTATATTTTTAGTACATACCCTTTGAATTCTTCATTGTTTTACTATTCATATTTTAGAAATTTTTTTGTACAGTGGTTCTTCCATGAAGTTTAAAGGCTATGATCCAGAGAAATATCTATATACTGTTTCTGAAATACTGTTGTACTTCATTTCACATTGGGAGTATCATATTTCCTATTTATCAGTGAGGCACAAAATGCAAAGAACAGACCTCTTAGTTGGATAGTTTAGTTATTAACAAAAGCGACTGAAGCACTTTTGGGGTCCAATACACAGCTATGTTGTATAGCAACTTACTAGGAATAAAAAGGGAAATCTACAAAGAGTCTATTTGTTCTGCTTCAGAAGTTCGCCCTCTTGGTCCTACCTGGCATAGCCATTACAGCATGGACTGCATTAAAGGCTACTAGTTTTCCCCATTCATTACTTCACTGTAAACAAATCTCCAGAGGAATACAGGTAGCATAAACTCTATGACACGTGCAAAGTTCTCTACAGTGATCTTCTAATAGATAAAGGACTAGACAGTCTGCTGCCACAGAGCATATCATCTGACATCAGAACTATAGCTGTCTACCTCAGTATCAATTTTCCAACAGCTCTGCCCAAAACAGTGAATAAACTGGTAAATTAGTGTACTTAGTAATGCTATGATTTGCTCACTAAAATGGCTTAGAGCTGTAAAAATCTAATTTTAAAAAGTTTCCTACAAACATGAAATTAAGAGTTCAAAACTCAATAAAAACATTGCCTACTTCACGCTGAACCAAATGTGCATTTTCAGGATTCTTACAGAAAGCCTGTCAAATGTAAACAAGGAAAAATTGGCTGAGTTTTAAAAACTGTGCAACTTGAAAAATGACCTTGTGATAAGGAACACAAGCCTCCTTCTCCTGATAGTGTTATTAATTGGTAACGCTACTCCTCCATGCTGGTATTATGTAGCACCTCAGACTTTCAATCTTCTCTTTGCAAAAGAAAAACATTTTTTTTCTTCAGAATGATAATCTAGATTAGGAAGCAACACAAGCAGCTTGTTAATTATACATATGCACGAGGAGCACAACAGTTGCTCTGCTTGTTGAGAAGATTTGAAAAATATAAGCAGCACAGGGCCAGAAAAAAAAATACACTGAGTCTTCTATCACAAGATTACAAGTAAAAGGTGCAGCTTATTTAGTGATTAAAAAAAAATCTTACATAAGATTTAACAGCACATACTCAAATCCTGTGCAAATGAAAAATAATATGAAAAATCACATTTTAATCAACTTTAACATTACAAATATTTTCAGTACAGTGAATGATACGTTTAAAAAGCACCTTTAAGGCAACGCCATTATGCAACATGTCATAGTTTTCTAAGAATATAGTGGAAGAAGTCAACCCCAAAATCCCAGCAGTCAGGCTCTTTCCATAAAGAAGCAACATCCTTAACTTAGGATCATAGAATGGTTCAGGTTGGAAGGGACCTTAAAGATCATCGAGTTCCAACCCC
>JAOXJM010000001.1:133264524-133274919 GCA_026413425.1 Tringa solitaria
GAGTCGCATGGAAAAGAAGGGGCATAATGGGTACAAGTTACTCCTGCGGAGATTCCGATTGGACACAAGAGGAAAATTTTTCACAATGAGAACAATCAGCCAGTGGAATAATCTTCCCAGGGAAGTGGTGGATTCCCCAGCAAGATTCAGCTGGTCCGGGTACTGGCCCATCTTGTCTAGACAGTGCTTTTGCCAAGAAAGGTTGGACCAGATGATCCTTAAGGTGCCTTCCAAGCTGGTACTCTATGATAAACGCATTTGTACTGGAGAAAAAGAATCTCATGCTCTGATACTCAATTCATAATCAACAAAAAGATAGATTTAGGGGCTTCTCCATTCAACCATTTAACTTTGCAGTAAATAAAAATAATAATGCAGACACAATGCATACTAGCAAAGTGATTTTGAGAAAGTTATTCCAAACAATCCGAACTGTTCAAAATACCCAGTCTCTCCTTAACTTGATGATTACACTTGCAGGTGGACAATAAGAAATTAAAGCTTCTCAATTCTCAACTGCTTTGTGTCAATTAGTCCTACAGTAATCAGATTAACATTAGAACGAAGATATTGCTTGATTATCACTAATAAGTGCCTCCTTTGCAAGAAACATTATTTTTAACCTTTTCAGCAGCCCGAATGCAGAGGCCAAGAATTCAACACATATGAAAGCAGAACTCCAGCAGTCCCTCACCCTTGAGAACAGGGCTCTCAGGGACAGGCTTAAGACACATTTAGTAGAGCTGTATGAGGAGGTTTGACAGCTATCTCTTCATGCTATTTTTCTTCTACAGATTAACCACCAAGACTGTCCAAACATATTTTTTTTTTTTCATAAATCCTGATTTCAAACATGAATGGGTAAAGGGAAATGGACATGCGAAGGCTTGCTGACCAGCTCATAAAGCTTCTTTCTTGAATGAGCAGGCCAGAGTGCCCATTATAGGTTGGAGGGTTTGTTTATTTCGGGGGAGAAGAGAGGTAAAAAGAGAAGGATGTAAATGAAATGTTAAATCTATCCCTAGCCTGCAGCACAGCTGTTAAGACACAGCAGGAGGGATCTGGATATTGTACTTACTGAATCAGCTAAAGAGGTCTAAGCTAGCTGACGTTCATAATGAGAGCTGTAGAATTCCATTCATACAATGGGTGGCAACTGGCCAAGTATAACTTGCTAAAAATAAGAGATCTAGAAAGATTAAAAGGCAAAAAATATTTATTGCAATATAGAACTAGAAAAGGGCCAGATATTCCTACATACGTAACTATAAAACTGCTCCCTCTTCAGCAAGGGCATTCTAAGAATATATCCTTTCCAATGATAAAAATGGGAACAAATGGGGTGATCCTCAGTAGATGGATGAAAGAGAGAAAAATTTACCTTTTGGAAGTTTCAGAAATATGGTAGAAGAGTTATCTTTCATGAATACTTCACCAGTGTCACTAGTCAATTTGAGAAAACTTGAAGTAAAAAAGGCAATTGGAATGAGTCCTTGTTATTCTCACCTAGATGCTAAATAAAAACAGCAATTTTATGAATTTGCCTTCCCTGAATTTTTTGGAATTTTTTTAAGAATAAAATTATAAAGCCTCAAAATCAAGATACCTAGCACACAGACCAACAAAGGACTATTTTCTAAAATTCCAATTGCATGGGTAGGATTTTGGAGAGATTTTTTTTTTTCAACATCTTTCATCTGCATAGGTAAGTTATTGTTAGAGTAAAGATGCAAGATGAAACAACAAAAACTGAAAGGACAGGCTCTCATCAGTACAAGACAGTTTGCTGGCCATGAAAAGTAGTTCCTTGCAACTCTCTGCATTAAGAAGGTCTTTGACTAATAGCAAAGAAACCATTCTCCTCCTTCACCCCATCTATCCCCTTCCTGCCTCTCCACTCAGAGCTAAAATCCCATTGATATGGAGTCTTTGGGTGGAGTAACCTAACTTCTTCAACAAAGAAGCTTGCCTTTTTCCCAGACAAATGACTTGGCTGAACTTAAGAAACTCCTTTCGCTATTAAAAAAAAAAATCCACTATTACTACAGTCCTAAGAAAAATCCCAGAATCTAGAGTGGAAAAACCCTACTGAATCAGGCTTCCAAGACTCAGCAAGTCTTAAAGAGTTTATTTAAACAGAATTGTCACTCAAATATCAGAAAATTGCATGGACCACGCTGAAAGGGAACTGAAGACCATAAATCAGGTGACTATTGTAGCTTCCCCAACAAAATCCAAACTCCAGCTCTCTACAAAACGTCAAGACAGCTGAATCTCAGTCAAGTTGTTAAAAACGGCTGCATGCATTTAATTAAGTCAAAATCAAAGCCAGATGGCACATGCTGCTTTTCCAATAGACTGGATGCTGTCACAGGAGGCACTACTTAAGCATTCCTTGATGATTCCTGGCACCAGTGGCTACAAAATCTCTTTCTACCATCTACCATACACCCCTCCTTTTTTTCCAGTCACCAAGCCTTTAAAGAGGGTGGGGAGGAGGAAAAAGAGAGCCCCTGAGATAAATTGACTCAGTGTGTGGAATGCAAGGCAAACATTCCTGTACAAATTCAGATTTGATTTATTTTCTTTAGAAAACTCCAGCTGCAGGAGAAACCCCCAATTGTTGGTCTTTGCCTTATACCCCCTAGGGTCATCATCTGTCTTACAGGGAGAAAATAAAAATAGATAACTAAACTTCTTAAGTATTGCACAGCAGAAGGTGTTAATACTTCAGCCAGTAATAAATGCAAGTCAACTAGCTAAAAAAGGCCTCAAGAATTTGGAAGTGTATGGCTGAAAGGAAACATTAACTTTTCATCTCTGGGCTGCGTAACCTCTCAGTGAAAGATGACAGGGTAGGCTTTTGCGGTCCGCACACATGCGGTGAACTCCTCCTCCTCCTCCTCATCGCAAAGACTAGCGAGTTATCACCTGGCTGTAGTCAGCCAAAGATACACCGGACTGAACCAGAACTGAGCAGCAATACTATATTTTACCTCTAGTACTGTACCCTCCAATACATGGAATTAAACAGAGAGGGCACGAGTAAGGCAGACAGAGGGCCCAGCAAAGCGCATCTGGGAGGCGATGGGGAAGAAAAAGCATCGGAAGTTGTCTGATTACACATTCGAAAAATATGCTAACTGACGAAACACCTCTGCTTGATTTTTCCTTGGAGATCTTTCTGTTCCAAAATTAAGCAGCTGCCATATTGCTCCCAAAAGGACTCCTGAAGATGTTTAGAGCAAAAGGTGGCACCATTATGCCTTTTGAATAGGCAACAGGGAGGGCTCAGAGGCCCCTCCTTGTGTTACCTTTTCCATATCTCCATCAAATCACTTGGAAAAGTGAGTCACGGTCAGTGTATCTCAATGTTCGGGTAATCTAACATAAGGCATACACACGGACAAAGTCATAGGAATATAATTTTAGATTATTTCCAACTGAATTATCTGCTACTGAGCAACACTATGGCCTAGGGTTCGCTTAACTTCTTAATTATGATTGCCATTGTTATACATACCCGATCTCACCTTTCATTAAAAAAGGAATTACGCACTTGCACTGAATATCTTACTGCTTGTGCAATCTGTTAAAAACTCATTTCCAGCACTACCGAGAACAAAACCTCGTCTACTGAAAAGGGTGGATGTGTTTAACAATTTCAGCAGAACAATCCTTCTCTGCTGGTTAGTTTAAAGCTCCATTAATCTTGATGCAAAACAAAACAGTTTGTTTTAACAGCCAGATTCTTGACCTTGAGCTGTTCCAGCACTGGAGTTGGGGCCTGGGGTAGAAAGGCCATGGACCAACCACCACTAAGAGCTAGTGAATAAAATCATACAGACAGAATAGCCAACAGAAAAAAACCAAACCAAAACAACTCAAACCAAAAATTATCTCTGTGAAAGACTATCATCTCCACTGCTGCCACAGAAACCCAGACAACGTCACCTCAAAATTTTTGCTTACTTATTTTCAGATAAATTTTAAAAGATTAGCAGCGATGAAGATTATCAGAAGACGACTAAGGGCGGACAGGTTAATGGGTTCTAAGTCACCCATCCTAGCACTGACTCACATCATTAGCCACTAAAGTATTTAGAGTAATGTTGCAAATTAAATCCAGTCTACTAGGCAGCATTAATTTCAGTGTGGACAAAATAAGAGTCACAGATGCTTTCTTTGTAGAAACTGGAGATGTCTGTTATTTAGATCCTTTAATTTTCTTGATACAAGATGGATTTGCTGAAAACATTGCTCCTATATGACCCTAAGACAGAGCTAAAGGGCAAAATAAGGTCTTTAAATTCAAAAATACTCTTACCAGTCAACATTCGCAAGGCTTCATACATGTAGATGTTACGCTCCCCTAGCCACTGCTTTTCCATTACTGTACCTGTTTACGTTACTGAATACGTGCTCAGTGCAGCAAAGTCCAGAGAGTAAAATCTGTCCTTGTCACCAGGACATTACTACATAAGTGACAGACTCAGGCAGCATCTGAGTTGCCTCTAAATGGCATTTAATTACCTGTGATTTATCTTAATACTTTAAGATGTATTAAAGCATGATTTCCTCATTACATCTCGGTAAGGCACAAATTTAATCACTTGACAGTATTTGCACAGCATTAACTGTGGCTAAGAAGAGGGCGCGCAGCAGTTTCTGTACCACAATTTCTAGGTCTTCCACACCAGCACCACCTCACCCAAAAGAACAGGTCCCGAAGGCAGCTTTTAATTGAAAAGCTGCTGGAGCAGAGCTTTTTAAGTGGCTCAATGATACGTCATTCTGTATCAGTGTTTACAAACGTTTGAGAAGCCTTCTCCTATAGAGAAGGACCGGGCTAAGGACTGTACAGACTGGACTAAGGACAAGGCCCGATTTTGCTTATAAAATCTGAAGGTTTCCATTTGACTGTAGTTTTGGTTTGGTCGTCACAGACACATCAATAAGGTACAGAGACAATGTCATCATTTGGATTATATTCATAAATCTGATTTTCTACCAGAGGTGCAGAAGGCTGTCTGTAAAACTAGAGGTTTGGTGACCACCTCTATCCTCTCAGTACAAGGAAAGCCTTTATTTTTTGCACAAGACAAAGGAATGTTTCAGACCATCTTCTGTGCTGACTCAGACACTTCTTGGCCAAAAGCATTACTGTTTACCATACAGTTCTGCATAGTTTATTTAAAGTCTCATACCAAAGTGCTCATTATTTCTGTAATATTAGTTACACGAAGACACTTTTAAAGCCTGAAGAATTTATTATTCTTAACAATTTGTTCATTAACTAGCAGTAGTGCTGTGACTAGAGTGACAGAGCCAGCTTCATTCACAGCTTTAACAGCTACTTCAGTGTTAAAACCCAAGAATAATTACTGATGTGCACAGGAAATGACAGTGTCACGATCTCATCACTTCATGGGAAGCAGGAAAAGTTCAGCCTTGATTCAGCTTTGTGTGGATCCATCCCAACTTGGTTGGGCCCAAAGAAAGACAGATCCATTGTTCTGTGGATCTAGCGGACTTTTACTCCCAGACAAGTCATTTGTAAAAAACTTTTTGTTCCAAAACCAGTAAAAGGGGGACCAGCATAAACACCTAAGGCCAAGTAATAGTTTAACCAAGTGGCCTCCTCCATCTTCCTTAACTTACAACGGAAGAAACTGTATAATAGAGCAATTGAAACAGCAGAGCAAACACAGCAGGTGGTCCTGTCTTAGAAGACTTCCACCAATGGATTTTGAAATTTTACACTTAGCCTGGTATGCACCCAAATACATTAAAGAGCCTAAAATGTTAAACATCAGAGGCAAACCAAACATTTACAAAATACAAGGTCTATTATTTTGGACAAACCTTGCTGCAATCACAGAGGAATGTTTCCTTTGGCTGATATTATGCTCACTTCCATTTATTTATATAGAGCAAAAAGCAAACAATATTTTCTTACCTTGTTTTCTTAATTGTCTACAGATGGTACAAAATGGTAGAATGATAAGTTTGGAGGACAGACTTCTGCCGTCTACTGAACATATAGATGTAGCAATTTTGCTAGTATGAGAATTTTACTGCTTATCTCAGTTACAGAAGAGAGAGGGTCCAGCAACTACAAAATTATTGAAAAGTTTCTTTTGTCATCCAAACAAATAGGAAAACAAAGCAAAACTAAGAAATCCAAATACCAAAGGATACTGTTTTTACAAACAACACCCTTAAGACAGCCTAATTTAGCTCAATCATAGTAATGACAGACTACTGGAATACTGCACTTGTAAGTCTCTCTGCATGGAAGGGTTAAAAATCACAGATCAATTAATCTTTAGTAAGACTCTCCAGAACAACCATAAGCACAAATCACAAATCTCTTCTCAGTTATTTAATGACAAAATACAAACATCTGAGAACTATACTTAAAAAAGATCTAGAAACAATGAGCACTCACAAAACTGCACGGCTCACAAAATGCAAGTTTTGTCTTGCTTATTTTTCTACTTTTTATTTCAAATTTTGTTAAACCAATGTTATCTCCTTATATTTAACTCCAACAAATGCATTGATAGAAGTAGAAATCTGTAAGCAACTAAGTATAAATGCTGCACAGCTTCCTTGCACACAGACATGAGCAGTATGGCATCTTACAGTTAATTAACCCATTTACAGTAAACGAAACCCACAGCTCAGCTAAGAAGCCAGCCTGCTGTATTTTCCAACTAGTCAGCCCACACAGTATGTTGGGAGCAATGATATTTTCTCTTAAGTAAAGCATAGTTGAGTTCATACAGATGTAAGTGAAGAAGGGTGTGACAAAATAACAGAAAAAGGAGATTACAAAAGAAGCCTGAATCTTACACTGAAGTTTCTTTTGCCAAAATGAGATTCAAAGACAGAAGTGTTTTCTTTGAACAAATCCTGAAGCAGGATCCAGGCCCTTGGGTAAAACCCAGTTCACAACATAACCTTACATGCCCTTATTTTCCAATAATCTCAATTTTGGCACACGTTACCTTGAGAAAAAATGCCAGTTATCCAAAGACTTGTCATTTCAGAAAGCCTCCTCACAGCTCAGAACTCTTCTTGAAATAAGGGAAGCAACGTCCTAACTATGGTTTTAATGCAGAACAAAAGCTGCACAGCTTCCTAGAGCCTGAGGAAAGCAAATGTTGTCCATAAGTGGACAATGCTAGATAAGTGAATTATGTTGTCTAAGGACTTCGAGAAATGGAAGAAAAACAAATACAGCCAGGTAATGCTACGCCACAGACAAAAAGAACATACTGAAAAACCACACAAAGCATTATTAATATATGCAAGTGGTTTTGGGCCCAGCCATCCTCAAATGTCAAGCCTCGGAGTCAGAAGAAGATCTGAAAAAAGCTAAGATCAATGAGTCAGGACCATCCAACAAATCCAGGACTGGCTGGACAGGAGTCCAACAAACAGGGCTGTTTTATTGAGAAACAGCTGCCTCCTAGAAAGAAGACAGGGCCAATTATCTGATTAAGCAATAATTTAAAGAATGCTTAATAATTTATAAAAAATAACTAGGCCATAGGCTGTTACTATGCAAGACTACACAAAAAAACTCCCCAAAGTAAAGCATGTTCAAATTTTGCTGGCAATTATCCCTGACCAGAAAATGGGATCAGGTTCTTGTCTTATAAACAAGGTATAGGATCACTTATGGAATGAAAAATGCAGCTGCTTGTTAAAACTGCTTTTGGCCAGGTGTCTATGAGATCAAGCACATCACTCACACTGCAAATCAGGTTTTATTTCAAGTAATTCTCTAAAGAGCAATAGGACCATACAGCTTTATTTTGTATACAGCCTTTCTTACTCCCTTAAAATCACAATGCTGCTATTCTAATGACTGCCAAGAACTGAGCTAGAAACTTTCAGAGATCAAGAAAGGAACCTCAGTATTTGATCTGGGAAGCCAAAATCAATAATTTGGAGCTGCAGTCACAAACTTTGCAGATCTTGAGTAACGATCTGTGTCTAACGCGCACTCAGCAAGATGTTGAATTGCCACTAACAGTGAAGTGAAGCTTTCTGTAAAATCTGAGGAAAAAAAAAGGTGCAGAGACAGTCCAAGAAATTCCCACACATCCAAGTAATTTCTTACAAACAGAAGGATCGGTAGAACAATCACAAAATGAATTATCAGCAAGAGGCAGAAAAAAAATAAATGCACAACAACCTTCAACAAATCAAGACTACACTGTGTTTTAAAGCACCTCATCCTGCAGAGTATAACCTCTCATTTAAAACAACCTTGCTACATCACAAAATGAAAGCAATCTATGAAAGTAATCTCTACAGTGGCCCCACAAAAGTCCTGAGAAATTCAGGTAAGTACATGAGTACTATAGTTTCTACCAATTTACATCCCAAAGAAGAGATGGCGGCAGATAGCAGCAGAGTGTGATTTCTGCAGGCTTCTGTCTCACAGTTGTGTTACAATTCTTTGAAGGACTCAACATGAAGAACTACACACAAGCAATATACCTTTTTTTTTTTGTCCCCATAGAAAGTATTTCTTACTTTTTGACAGTGTTTCTGACCAGAACTTGTTAAAGAAACTATGCCTAATGGGATATAAAAACAAAAAAACCACCACTCTCCAAAAGCCTAGTTAAGAGAAAACAAGGGATAATAACAAAAAATCCAGTTTCACAATATAGAGAGGATACCAAAAGAGTCTCACTGGCATCTACACTATGAACTGTGCTGTTGGGGTTTTTTTCAGTTTGGGGATTTTATTTGGTTTGTTGGGGGTTTTGTTTGTTGTTTTAGGGGGGATTTGTTTTTAAATAAGTGATCTGCAAGAGGATGAACAATCAAAGTTTACCGATGATGCAAGACTACCTGGACTAGTCAAAGCTGCAGCGGCTGCAAGAGCCACACAATAAAGACTGCATTGCTTAAAGTCACTGTGGGTAAGGCAACACACACACAACCCACCCCCCAACGCACCCACAAGCAATAAACACAGCACCATGGGCCAGCACTAGGGAGTTTGCCAGAGATCTTGAGTCACGTTAGGCCACGCTCTGAAAACTGCAGTTCAGTGGTGAACAGCAGACAAGTAAATAAAACATCTGGAATCATTAGAAAGGGAATGGCTTTCCCTTCTCACTCACACATGATGGTAACTACGTCAATCAATCCCCTATGTTATCATAAATTGAAAGTTTCATGTCATTCTTGTCATCCTACTCAAACCAGAATCCAGCAGGATTTAGAAATGTAAGGGAGAAGAACGTGTTGGTCAGAGATGCTGACCAACGAATATAGGAGGAGAATTTAATCAGGACAGACAAGAGCTTAGAAAAGATGTGACAAGAAGAACTATTATATAGTATCATACATCAGTCTATAATACATTAATCTGTAACACTTACTACCATGAATCCACAAAATGGAGATGACCAGTCATTTTTCAAAAATATAATAAAGCCAGTTAGACAGTTGTGTAAAATAGCACCTTTTTAAAAAAAAAATGCAGATATGAGCAACTCAGCCCTAATTTGTTCCATATTTAAAGACTGTAACAAAAGGAACGGAAAAAGGGGGGCTAACCAATTCATTAAAAAAAAAAATAATTACACTATACTACTTCTGCTTCTTAGAATCATTCCTCAATTATTAACTCCCAGCTACTTCCAAAAACAGGAAATGAGGCCAGGTAGACTTTGTCCCTACTCACTACAGCTGTCCTCATGAGCCTAGATACAGCAGACACGACTGCCCAGACAATATCCCTGCCTCATGATGCTGCGAAGGAAGGCGGGGGGGAAGGAAGGAGGAAATCGATCCATAAAACAAAGGACACGACTAAACTGGCTACGCAGTAGCTACCGTAAAATGCATAATGATAGCAAGTCAAGAGTAGCAAAAAAATAATGTCTTTTTTTTTTTTTATTTGAAAGTAAAGGATACTGTCAACTGTTAGAGGCAAGGCATTTTTAGAAAGGGGCGCAAGGCCACGCTGTCTCTAGCCAGTACTGTGGTAGTCAGGAGCAGCAGATGCTGTTTCCAAGAGTAAACAGGTTTTTGAGAACAGCACTGGAAGACAGCATCCATAAAACAGATATTCATAGGATGGCTCTCTCAAGTGAAAGGAGCTACAAAAAACAGAGCTCTTACTCTGGAGACAACACATCCAATGATGAAGGAAAAGAAAGACAGGCAATATTCTTGTTCTATAAAAATCCTTCAACTGTACGGTACCATTTAGCCTGTAATAACCACGGCAACATCACGTGCAGAGCAGTAAGATTATTTTGAGCTTACTTGAAAGCCAAAGTCAAACAGAAGCTTTTGAAAAACACACAGGCTCTTCCAAGCACGTACTGGTGGCAGCCAGTAGAAAAAACATCGTGC
>JAOXJM010000001.1:133278732-133291065 GCA_026413425.1 Tringa solitaria
CAACAACTTGTTTTACATCAAAAAAGTATCTTTAAAAAAAAATATAAAATCATCACCAAGCAACAGAAAACATTAAACAATATGCGTTGGAACTTTGCTCTTAAGGTGAGAAACTATTGCTATTATTTCAAAGATGGCAAGTCTTCACATCTGTTAGATTAAAATCTATTGAATTTTGGTATGTTTCAATTTCTTTGAGTAAAATACAATTTGTCAATTTTTAAGTAATGCTGTTATGCCGTTTTTCAGCACCTTACTCAATTTTCAGCATCCTCTTAATTAACTGGAAGCCTGTGTCAACTGTGAGTGCACTAGATCAAAACCCCACCTATTTATGGTGAATGCACCCTTGTTTGTAACACCCAAAGGCACACTTTCCCTTATTTTGTGATGGCACTACATCTTAAACTTCATGTGGTTGCCTATTAAAAATCTTGGGCTCTTCTCACCTTGTAAGAGAGCCCCCATCCCACGTGCACAACATGCACTGCATTACAACAAGAAGTGCTGTAACAAAGGTACAGTTTGCAGGGGGAAGGGTTTGCAGTGCTTTAAGACTGAGAACCAACAGTCAGTAACGAAAGCTTATGAACTTTGAGATTTAATTTTAATTATATAACCTTGAAACCCTTAAAGAAACTGGCATCCATCATCAGAATTTTGGTCAGTTCAGGAAATGGATTTCTGAATGCAAATCAGATAAGAACAAAATGCATTTGAAACTGTCACTTTAAAAAAAAACCCTCAAAAACAAAACACTGGAATGAGCTGGAGGTCATAAGGTGTTCCTGCTTTCCTTCTAAAACTGCAAGCTTTAAATAATATGTGCTCAAGAATGGAAAATTCCTTTTCTGTCAGTGTACATTAAAGTTAGTTCTGCCTTTTAAAATGCGTAGCTACTACATCATTCTCCTTCTGCCTCAACTCACAGCCTAATCAGAAAGGGAAGTAACTCTCAAAATATCTCAAGAAGGAGACATTCTTCTGGTGCTTTGCTACAATTTAATCATCACCTGGACAACTATCATCAAACACCACAAAACATCCACTAACCTCGCTAGACACTCTTCTCTTCAAAACTAAAGCTGGATGACATGTCTTCGCTGCACGAGTCACAGACGTAGAGAAAAACTATGTGCTCTGTGGCATACCAATATTCAGGGTAGTTTTCTTTTCTACGTACTCTAGCTTTGAATTTAAAAAAGCAGGCTGATTAATTTCAAATACAACTACAAAAAAAAAAAAATCACTCTTCTCCCTCCAAGTTCTTGACAACTTCATTGTACCAAAAATTTCAATACAAACAAGTGCAGGCATCTTTTTGTTGCTCTTATTTCCATATTAGACCTTTCTAATAGCACTGTCTAACCCACAGTTTGACAAAAATCATCTTAAGTCTTACTCCAAAATCCATTTTGGTAATCAACCACAGGTGGGATTAGTTGGTTCACTAATCAAAGTTGTTCGATGCTTCCCATCGTGAGATCATATTTTCTTTCAGCAGTTGATGAATTTGCCATACTTTAATTAGTTAGGCAGAAACTTTCCATCGTGCCTCAAACCTTCAATTTTCCTAAAGTTAAACTGAAATGGTTCATCCAGTTCCAAGAAAAAAAAAAATGAAGAAATAAATGCTTACATTAAAAAGCAAAATTGGCAACTTACATTGAAACACCCTAGTGACCCCTGCTTCAGTAAAAGAAGTATATCTGACAGCATCCAGGATATGCACGTGGTTGTCTATGTGCATATATACCTTCTGTTGCTTGAATTAACCACCTTTGAAAGCGTCCAGCTACTAGAAGTGTCAACCAACCGCAAGCCCCGTGAGGAGCTAGCTTCATGCTAAACATTTTGTAGGCTTAGAGCTTTAAGCAGAGAGGTGCTAAGGCAAAAGGAAAGGGGCCACGTAAGCCAAACTAGATGTGGCTGAAAAAGGCTAAACAACATTTGGAGCTAGGGACAGAAATAGCAGAGTGAGAGAAACTGGTAAAGAAAGAAGATTTTTTCCTGTTGAATTGAGTCCAGAAGCACTCAAGTGAGGAGAATGATAAGGGATAAAGACTTCGGGGTAAGGAAGGGGTAATATTGGAACAGGTTAAAGGAAATTAAGAAAAGGCTGGAATCAAACACTGGAAAGAAGAAAGAGGCAACTACAACACGCTCCCTCCAGAAGCTGGAGACCAAGTTCTTAAATCCAACATACCTCTGGCATCAGAGAAACCTAAACCTGGTGGGCAAGTTATCCTGGTCCCCTCCTAGTGCTGACCACCCCCAGGAAACAATAACTTATCGTTGCCACTGTTAGTTTGGAAATTTGCAGTTCAGTTGATAAAATTACATGGACATCACTAGGATATCACGTTTCTTTTGTCTTCTCTAAAAAAAAAAAAAAAAAAAAAAAGTAAAAACTAAACACAAAAACTATTACAAGAAAAATGACAGAGCAAATTACTCTGTGGAATGATTTAAAAGTTCTGTAGGTAAGTGTTATACAACCCTGGCCCATGCTCCTCATAAGCATACATGATAATATGCCAAATTTCATGGCCAAATAGCATGCTTTCTCCTTCCTCTCATCAATTTACTGCAAACAAGAATTATCATCCAGTGCATAAATACTGGTTTTAGGGGTGGATAGAGCTAATTTTCAGGACACTGACTGCAACTACGTTTCAGAAGGCGGAAGCTAGTCTTGTTAACAGAGCCAAACATATGGATCCGAAAGGCCCCTTCCAACCTAGACAATTCCATGATTCTGTACTGTCATTCCTGGAGGTATTTAAAAGATGGGCAGATGTAACAGAGTGCTTAGCGACATGGTTTAGTGATGGTTTTTGTCAGCATTAGGTTGATGGTTGGACTCAATGATCTGAAAGATCCCTTCCAACCTAGACTATTCTATAATTCTGTGACTCTATATCAATGAAGAATTTTCCTTGAAATATTCTGTTACAACCTAAACCTAGATGCAGCTTTCCAGTGACTAAGAAGTAGTTAAATTAGCACTGGAATTACTACAAAAAAGTTAAACCAGAAGCCTGAAAGAAAGCTTTTCAGTCCAAAGTTCAAAAACATTTTTAAAAATTAATAATCCCTAGCAATATATTATTGAAAGGTATACAAGCATTTTTTTTTACTTCACATCAAAACAGGCTGCACAAAAAAGTCCTCACAGAAACTACTCTGTAACTTAAAGAGAAGAAAATCTGGCCGTAACAAACTGCAGCCAGCATCAATCAAATACCCCAGAAAATTTCAAGCCTTTACACAAAGAGGTGCCTACAACAGATGCCAACCTAGTTATTAATGTCATGACTTTATTTATTGAACTCCTAGATTTTCATATGTGAAGTATTTTTTGCTAACAAAAAATTAAAACAAGCAAAACTTTTCCTTTTTACTTGGATTTTAATAACAGTGACCAATTTGTCCTCAGAAGAGGGCTAGATGTATTTATTTTTGAAACTACAGGATGAAGACAGTACAGGTCTGGATTCAGACATCTCATTAATGAAAACTAGGAAGTCGTAAATGCTTATCTCCTGTTTTCTAAAATTACTTCCAAACTTCAAATTAATTTTCACTGCAAGACAGCTGGACTACAGCCTGTAAGTCACTGCTGGGCGTGTGACTATATACCATGTTGTTGCCACTCCCTGCTGCTCATCTCCACTCCCTCTAATCGGCTAATTAAATTGCTCATGCAACATTTCCCCAGCCAGCTTTCAGCAAAATAAACTAGATTGCTAAAGACCTACTGTTTGCAGCACTGGATTTAGAATGGAAAGTCTACGCCAGCTCAACACCTTTACGTTGAATGTGGGGCAATTGTACCAATCATTGATACAAACAGTAGCCTCCAATTAGTGCTGGTGATGTGCAGATGAAAAAACTAAATTTTAAAGTTTGTCTGCTGTTAGAAAGAAACATGTACAACGTACATTATAACCTCAGACCATTATAATGAACGGTAAACTCACCATTAGTCTTCTAGCCACTGATAGCATCTCTCTGCCAAGGAGCTATAAGTAGGTCAGTCATCAGAAATTGAAGGTAATTCAAGTGGTCAGCAAGGACATGTGTTTTCGCTACAAAATGTATTTCTTTATGGAGCTTTATTGCTAACAAATGTTTCAAATCTCACAGATTCAAATGTCTGGTTGACCTTTCACATAAGAAGTCCACATTACATTTTTTTTCCTCCCACTCAGGTGCCGACAGCTTGTCTCACTCCATTCATCTCTTCTACTTTTCTGAGGCACTGAGAGCATCTGTGCATTTTGGGTAGGTAGCAGGGTTTAACCTTGTGACAAGAAGTGTAATTGTACACTTCAGTGTATTATTTTTGATGAATAGTGGAGATACACAAGCAGAGAGCATTGTTTTCAGTTATGAAGAAGAATTTACTCCTGACAGAACTGTACAGCTATAACCTTTTAAGACAATATGCACTCCTAGGGTTTCCATGTATTTGGGTTCCAGATTTTAGTAGAAAGGCTATAAGGTCTTTGTCACCATAACACTTCAGCATGTCAGTGTCAAGTCCGTTTCATGAGAAACAGACTCCTGTGAAGTTGGCAAATCTTATTACTCCTGTCCAACACAAGAGACTGAGTTAAAGACGCCACACAACTCCAGGCAGGCACAAATATTTAGTAATCTCCCACTTTCCAATTCACTAACATTTCCAGTTCCTGACTTCTCACAGGGTTCTGTGTCGAAGCTTTGCAAACTCAGACTCATCACTGGCTTCATGGAACCAAACCACGGTGCCAAAGTGCCACATGCCTCTCCACCCTCACATTTTAATCACCTACACCTTTGACATAACAGGTCACAGCTATGATATTTTTTAAGATGACGATTTCCTTTCTTAATCAGCCAGAAGAAATTCAGTTGAGCAACGAAAGACTTGCCTTACACCCCTCCCTAACATGAGATTGAGCAATCACAGAAACTCCTCAGGACTTTAAGGTGTCAGGACAGAAAGAGCCCTCCTCTCGATAGCAATCTCCCCCAGCAGTCAGGAAAAACATCAAGTTCCCAGAAGGTAAAGAACATACAAATGAAATTTATTTTGCTAATAAATCACCATCGTTTAAATTTTGGAAGCAGGGGAGCAAGTTGTTGGGTTTTACCTTTTACAAAACAGGGGAAAGGAAAAAGAATAGGAAATACAAAAGTTCTTGTACATATTAAGAATACATAGTTTTAAAAGGGGGGAAAAAAAAGTTTACCTTAGAGCTTTAAAGTTCTGCCCCACCAATTTTTCTGAAAGTAGAAATAACACTATGACATTAGAGCTGCATTTAAGAGAATCCAGTATTTTTATGAAATCTTCCAGCCTTAGAACAAGGCACCACTTTTTAATTTTACAGAAGTCTTTATATTTAGAAATAAAGACACCTTACCAAAATAGTCACATAAGAAACAGATTAAAAATTGTTTATAAATGCTGATTTTGAAAGTGGATGTTTCTCTTAAATGTTGACTTAACTATTCTAAACATTAATTATATTTAACAGATACATAAAGCTTCAAGTTTTCCCTGTTAATCATCTTAAAATTCTTTCCACATATAAACACCCAACAAAACACTACCTTATGTCAACACAGTATGTTTCCATTTAAAAAAAAAAAAGGAAAAAGAAAAAAGAGACAGCTGCAAATGTCTCCAATGAAAATCTAATGTCCTCCTTTCTTCTGCATCAATAAAATATGTATTTGTAGAGAAAGAAAGCAATTTACAATACTGTAACGATTTCATTATCCAGAATCCAACTACTCATCAGGAGTTGGAGAATTCGTTATATCAGATGTCGGCCAACTAGACACCCACAAACTCAATTTTGCATCTAATTTGTTTAAGAAAATTAACAGAGTGATGACTAACTGATACTGTGTAGGAAGCGTTTCGCTTCCTTTACCATGAAGTCATGTTTCTATGATACTACCCTAAAAGATTATAGTATTTTACTGAGAAATACACGGCTTCCAAATAAAGTATTGTTACTCCCCAACAGTAACATTTTACAGTATTCACTAAACTAAATCAGAGGTTTATCTCCTAAAGAATGACAAAGAGTTTAGATGTATTTGGGAAACTAGGAAATACTGCTTTGTTTCATAGGTTATGTTGGAAACTGTCAGAGCAAGTGTGTAACAAAGTGTATTTTATCTCAAGAGACTAAAAAAATCCAAAATATGTTTTTATAGCTTTGTGAAGGGATTTTGAGAATAATGATCTATTTTTCTGAAGAGGAAAAGTACTGAAGCTGCAATTTTGAGTACAGCAGAAGGTACCTGTGCTTCCCTTTTTAACAAGTTTAATGTACACTTATACTCCCCATTGACAGATCTCTCTACATTGAGCTATTCAGACCTGACTGCAAGCTCATTACAGAGAGAATATAATAGAAGGACTGAGGATGAACAACTTGTTACTCTAAAATTAAAGTGTCTGGCCAGTTTAAAAGGCTCTGGGTTTTGTTTCAAGTAAGTTTTACTAACACTTTTTCCATTTAAACGAAAATGCACAATCTAAAATGAAGCTCATGCATTTCCATTACAAAAACAACAAACTCTGAATTAGTTTCATCAGGTTACGATACACTTTCAGCAAAATCAAATTGAATTCAGCTTCACACATCAGCAAAAGCATTCTTACAATCTCTGCCAAACTGCTCAGAGATAACTACCTCTCTGCTACTACCAGAACATTAAACACCCTGTTGCTGTAGATGACACAAACACACAGCAAAGGACTAGGCTACTACAAGTACAGAAATGGTCTAGATCTCAGAAACATGACTGACGGAACAGCTAAGTGCCCGAGCAAATAAAGCATCTGATTAGGCCCCCTACATCCCCTATAACAAGAGGACCCTCGATCATGATCCAATTTCCTACTGAAAGGTCATTCGGATAGAAAAATGACTGCAAGAACAGATGAAATTGCACTGTTACTACCTATCCAAAATGATACAGCCTCTCAAGCACCACAGTAGAGTATCTCCTATTTCCAGCTTTTAGTCACTGAGACTATTTTTTGCCCTTTGTACCACCCTGGAACAACAGGCCACCCTACATCCTTCAAAAAACTCTATTAATTACAATTCCTTAGAAACTCTGTATCTAAGAAACATGACAACATATTTCCTAACTATGTATCAGAGTTGACGGATGAGGCTAAATAAGTAGAAGAAATTAAATATTTCAAAGAATTTAAGAACTTAGAAATACAGAGAGAGATTTAAAGGGGAAGAGAGCAGGGCTGGTGGCAGAGGAGAAGGCTTCTGTTCTATAAGGGGTGAGGCAGGAGAAGTAGAGGAGCACAGGACAGGAAGCCATCCCCTCAGTACCAACGCTACTGTACCTTTGCCTAAACAGTTCAAAGCTTTCAGTTGATTTTGTAGTTTCATCAGGGTTCACAAGAACTCTGAAATAACCACCTCTTTTCTACTGTCAAACACTCTGCTCCATCTGTTTCTACTTTAAGAGCCACGCCAAGAATTGTGTACCTGACAAAAGCTATTTAGTTTCTCAAAGCAGCAGTTTGCTGCATTTCCAGCATTTACCAAACAGTCAACTCTTTCTGCCTTGAAGAATTCAGCACTCCACAATGGCACTCAGGTACATGCAAAAGCCACTCAAAGGATCCCCAAATAACTTATGTTATGGAAGCCATTCTATTCATGGACTGACCTGTGCTGACCAAGAATGCTCTGAAACAGAGGCTGAATACTAATACTGTATTAATTTATAGGAGGGGGGGAGAAAGAAGCTCTCTCCTAACTTCACAAACATCATTATCCTTGGTAGGTTATGACTCTTTTCTGATTAGCTCAATAAATCAAACTGAAAAGCTACTGTCTTGTGATGTTCAGAAATAAAGCACAATCATAGAAATAAAGACTTTCCCAACAGTCCGGGGTACAGTCACATGCATTGCAAATATGCAAACAATAATCATCATGCTCAAGCATATTTATTCTTACTACAGCTACCTACTGTATTTAGGTATGCATCGAGGAAGCCCGGGTTTCCTCAGCTTCTCACAGCTGACAGCAAATGGTAGACACCTTCAGAAAGCAATTCAGAACACTGAAATCATGTCTGGTTTAAACACTACAAATGACTTCCCAAAAGTATCTACTTCTATTAAATATCTACTCTTAAATCTGGGTGACCACCACCAAAAGTCTGCTCCTTGGCAAAGCAAACATAAGGGATACAAACACATTCTCCAAGTACATTAAACTGAATTTAAAAACTGGTAATAGTTCAAAATTTTGTAAACATTTCCTATCACCAAGTTAATGTACTTAAACAAAAAGCATTCACTGACCCATTCTATAAACCTTGAATCTGCCTTGCTCTGATTTGACTGTATCTGTGAAGTTACAAGAAGTAAAAAAATTAGAACTACTAAAAATCCACCACCAAAGTGTGTGTGTGTGTGAGGAATAGCACAGCATACCTGCTGCACAATCTTTAAGTAACTGAAAATATCATGCTGTGTGGAATTAGAAAGCTTCCAAATTGGTTTCTTATCTCAAAGATAAGCCAAAAAAAAAAATTCCCTCCAAATCCACAAACCCAAAACCTCAGAAAGACTTTAAGTTTTAGAGGCATCAATATTTTTTCGTATATTTCAAAAAACCTTCAATTGACCTTGTATCAAACAGGTTCAAAACACCGGCAATAAAAATGAAGTTTGCATAGATTAAACAGATGAAGCCTCAACACAACTGTGACAATTTTTATTTACCTCTCCAAGAAACTCTTCATGCACTGTATCACTTAGGTTCCAGCTATTAAGCAGATTTTTATACTTGCTGTATGTTTATCTCAAACTTCTGTAACAAAGTGACCCACAGAACTAGATCCATATACACATTAGATATTCTCTCTATATATTACAAGCTCATAAGAAGTCTAAACACAAATGATTTTCCTCAAGGAAAAAAAAAGCTGATGTATGTGTTGTAATATTGGCTTGGTTACTACTCAACAGGTGTTTTCTCTAATCTATTCATGACTAGGTTTCATTTCCCATTTACCTTGTTCTTTCCACACTCCCATACTTTAAATATTCATTAAGCAGGAGAAGACATAGCGAATCAAGTTCTACATGAAAAAATATATACAGTTCATTGAGTAAAGCATATGTAGCATATGCATAAACACCATACTAGCCCACATTGTTTTTTCCTCTTAAAAAAAAAAAACCAAACAAAACACAAGCATGATGGATAACTAAATAATAAATAGCATTAATGGCAATCCTCTGGCAAGAGCAACCAATAACTGGAGGTCTCTTGCTGGTCTTTTATTTTCATGCTAATACCTACGCTATGCCATCCAAAATTCATACTGAAAAGTAGCAACAAACACTAACAACAAAAGAGGTCTAAGTTGTCCTTTAAAGAGACTAAATTAATAAACATTCAAACAGGCATTCCCACTGTCTAACTCCTATTGCAGTAACTATTCCCACAAAACACACCACTTCCTCTGCCAGACTCCACAGACATGAACAGTTTTGTTTGCCTTTTTTTTAAACCAAAAAATCATGACAGATTTGACAGTTTTTACCTAAGTAGCTAGAAGGCAGAAATTCGGAGGAGAGAAAAAAACAAGTAATTTGGAAGCAAACAGTATTTCCGAAAGTTGTAAGTTTGCTTGTTGTGAGGAAGTTTCTTAGTTTGGGTTTTAAACACAGAATTCTGACTCCTTCTCATGAGGATTTTTGTCCTGAAATGTAGTGCAAAATGCACAAAGGAAAACTGCAGTTTCAGGAGTGCAAGTGCACACACCCTGTTTCTTAAATCACACTCTCATACTGTTGACTTCTAAGCATGTAACTCAACTGACCTGAAACTTCTTGAGTCACAAGTCTTTTAACCCATCCTCTCATTTCGACTCCCTACAGAGTTTGTAGATCACCTGTAGCAATATCCAAGATAGCTTTAAAATGCAATTTCCAATATGGGCAACATTTCAACTGTTAATGCTCTTGCCAAAAAAAACCTCTCTTAAGCTTCAGACTTCCACAGCTAAACCACTTACACCACATATGAGTGTGGTGGGCTCCATTCTGCCAGTAAATGGACAGTCATAATAAAGAGTTCACTCAACAGCCATTAAAGTGCTAAAATTGAGAGCACTCCCTTCATCAATCAGCTTACCAATATAAAAATAAATAATATCTTCTTGCATCAGAGCAAAGCAATTCCTCTCTTCCAATAATCGAGACCTGGGATCCAGCAACCAGTCATAAACACCACTCAAAACAGTTTCTATAGCACTGAAAAAACCCCAACTTTTAACATATTTAACAGGAAAAGATAAATAGCAACATGATAGTATTTTACTTCTAAATCATTCATTCAAATATATAAACATTTCCTAAATTTTCTCAACTATCAAATTTAACAGCACAAAGAAAACATCCAACTCAGACCAATCATTACCATATAAACCCCTCTTATAAGTTAAGAAGTTGAATAAAGGTTTCAAAAGAGATATAGAATATGATTTGATACACTCTTTTAAAATTGCTGATTAAGATACACGTTCCAATTATGGCCGATATACCTCAGTAATTTTGCTTGTCGTTTCTGATGACCAAGAGAACATGGATAGAAAATAAAATAGAATGAATACTCCTTCATGAACTATCTTTCTAGAACTGAAGGAAGTGAATTAAATTTGTCAGGATACGGAGACCTAGATTAAAACCCTCCTTCCCAGCCACAGTACAATGGCTCCTAATAACTTATAAATCAGCTTTCTACATGAATGCATTTAAATTGAAGTGGTCAGTAATTTCCCAGGGTTGTCACTAAATGCTGGTTTTCTGGACATAGAGCTTCACAGCCAACTTTAAGAATTGTTAACATCTACGAGCAATGCAGCTCACCTCAAACACCTAACCTGAGGGAGACAACTGGTATTTATGTCTAAAAACGCCTCTTCTTTTTCATTCATTCATATACAGTACCATTAAAGCTTTTTCGTTCCCTCTAAATATTGTTGCAGTACAGCAATGCAAGTAATTGCTTTTAGTTATACGTTTAAGGCCAAAGGATAAAGAATTACTTAAATGAAATAAGTAATCACTTCACTTACTACTGAAACAATAAATTGATACAAGGCACACAGAGAAGTCCTGCAGCCAATGAATAGAGAAGCAATCCTCTATACAATTTAAATAATTATTAGGTTAAACAAACTACAATTCACACCTAACCACAGACAAGAGCACGTTAAGAAAGTGCAATGGAATAAAGAGAAATAAACAAAGGTTCAGAGTCTGTCTGATACTGCTTCTTCTTGAAAGACAGCACCTCCAGCTGGGGCATGAATTCAGCACTGATTCAGGAGACAAAAACTCTATCTCCTAAATCAATACCACAACTTCTTGCAACAGTCCAGGTTTCACTTGGAAATCTTGCCGAAATACCAGCCAAGCCCAGCCTTGATTAGCCTGCAATGAGATCATAGCTTGAGGAGGTATGGCTGTAGGCCCTTGTAAAGCTGATACTAAGGAGGAATTTATTTAAGTGATACATCAATCTTTCCTGAAATGCATGAACTAGAATGTTTTCATATTTGTTAATATAATAAGGATAACACTGACTGCAGAACAACTTCAGAGTTCCTAAGGTTATTGTTAGTACAGGAAATAAAATGACCTTCTATCCATCACCCACAATCAATGCTGTGACTGACACTACAAGTTGGGCACCACAGATAAGAGTCATTTTAAAGTAAAAGTAATCAAGATAATGCAGCTATGGGAGATTTTCACAAGATTCACACTTGAGCACCGCAACTTCTCATTTTCATTAGTTCCAGTAAGATCTCCCTCTTCAGAGTTTGTTTCTTTAAAAAGAGGAAAAAACAAATTGAGGCTTGTGAAACTTCTAATTAAAGTTCTCAAAGTTGTGTATTTCAACAGAAGGTGAAATGACATGTTGCTATAAAAAGCAAGTCCTTTCTTTCAAGATGTCAAATTAGGCAAGAACAAGCTGCCTTTGGGCCATTTTTTTGGAATGTTATCATACACACATGCATAGATCAGGAAAAATGTAAAGCATTTTTTTAAGGGACATTATAAAAACAACAGTAAGCAACACAACGACAACACTCAAAGACATTTTTCTTAAATATTATCAACACCACTTGCACATGGGCGGGGCAAGGTTTAGAAGACCAGCTATGTTTAAAGATTGAGCAAGCTGTATCACGCACCGTTTTCCTCTGTGCCTATTGCAGCAACAAGAAAAAGGGCAAGCGGGGGGGGGGGGGGGGGGGCAGCTTTGG
>JAOXJM010000001.1:133291470-133303651 GCA_026413425.1 Tringa solitaria
TGATATAAAGAAAAAAAAATCTCCCTTCCTTTTAGGTAGTGAAATAGCCACACAACCAGAGAAACTAACACCCAAGAGGTACACTACATAGAAAGAGCTGCAAAATTAACACCATACTGTAATTGAAAAAATTAGTAAGCAAGTGTATTTTCTGGTGCTGTTTTTCAGACAGTTATGGTAGTTGTCCCATACATGGTAAGGAAAGCAGGAAATATTTACACCACAGACTTCCCGGCATTTACATAAAGGTGCAAGTTTCTTCAAAGGCTGATTTTGCTTTCAAGACAGCAGTAAGCAAGGAGACAGGCAGAACTTCAGAAATCCTCCTTAAGTAGCTGCTATCTGAGACTCCATTCGCACCTTGTCACATTCCTCTCCTTAAAAAGTGGCACTTGGCGTCATCCATCCTCACTTCCCCAGAGCCGCCCTGGATTAGAGAGAGACAGAGCTCCACAACCAGCTCACGCTTAAGCAGAATTTGAATGCAGAAGACCAGGAGTTTTTCCACAGGTATCCTGAAGGATTCAGTCCAGTGGGTTTTCTTGGATCCCCCACTGCGCAGCCACCAGCCTACCCAAGAAGGGACGACTCACACCACAGGGAGAAGAGAAGGACAGGTCAAGTGGTGTCCCCTCTTCCATGGCGGTACCTACTCTGAAAGGGCTTGAGAACTTGAGTTCAGGGCTCACTTCAGCTGAGAAGAGACAAACTTTACATCTCCTGCTGCAAAGAGGGACTGTTTTAATCAGCCGGTACCAAGTTATTCTTCCCAGTAGCTTTCCACCACTAGAAGCACTACAGAAAAAAACAACTAACCCCCAACAACACGATGGGTGGGCCAAACCAAAAGGAAGATTTCGCAGCTAAAGAATTGGGAGTCCTGGGGACACAGGGGAAATGAGCTCCGTGCCCTGGTTTCAAAATTAGTTCTTTAAACTTGCATCTAACAACTGGGAAAGAAAATACACTCCAAAACTTAGACCCAAGGATCCAGGTCATCTCTTCTTCCTACGTCGGCACCGATGGACCCAGATTTCTTTTCCACGCAGCAGCACAATTTCAAGAGGTATCAATACTGAGGTTCCACTTAATTATTCCTTTGCAACAGACCCAGTTACAAGGTTCCCATTCCCAGACACTTCTCTCTGCATACCACAGCCACATCCTCATGCCACAAATACTTAAGCCTGTTACCTAATACCTAGAGAACATTATTCATAAGTACCACTGATCAGTTTTTAGATGTAGCACTTATTAGCCATTACCAGAAAGGTGGAATTATTTGATTTGGCACTTGATAGCTAGTACATACATAGTAGGTAGCTCTTTTCTCCTTTCCTCAAGGAGAAGGAAAGGAGATGCTATTCTGTAATTCGGGGTACTGGTAAGATGCCAACAGATGGTACAGCCATTTTTCAGCATACACATCTTTTGATACTGACTGTTATTCCTTGAAAAACAGCAGCAGGGAAGAGATCTAGAAAGGGTTGGTTTCAGAAGTCCTAACTTGGAAAGTCCGTAACGCAGTTGTTTCGAGGGTGGGAGCGAGGAACCAATTGGACAACTCACAATGAAACCAACTGAAAAATACGATTAGAAGAATTTCTGCTGCGGATAAAATAGAACTTGTTGACCTCTGACACTCTCTGTGAACTTCTAAAATGGGAACAGGCAGAATCCACAGGACCTATAGACAAAGCATATATATCTTTCCTACAGACCTTGAGAAAAGTGCGCCTTGCTAATGTGAACTTTTTTTCCCAACTACATATGGATCTATTTTAATGTATTTGCACTGTGCAACGAGAAAGCTGTCTTAACAGCAGAACCCAGCAATTACTGGGGATGGGGGTTCTTCAGTCAAAACACATCCAGATGAAAAACATTTTCTGGAAAGCATGATGCATTTCTTTAACTCATGCCCAATACACTGGGAGATTAAAGCTGTGAGTATACAAGGACACACGCAAAAGAAAGAAAGAAAAAAAGAAAAAAAGAAAAGGCGACCAGAAAGTGCATATACATACAGCCAGGAGCCTCCCCCTCCCCCGTCTTGGGAGCAGGGATTTGGTCACTATCCACAAGCCCTTTTGTTTAAAGAAGGAGGGAGATACAAAAGGTTACCCTAACTATTTTGAATCTGCGACAAGCGCCGGAGAAAACTCCTCAGCCTTGAGGAGCCGGGATTTCACCCTCCGTACCCCCCTGCCCGCAGCCAGGGAGGGGAGGGCCCGGCGGAGGGCGCCGGGCTGGCAGGGCAGCAGCCGGGGTCCCCCCCAGCCCCTCCGCAGCTCCCGCAACCACCACTAAAGCCTGTTTAATGGCTTTAGCACCAGACGCGGCAGCTCGGAGCCGCCAGCCTGAGGGCGCCCAACAACCTGTTGCCCCCCACCACACACACACCCCGGACCTGCCGGGACGGGGCCCGGCACCCGCGGGCAGCCCCTGGCCGGGCGCTAACGGCCGCCTTGTGGCCCGCCGCCGGTCAGGGAACCGGCACCTGCGAGCCCAGCCCCACGGTGCGCCCCGGGCTGCGGGCAGGCGGCGCGGCCGGGCCCGCTGTCACCGCACCGCCGCGGGCACGCCAACATGGAGCCCGGCCGGACACACACACACACACACACCCCCCTTCTCCCTTCCCTTCCCCTCCCCTGGCGCCTCTCACCTTGGTGATGATGAGGGGCTCCCCGTGCTCTCGTCCCCCCTTCAGGGTGAAGCCCCAGGGGGCCCCGCCGGTCAGCAGCACCTCCACCAGCTTGTAGCCCTCCGCCGCCCGCTGCTCCACCATCACCACCACCGGCCCCGGCTCCACCAGCACGGCGCCCAGCCGCGGGTCGCTGCCGGCCAGCCGCTCCCGCCCGCTCCGCAGCCCCACGTCCTCCATGGAGCCGCCAGCGGCGCCCGTCGAGGGGGGCTGAGGGCCGGGACTCGCCTGCCTCTCGCCGGCCTCTCCCCGCTGCGCGCCAGCCGGCGGCAGCCCGCGGAGCCACCTACCCGCCCCGCAGAGCCGTCCAGCCCGGCCCCATCGGCGGGGAGAGAGGGCTGCTCCCGCCCGCCCCCTCCTCTTCCTCCTCCTCCTCCGCAAGCCCACGGTATTGTCTCACGCCGAGGCCAGACCCCGGCGGCGGCGGCGGCGGCAGCAGCGGCGGGGAAGGGAGGCGGCGGGGGGGGGGGGGACGGCACCAACTTGTGGCAACTTGGCGGCGGGGCAAACGCCGCCGAGCAACGCGGGACGCCGGGGAGGAGAGCGGCGGGGCCAAGCCCGCCTTCGCCTCTCTCCCTCGCCCCGAAAAAGAGGGCGAAACCCGCTTGTCTCCCAGCGGGAGAGCCGCTCGCCCCTCCCTAAATGCGGGCAGCCCCGCAGCGCGATCGCCCCGGGCGAGGAGGAGGAGGGGGAGAGGAGAGCAGCCTGGGGCCGGCCGCCAGACAAAGGCGGCAGCGAAGGGGGGGTCCGTGAGCCCGGAGCCGCCCCGGGGCCGTGCCCCCGGGTCACCACACGCCGGGGGGCGGCCGCGCCTCTCTGTCACCCTCCCGGTCCCCAAACAAAAGCGGCGAGCAGGTGGAGGAGAGGGGAAGGGGGCAGGGGGCAGCGGGCAGCCGGGCGCAGCGAGCGGGCAGCTGCGGCCTGTCCCCCGGCCGGGGCCGCCCCGTCCTCGCGGTGCCAGGGGGCCGGGGAGCGGAGGAGAGAGAAGGGGCGGCTCGCCTTTCCTCGCCTCGCCGCCGAGTTTGGGCTGAGGGGGGGGGTGAGTTGGCGACGGGGCGGGAGGAAGCCGGGCAACATGGAGGGCAGGTCAGGGGGCAGCCGGGGGAGGCGCTTGCTCCCAGCCCCTCCCGGCCGTTCCCCCCACGCCCCGACCGTCTCCACCACCTGTAGGGCGGGAGGGGCCCCAGCGTGGGCCGGGCCGGGCCGGGCCCCACCGCCTCCCTCCGAGACCCTCTAGCGGCAGCCGGGGGTGAGGCGGGGACGGGCTGAGGCAAGGAGTCGGCCCGGGGGGGCTGCCGCCGCCCGCCTCGGCGCCGGAGAATCGCGGGGCCGGAGGCCTCAGGGGTGAGAAACACGGCCAGGCCGGGCGGTGGTAAAGGCAGGTGAAGGCCGCAGCAAAAAAAAATAAAATAAACAAATAAAAAAAATTTGGAAAGTGATTTGTTGGCACGGACAGTCCCAGACTCAGGTTCAGCGGCAAAAAGGCGGTCAAAAGAGGTTTGACGGAGGACTGTGAGGCAGGACTGGAAGTGCTGACTTTAAGGCAAGTTGTCTTTTATGGGTGGGAAATAAGTGAAGGGTTTGGGGTTGCCCGATGCCTTCGCTGAGGTGGTGGTGGGGCTGGGAGTGAAATGCTTATTTCTTGCTGGACTTCATTCTCTCAGCTCAATTTCATTACTTTATAGAAGGCTTCAGCAGCTTAAATCGGGACCAGATTTGGGCTGGAGTACCTGAGTACCAACTGACAGGCCTCCTTTGCTTTTCACTGCCACGCAGGTGAAGTATTGCTTGATCTAAGACACAGGAAAATCTGTATTTTAGTTTCTGAAAGACTAGTGAACCTCAAGGTACTCCCACATGTGACAGACTGTCCCATGGAGGTGCTTGGTACGTGAAATGGGATGTCAAGGTTTTATATATAGGGTGACAGTTCACCTATTTTGCTTCTGAAACTGACTGTTACGCCATTCTGATTATGTAGTCTGACCCTCTGACTCCTGTTTCAGCTGGTTTATTCCTCGAAAAACTCTCCTGCCTTGCACTAAAGCAATTTGTTTCTACAGTACTTTCAACATCACCTACAGTACTTTTCTCCAATACCTAAAGAAACCTTTGGTTTCAGGACTGAGAGCATCTGAGGTCATCAGTCCCAACAGCAGATTGGAGGACATATGGAGGTAGGAGAAAAATATTTGATGGAGATGAGTGTTGTTCCCTCGTGATTAAGGGACAGACAGAACCGTGGAGGGGGCACCCAAACTTACAGATACCTCTATGAGAATCCTGCTAAATCCAAATCTTACACCAAACGTATTTATTGTATCAGGTTATTTAAAGCTTTTAATAACTTGCAGATCCTCAGTCAGATTTCTTCTCTAATTCTTTTCTATCATATAGACAAGTTATAATTGTAACACAAATAATTTAAAATAAAAAAGCACAGGTAAAGGGAAATGCAGGTAGTTTTCTCCATGTCCTGTCTTCAGTTGTTTTTGGAATCTGATACAAAGTCTTCACTTATGTTTGTGTAACACGTATTGGGTTGTCTACAAAGCAATGCATACTCAAGAACCTATGGCTGGAAGTTTTAAAGAGCTGCAGTATACAAGTCTGTTGTTTGTAAGCATGATAATAAAAGAAAGATCCAAAGTAACAGTTTGAACTTTAGTGTATCCCCAAGTATGCACATTGAAATGAAACAGAAATAAAACAGCTTATCTCATTAATGAGAAGAGCAAATTATGCTTCCACTATGTTTGTATACCCTCGTTTTTCAACTGCCAAACATTCATTCTTCTTCATCTTGAACTTTTTGTTGTTTGTAAGAAACTGAATGTTTACATTACTGTTCTGGCTTTTGGAATTGATCTTATAAATTCCCCGCTGAAGAATGATGCAGAAATCTGAGCACAGATTTTAAAATGGGAGTATCTAGAGCCAGGAACCGGCATCTATATTAAGGAAGCCAAGTGAAAACCATCAAACTCTAATTACATCAGTGGAAGATGTGGACATGTAGCTTTTGGGAAAGCAGTTGCCTAAAGGAAGAAGATCTGAAAGCTTCCATGCTCCCCATTAGGAGAGACCTGAGTTAAGAACAATTTTCTAGCTGATGTTTGCTTGGAGCCTGGTGGTCTGACACAGTGATCAAGCAGATCCTCAACTTGTGGCTGACAGTTCAGAAATCAGACATTTTTATTTTGAATGACACCTTTTTTGCCTTTTCTACTTTAATGTTACTAATGGAAAGCTAAGAGACCGCTATGCAAAGTTCCTCATGCATGTAAGTTTGACAAACCAAAGCAAGACAGGAATTCTCTTTTGTCGTATCGGTCACATTTCTCTTCACATCTTTTGTATCCTTCCTCTCTGTGGAATTTGAGGCTTGTTCAGAACGCAGCTGGAGACTTGTACTCGTGCTCTTCTTAAAATATTGTGATAATTTTATTACTTGAATTTCTGCAGCTTCTGCCAGCCTTCATAAGGATTCAGATAGTCATAAAGAACAAAGGATTTAGTAAATGTATTCTAAAATATTACTTTTGTGTGATAAGAAAAACAATGATTACTGTATTTGTCTAAAAAAAGCCACAGTTATCAAATCCTCAGTTTTCTTCCTTACATCTTGTTTTACATGCCAAGTATTGTCTGAGTATACAGAAATTATCAATAAAAGCTAGAAATGTAAGATTCATGAGGGTGTCATAAATGTATCACAGGAAGTAACAGGCTTTTTTCACACTAAGGACAGAGAATGATGCAACTATGACCAATGTGGTATAAAGTGTTCCCTTCTGTAATAACATCTGCCATTAATATTATCGAAGATACTTTACAGTGATAGAAGTTACCCAAACGCCTCCTCCTGCTGTGCAAAAGGAACTATCAAACTTTAAGGGGTTGTTCCCACAAATTCAGTTTATGAGCCCCTGTCCTGTAACAACAAAAGCTTCCTGCAGTAAACCAGACTTCTTCCACAGTACTTCATCTGACTTCCTACCTTGGTATTTGAAGCTTAATTAACAGTTTCAAGTGAAATTTTGTTCTACAGGATTTACTTGGCCTTCATTCTTTCTGTTGCACAGATTGCGTACCTGTTCCCCACTTTGTCACTGAGACTGCCAAAACTGTGAATAAATTCCTTTCTGGCAGGATTTTGTTCAAACAGTATCAGGCACAGTATGCAGTTAAGGCACAGCCTATTTCACCTTTGTGGCTGTGCACCACATCTCTTTTCCTTAAGACACCCTGCATTGAACTGCACAGGATACCTGCAGAATGACCCTGGAGTGGGGTGTTTTACTCTCAGTCTAGACAGCATTCATTGTGCTGGACCTTATGATGCCAGCGGGACTTTTTTTTTTCCCCAAGAGCTGAGACATTTGAAAGAAGTAGAGAGTTCTGACTCATAATCACAGAGTAAAGAACTGAGGTGAGTTAAACCTTTACAACTTCCCACTGTTTGTTACCACTCCTTTCCTGGAGGTAACCACCAAACATCACAGTTCGGTGAAGAGGCAAAGTGCCTCTGCCTCAGCCATTTGAAATAAAAAATAGATGCCCTGGGGCATGCATAGTTCATCAACAATTTAAGTTAAGATGCTGTGCTATGAAATGGAGCGGCTGATCTATGGCACACGTTCTGCTCTGTTGGTGCAGTTACAGCAACCCCCGGCAAAGAGGCAGAGCAGATTCCTACACATCCTCAGGGGCATTTGCCAAAATGACCTAGCTATTTGATAGTTGTACCAATGCAGCTTCTCCTATGTAATCAGCTGCCATAATTGCTGAAGAAATACCATTTTAGTCACCAGTGGTGAAAGAAATGTTGATAGATAGAAATGTGTGTATAGTGTGATCTCTACTCTCATGATAAAAGGATTAAAAAAAATTCCTTTTCTGAAGGCTAGATTTTTATGAGTTTGTGAATCCAGTGAGAATACCATCAGAATTAAGGGTGAACATTAGTTACAAGATACGAGTTACAGACTTGCATATCTTGTTTCCAGAGAGCTCTCTATAGACCTCAGTTCCATTGGCACAGCAATCTGTTGAAAATCTGTAGGGCATGTATGCATGTATTGTATGTGGAGCAAAAGTTAATCCTACATAGTGTTTATGGTACATTTAGCAAAACAAGTGAATTATAGAAGCACAGAATTTGGGTTTGGGTTGGAAGAGATCACTTGAACTTCAGGAGGTTCACATGGACCCACTCCCGAAGCCCATCAAGATCCCTCTGGATGGCATCCCTTCTCTCAAGTTAATCAACTGCATCACCCAGCTTGGTGTCATCCCAACGTCTATGTCACTGGTGAAGATACTAAATAACACTGGTCCCAGGGACCCTTGAGGGACACCACTTGTTATGGGTTTCCACTTGGACATTGAGCCATTGACTATAACTCTTTGGACATGGCCATACAGCCAATTCCTTATCCATCTAACAGTCCATCCATCAAACCCATATCTCTCCAAATTAGAGGGAAGAACATTGAGGGAGGGAACACGTCAAAGGCCTTATAGAACTCCAGATAGATGACATCCGTAGTCCTTCCGTTGTTCACTGATATACTCACTCCATTGTAGAAGGCCACCAGGTGAGTCAGGCATGATACGCCCTTGGTGAAGCCATGTTGGCTGTCCCTAGTCACCTCCCTGTCTTCTGTATGTTTTGACATGTCTTCCAGGAGGATCTGTTCCATGATCTTACTGGGCATGGAGATGAGGCTGACTGGTCAGTAGTTCCTAGGGTCTTCCTTATTACCCTATTTAAAAATGGGCATGATGTTTCCCTTTTTCCAGTCACTGGGAACTTCACCTGACTGCCATGACTTTTCAAGTATGTTTGAGATTGGCTTGACAAATACATGAACCAGTTCCCTCAGGACCCTGGGATGCATCTTGTTGGGTCCCATGGACTTATTTATATTCAGGTTCCTCAAGTGGAACCTGATCTTCTTCTGTGAAGTGAGGGATTTTATTCCCCCAGTCCCTGCTTTGAGGTTCAGAGGCTTGAGAGATGTGGGAAGAGAGATTACCATTGAAAACTGAGGCAAAAACACTTGAGTACCTCAGCCTTCTCCATGTCAGTTGTCATCAGTTTTCTTGACTCAGTTATCAGGGAGGTACATTTTCTTTAATCTTCCTTCTCTGGCCAACATAACTGTAGATGCCCTTCTTATTCTTTGCATCCCTTGCCAAATTCAGCTCCAACTGTGTTAGCTCTCTTCATCCAGGTGTATTCTGTATTCTTCCCAGGATACATGTCCCTGGTTCCACTACCTTTGCATTTTCTTCTTACACTTTAGTTTGGCCAGAAGGTCCTTACAGAGCCATGCCACTCTCCTGCCTTCTTTGCCTGCTTTCTTAGACATGGGAATCAAGAGCTCTTGCTCTCTAAGAAAAATGTCCTTAAAGAGCTGACAGCTCTGTTCAGCTCCTTTTTCCCTCAGGGCAGTTTCCCAGGGGATGCCACCTGCTAATTCCTTAAACAACTGAAAGCTTGTGCTCCTAAAATTCAAGACCCTGACTCTAATCTTCACCTGGCCCATATCCCTCAAGACTGTGAATTCCACCAGGGCATGATCTCTGCAAGCCAGGCTGCCACCAATATTGTCATCTCTAATTAGTTCATCTGGATTGGTGAGCAGCAGGTCCAGTGATGCTTCCCCTCTGGTTGGCTGTATATCACTTGGATTAAGAAATTATTCTCAATACTCTCCAAGAATCTCTCTGACTGTTTACAGCTTGCTGTGCTGCTTTTCCAGCAGATGTCACGGTGATTGAAGTCCCCCAGCAGGATCAGAGCCTGGGACCATGATGCTGAAGTAAGCTGAAGTAAGAATGCTTCTTCAACATGCTCCCTTTGGTCCGGCAGCCTGTAGTAAACACCAATCGTGAGGTTTCCTTTCTTGGCTTGACCCCTAATTTTTACCCATGAGCTCTCAACCTGTTCATCAGTATTTTTCAACTCCGTTTTTTTACCTAGAGGGTAACCCCACACATACACACACACTCTTCCTTCCTTGCCTGTCCCTTCTGAACAGATTATAGCCAGCGAGTGAAGTGCTCCACTTGAGTGATTCGTTCCACCACATTTCAGCAATGATGATTATATTGTAGCCACTAGCTGCACAGTGTCTTCCAGCTCCTTCCTGTTTGAAACTCTTGTGTCTTTGAAAATAACCATCACAAAGACTAAACCAACTGAAATAACGATGATAACTTTCTGTACCAGAAGTGGATGGATTTTTTGATCCAGTAATTCAAGGGCTGGCAAACTGTTGACAGTTTATTGTGGAGTCTGAGAGTCCTGAGAACCTGGAGAAACAGGTTGGGTAGCAGCCCAAGAGACAGACATCCTGGCATGGCTGGGAACCAGGAGGGTTTACTTTGGAAACCTGCCATGTTGCTTGTGATGGATTCAGCATAATCGTGCTCTTCTACAAAACACTTTGATTTCAACAAATTATCTGTTTTCCCAGAATGAAAAATAATATGTTAAAGAACTCCAGCTGGATGGCTCCTGTGTGATTTAGGCACCTTAAACACCTTTCCCAAGTGTGTCTTGTTTCTCTTGTACTGCAAATAAGGCTTCATCAGCTCATAATTAGTGCTGGAGAAACGCTTAGAAGTTCTCAACCTTTCAGATAAACACTCAAATATGTGTTGACTTCTTCAGTTCCTCAGGACCAGAAAAAGCTTCTGTGTTCTTTATCTAGGCCTTTTTATAAAGCTCAAATTTCTAAAAGAATAGCATTTCATATGATACTCTGGTGTTTCTATCCCCATGGAGGTTTTGATTGAAACTTTGTTCAATTCTTACATATTCTCACAATATCACATATGCTTTGTGAGCAGTATTCTGAGGGTGAGAGTACTCATTGTGGAACAAACTATGACTGCAAGTGACCAAGAGGAAAAAAAGCTAACAATAATATTCTTGGCTCAGATCTTGAGACCTGTTAGACCTGTTGACAGAGAAAAAGAAGATGAGTCCAACACAGACTCCTGTAATACATAGCCCTCTTGAGGATTTATAGTTTTCAAGATTTTGCATGATAACAAGATTGGAAGTCAAAGAAAAGGGCAATAGCAACTCCTTATGTGGTTGCAGAGTCAGAAGACAACATACAGCCTAAGAGAAGGAGGTGAATAGGTAACCAGCTTTCCCCGGGGATGGGGTTTTCAGCTGGTAGTCAAATTCAGGCACAAGTTAAGTCATGCCTTGGGCCATAGTCCCTCTGGTATCTGTATACCTGTTCCTTTTGCAGTTCCTGCATTAGGGCCCTTTGTCAAATTGCATTACAGCATCTCAGGCTACCACTTTACAAAGAAACCAAAAAGCAGAGTGAGAGAATACAGGTTGAAGCACCAGTTCGTGGCAGTCCATGCTCCTTCATTGTCAGCAAGATAGCTAGGCAATGCTTGAGCACAGTCTGGGGGTCAGTGCCTGTTACTACGAGGCAGTATGGATAAAGCCACCTTTTTTTTAGTTGTGGAAGAGAGTTCAGCAGTATATGCATATATATATGCACTATATAGGTCATATGTATGTGTGTCACAACTTCATTAACCTGGGATTTTTGCCTGCTGCATGAAGTTCCATCATTTCACTGAAGCATCATTTGTAATATTTATTCTTACAGCTGTGTTTCTGATCATGGTACATTAGGGAGTATTTTTCATAGCCCATCTTCTTTGATAACACACCTTATGTGACAACATTCTCTATACAGTCTGTGCTGTGCCACTTGCTCTTATGTGCCCAAACCCAGGCACTGGCCCATTTTAATTACACGTGGACTTAGCCTCAGAGGCTAACAATAGTCTTTAATGCATTTCAACTCTGATGTCACAGCATGTTACATCTGAATTCTGTACTTGATGAAGATGATCACTGGAGCAGGGATGATCAGAGAAAATGCCAAAGGGCGGGTTTCAAATGCTCTTTTTGCAGATAATGCTGTGAACGCTTTTAAAAGGGTAGATAAATAGCAAGAGGCCAGACTACGCATGAGAGCAGACAAAAGCTTTGTAATCTGGTATTTTTCATTTGGACTTTGTCTTCATTTGCTAGCTAACCCCAAACAGACCTTCCTTTTTCTGCCTATCAGCAATGTGTAAATAGATCTTTCAGTGCATTCTATAAATAGACACAATTCCTTCATTACAAATGACCTTTCTACTCTCAGCTTTGTTACATAGAACATGGTCTGTGTTCAGGTGGAGGTCATAAGATGTAGCATCTTGTGAGAGTCCACCTAAGCATGCATGCAGCGTGAAGTAAAGGTTCTTTCATATTTTATTTTTTTTGCAGTGCTATAGCAATTTGCACTACAGCATCAGGTATGCACAAGAGGCTATGGTCCAGCAATGCCAGACCTGTGACATTATATGAATTTGGTGATATTAGGGCTAATAATCACAGAATCACAGAATCTTCTAGGTTGGAAGGGACCTTAAAGATCATCT
>JAOXJM010000001.1:133311709-133336281 GCA_026413425.1 Tringa solitaria
GTTGGACAAGGTGATCTTTAAGGTCCCTTCCAACCTAGAAGATTCTGTGATTCTGTGAAGTCTCAGTATCTTCAGACTCTCAGGGCTGCTTTCTCTGGGGAACTATAGCAATGTTTAAATAGTGCAGTTGTTCCTCCTCTGCTCCTCTGCAGCCGTAGCCTTCCGGTGGATGCACAAAATCTGGGCTGCGATGTGAAATATGTAGCCGGGGAGAAGCATGTGACTCAAAGCACGCCAGCAGATTCAAAGCATTAATACTTTTTATTTATTTATTTATTTATTTATTTTCTGTAGGTATGATCTTCAGGTCAAGCGTGTGGCTAGGCTTCCCAGGCTTCATCGCTAACATTTCTGTGGCAAACGGGACCGACGTGTGGCCTTCTGCTTTCTGCGTGGGGAGCGCGGTAGGTGCAGAGATGGGGCCCCCCTTCCCTCCTGCTCCCGGTTGACAGTCCCTCCTCGTGGGGAGTCTGAAAAGCAAACCGCTGCGTCCAAAAGGAAATTGGGGCTGTGAGTCAGAGCCTGGATATGATGGTTTCAGCCTCCGCCGCAGCCCTGCAAGTGTGTTCATGCCTCCTGCCGAAAGCCTGGCCTCAGGGTGGGCAGGGAGGGCACAGGGCAGCACGGGTCAGACTGGCCCCATGCTTTTTGTAGTACTTGCTCCTTGCTGGGATAGTGGAGGGCAAGTCCTGTACTGAGGTCAGGGGTACGGAGGCGTAAAGGTACTACAGACATTCCCAGATGGGCAGTGAAGCCACCGGCTGGGTTCACACCGGCATCACTGGTCCCCCAGCGCATCCCTCGCACCCACAAGCAGGAGGGTGTCTGCCCACCTTCTTCGGCACAAATTACAGCCCCTGTGGTGCCATATTGTGGGGGCTGACCGAAACCAGCAGCTTGGGTAGCTTAAATTAGCTTTTGCGGTGTGAGAGTGTGTGCTTTAGACACATGGGGACTGCAGGATAAATATACCCCAAGACTCAAAGCTGCTGCAGAAGTTCCATCCCTGCCATGCAGGACTACGGTTCAGATTGCTGTTTATATGGGCATTCAGAAACGGCCACATCTGGCTTAGTCTAATTAAGTGTCTTCTGGATTAAAGCACATAGAATAAGAAAATGTAAATGCATTACAAAAGCGCAGATTGGAACTTGGTTTCAAATATTACAATCAATTACTGAGACATATAATTTGAGTTTATTGTACAAGAAAAAGACATGTTTTTTTTTTTTTCCCAAAACATAGAGAATGACAAATAAGACAGATCACTATTTTACCCAAATTCAGTAGGAGTGCAGGGTGCCCAGTGAATTAATGCATGAGCAGTAACAGTATGAGCTTTACAATTTGAAGTTTACAATATAGAAGAGGATATGCTGCACATAAACAAAATTATTCAGCTCCAGTAGTTTTTAAATAAAACAATGTCAGTCATGATACTGTTGCGCCATAGGAGCAAATGGCGGTTGTATACATCTACCAACTCTCAGTTCCCTCATACATGTTTAAGTTTTGCTTATTAGATGCAAATATTGACTTTTTTTCTTTGGGGAAAGGGAAACCAGCAACATCAATATCTTGTAGGAAGCCCTATACAAAATCCATGTTTCCCTATGTCTTAAATTTCACTTTCTGGCCCTTAGCACAAAAAAACAATATTTTTAAACAGTGACAAAGATACCATATGCAGACTGTTTGTTTTTCATTTGGATCTCAGGTTAGATGGGGAGCAGCATAGCGGTCTACCACAATTTTTATTTTCCCTTTCTTGGGCTCCAGCAAAGTGCTGTAGTTTGAGTCACTTGCTAAATTTAGATTTAATTATATTGGAATGAAAAATAACCCTCCTTCCACTCACTTCCCCTAACATATTCTCGTGTGAGTTAATAAAATGTTTCTGATTCTGTTTTATTTTTCTTTTAGTGCTATTGTTTGTTTTCACTTACCCATAAGCCAATACAAACTCCAAATAGTGAGGCCTTTAGGCAGGGTACTCCTCAGGTTTGCAGAGGGGCACTCTCCCAGGCACTGTAGCAAAACGTGTCATTTTTCATAAAAGTGAGGTAGTGTATGAAGATTTGGGGTTTAGGTGCATCTGATTTATATTGTTGTTGGAGTCTGTCTTGTTTATGCTGGATTTTCCGGTGGAAAGACCCCACAGTTTATTTGTGTGTGTGTGTGTAGTAAATTGTGTATCTTATAACTGTAAATACATAAAAGCGCACATGAAGTTATATGCTGAGTGCTGTGGATAAAGTGCATCACAAGGAAGCCTGGATTTTTTTATTTTCTGACTCCTGTGCTCTAGCAAAATGTTAGTGCCCTTCTGTTCACTAGCAAAAAAAAGTGCACAGCAATGTGTTTCAATTAGATACTGAATAATTCATGTCACAAATGACTAGAGGCAGGGTCTACACCCATGGAGGAAGGAAATATTTCCCAGCTTGATTTACCTTTTGGAGGAAGGAATAGTAGATCTCTATTCACTGACGTTTGGCTCAGTAACAAGTATGTTGGTTTCCAGCTGTAAAAGGATGCTACTGTGGAGCTGTAACAAAGGATATTCAAATAAGAAATGAAAGAGGGCTCAGAGGGAAGGTAATCTGAATATTAAAATAATTCCAGACTATTACAAAGGGCCATCTCCTGTGGGGAAAAAATTTGAAGTCTATAAACAGCAGCAAAGAAAGGTCACTTATATAGGCTCATGGGAAAAATGCATAGGGTCAGCTCACGAATGCTGAGGAATTTAACTTGACTTGAACCTGTTTCCTTTGGATTTTTATTGAAGAAATCAGTCAGGGAGTTCAGTATGGATAATGTTCCCAGAGAGTGAGTGATATTTTTGTTAATGACCTTTTTTTCATAATAACCGTTCCCTGAATTGGATTCTTGTCCACGGAGAAAACGCCCATCACATGCCGAAGGCACGGTGCACAGGCTCTCTGTGGTGGTGACTGACCTCAGTTCTATTTTCATGCCTCAGCTACTGAGAAACTACTAAAATTTTAATCTAAAATTAAAACTTCCTTACTATAAATTTCTTTGGGCTTCACTCATGACATTGAGGGCTAGGACTGGAGAGGTAAATAACAGGTTTTCTAAACAACAGAGTAAGTTGTGAGAGCAAATGCCGTTCAATTTACCTATGACTACAGCAATGCTGTTACTCTGATTTTGAGTAAGATTTCATATTTCATGATCTCAGCAGGAAAATACACACATTTAAAGAAAAATCACCAGGCTAAAGGTTTGAGTCCCTTCCCTGTCCCCAGAGGTGCTTGAGAAGCAGCTGTGACATTTGGCATTTTTTTCCCCGCAGATGTGGATCCAGCTATTATATAGTGCTGGCTTCTGGTGGTTGTTTTGCTACGCTGTTGATTCGTACTTGGTGGTAAGAAGATCAGCTGGACTGAGGTACCAGAGTTAAAGCTCTGAATTCATTATTTTTCCTTCCAACACTGTATGTCCATGCTTGTCTTGTCCATGTCTAAGTGTATAAGTGAGGCTTGTACAATCATCTCATGTTCATACAGTTACCGGGTAATGATATAGATGAGTGGTGTGCTAAGTGCTTAAATTGCCAGGGCAATTTAAGATTGGTTTGTTTATGTCCAAATGGAACTTAAATGTAACTGAATTTGTTTAACCTTTGGAAAAATAGGGAGCAGATCGGGGTCTATAAACTGTATTGCAGTGAGATACTATTTTTGTCCTTCCTCTGTACCTGAAATTGATTCTTGTGGCAAGAAAAGTGTTATCCTGAAAGTAATATAATCCATCCCTGTTAATAAAAAAAAAATCATATGTATTTGGGCCTGATTCTAAGATCAGATTAAACAATGAAAGACTTCTGATACACAGATCTGAACCTCCCTAAGATGGGAGCAGTATGTGAGTCTAAAGGTAAGCATTACCTGGTCTAGTGGGAGGTGTCCCAGCCCATGGCAGTGGGGCTGGAAGTCGATGATCTTTAAGGTCCCTTCCAACTCTAACCGTTCTATGATTCTGTAATTCTCAGAAGGGTAGTTTATTTGACTTTCAGCTCCATTCAGATCCCCTAATTTGTTCTCTGCAGGTAAAATGAAAGATGTAGGGGTTCCTTCTGGATATTTGGGCAAAAGAGGCAAGCTCTCCACCCTACAGGTTGGAGGACACAGGACTTCTGTGCAGAAGCCTGAACAACTGCTTTGGCTCATCCTTTTTTCTGAAGGCCCCCTCCATCCCATCTGCTTTCTTTAGTTTAATGTACTGCCGGTGTTGTTTTGCACTGTTTCTTATCTGTAAAGCTCTTTTCCAGTGAGGGTCCTATTTTTATGTTGCACTGTGTGGAAAGTGTAAGGTTTAGTATCTTTAATTACGCCTGTCCTCCTTGGTGCCTGCAGTACGATTGTGCTGTACCACATGATGACGTGGGGCCTCGCGGTGATGCTCTGCGTGGAGGGAATTGCACTGCTCTACTACCCTTCTCTCTCCAGGTAAGCAGGGTTCTGGGAACAACCTGCAAAATCATAGAGCTCTCTGGTCATTTGAATGTCTTTTGCTCAGCTTTAGAGACAGAAGTCCAAATGTTGGTCTTTTTTGATCTTTGACAAGCATGTCAGTGAGTATCCTAGAAATACCTGCCTGGGTTTCAGGGGGTCCTGAAGAAATATGCCCAGCAATACGGGCACTCGGGTGTGCTGCAGCACTGATACAGCTTCTCCTGAGTGCCACTGTGCTCCTACTCCTGGTTTTAGCTTTGTATTTGTTCCTTTAAATTTAAGAAAAATAGACAGACAATATATAATGTCAATAAACTTTTTGTCCCGTGTGAACTGGTGTTGAAGCTCTGTGAACTAAAAGTGTAGCATCTGTTTGCATCAGTTATTTTTTTACATTAAAGGTGACATAGATAGAATAGCCAGAACTGTCACATGTAGATAAGAAAAAAATGCATAAACTGTTAATGATTTTTTTCTCAGCTGTGAAAATGGCTTGGAGCATGCAATCCCACATTACATCACAACCTACGCCCCGCTCCTGCTAGTGCTGGTGGTCAACCCCATCCTGTTTAGGAGGACAGTATCAGCAGGTATGTTCCTAACGGCCAGTATGAATCAGTCTGTGCCATTTAGCAATGTAACAATACTGTATAAAGTCATGCCTGTGCATTCAGTGATGTGGGATAGCTCCTCGTTAAATCATAAAGATACAGCACAGGGTGGGAGGGAGTTGCCTATTGAAACAAAGATACCATCTTGATGGGAAATTTGCCCTAGAGACACACTCTGATGAGTACTCAACCTATGCTGTTATAAATCTCTGCTGCAGATCGGCAAAGATGTTTCTATGTTACTCAATTACTCTTGATTTAAAGTATTTGAGGCAGTGTATAGTGGATGTTTAACTCTACTGTAGTATTGGTACCAATCTGGATTTTGGAATGTAATTTATTCTGGTTTAAAGATAATGTTGGTGAGATCTGATAGTTGATTTAACTTCTTGGCAGCCCTGGAACTAAAAAAATAATTAAATATGATCAGAATTTTGTCGTTCCTGATTCTGAGATTATGAAACAAATGGGGATTGTACATAACTGAGTTGGGATCTTGAAGTTCCCATTTAATTTATTATCCAGTGTTTTGAAGAAATGAGACTGAAAAAAAGCCACAGATTCAATACATTCTTTGCATGTCATATGATCAGTGCTAAATGTTTCCAGCACCTGAATTCGTGCTTATTGTCTACACATTGAATATATGAACACAGGAGCAGAAGACATTGTATTCTCAGTTCAGTCTTCATCCCATCTGTCCTACATCCCTCAGTAATACTCATTTTCAAAGGAACAGTTGTTCCTTTAAAAAGTTGTTCCTATAAAAAGTCGCTTTTTTATGGGAAAATATACATTGAGTATATTTGTGTTTGTACACATGTATATTCCTTGAGATATCTGAACAGCATGTGGCATAACTTTTTTTTTTTGCTGACATTACACCTTCAAGTTCTAGAGGTGTAGGCAACGCTATATCAATTACACAATGAAATATAATGTGCATAATAGGTTAGAATGTATTCTATTTTATCTAGATATCACATAATAAATGTATCATTATATCACACATTATATAGAAGTTGCAAGCGCTACTTTTTTGTTACAAAAGAGTAGTATGTTGACCATACTATTTTCTATTTTCAGTGGGAGTGAGAGAAGAAAAAACAGCTAGTGAGATATCACTTCTTTTAGGAATCCATAATGGATGTACGTCTTTTCCTTTAGTATTAGGTTTTATGTGAAATTTATGTATGATGGTCTTCTGAATTGCTGCTGGAGACAAATTCCTCTTAACAGATACCTATCTTCTGTACCCTTGTGTCTATCACTAAAAAGATACACATATATTAATGAACATAATTGTATACTTTTCAGTTGCCTCCTTACTGAAAGGGAGACAAGGGATTTACACAGAGAATGAGAGACGTCTGGGGACAGAGATCCAGATCCGCTTCTTCAAGATTATGCTGGTATTTGTTATTTGGTAAGAGGTACATTATTTTGGTTTAAACTGCCTTTCTCCCAGCTGGAGAGGGTGGGGGACAAGAATAGAGTCTGACGGGTTGCTTCATTTGTTTGTCCTTACGCTTGGAAGGGAAGGTGTCTAAGGAAGAAGGAGCTCTAAACTAGTTCACAGAGTAGCTGAATCACTCATGTAGCATCACAAGGCTGTGAGGAAATGATAAAAATGTTTAACCGACAGGAAAACAATAACCCCAAGAAACAATGGTGAAAAAAAAACCTCACACAACATCGGGCGTAGACCAAAGCTGTCTGGACCAGCAGCTCCCCAGCACTGTGGGGTGATAGACAACTTTCTGTACCCAAGATTTCTCAGAGTCTCTTGTCACCAAGCACATCAGTGAAAAACTGCAATAAATGCGTTTCTAAGATAGGCTTCATGGCCCTGACTATGATTATATATGATTATAGCCACCTCTGTGGTTTACAGATCCCAAGTGTGTGAAAAAAGCATGGATATTGACTGGAAATACAGGGTTATATACCAGAAAGATCTCCGTATGATTGTGTGTGAAATTTCTAATAATTTAATCTTTTTCTTAATCTTCCATCTTCATCTATGCAAATAGTACTTTGGGGTAGGAAGGGAAAGAGATAGGGAGGAGAGGAGGGAAGGAAAAAGGCAAGTGGGGAAGGAAGGAGGGTACATACCCCAAATCCCTGTACCTCTGCTTCAGCAGCACCATCCAGCGTGAAAGATTCTGGAGTGGTACTGGATGCACACAGCAAAACTGAACTGAAATAGGATCTGCTTTTGAAGGAAAAGTTTTTACTGCAATCCCACAATTATCCTACAGCAATAAAGGCAGCAGAAGGAGTGGTGATCCGCTCTCCAAGTGTCTGTGCAATGACCTCGCAAGGAGGAGTCGCTGCTATGAAGTGTTTACTGCCTCCATGGGTAATACAAGCAACAGTGGAGGGAGAAAACGGTCCTGGAGCAGGGAAATGACTTGGCCAAACTTACCAGTTTCTACAACTACTTAACTTTTTTATCCACAGGTACCTTAATGCACATTACATTGCTTTAAAAGGCTGAGCAGGGAGAAAGACTGCCTTTTTATCTTCTCCTGCCTGCACTGGAGTGCTCTGAAGGGAAATTACTATCTTTTCTTGGCAAGTAACAGAGTCTGCTTGGCTCAGGAGGGAGGTTTCTAGTGTGAAGGGTGAGGTGGCCAGCAGAAGACAGGGGGAGAGACAGCAGCAAAGGATCCTGCAGCATGGCTTCCTGGAAATTGTTGAAAATAATGAGGAGCAGAGATTTAGCCAGGCTTCCAGGGATTTGGAAAGAAAGAGCCCAGAGGGACAAGAGAAGTGTGTTGCAACCTAAGGAATGGTGGCCAGCTTGCTGGTCTGGGAGCAAGCATGAAAGAAAGGACCAGTTCCCCAAGGACACAGTGGGGACATTTGTTTATTTCCATTCTGTCTCATTCTGGGTTTTCCTATTAAAAAAAATAATCACAGCTCTAGTTTTGGATTTTGTTCTCCTAATAAAACAGAAACTTTAGAGTGTAAAAACTCTCTCAAAGGTTACTGCAAGGAAAGGCTGAGGCAGTCCCATCTCAGAAGCTTAGGGAAGATTCCCTGCCATCCCAGAAGTCAGATATGAGATGAGTTAGTCAAAGACAGCAGGTTGGGGCAGCTTGGGGTAGAAGACATGTCTGCAGATTTAGGATGGGAGAGCAGGAGGACATAAACCTCCACAGAAAGTATGACATGGATGCTGATGGTTTTCTTTCTGAAGCTGCAATAGGACTGTATAGAAATGCTGATCTGACTGTTCAGACATCCTAAGAAGTTACAGACTTTACTATAACCTTTATTTAGTGTAGAATATACTCAGTTTCTTTCACAGAATGAGGTTTGATTATGCTTATCCTTCTTTGGAGACAGAAGTTACCTTTATTCCAAAAAAATTATGGCATTTTCAAGGATTTTAAAGTAAACTTTGGGTTTAGTTTGTATTTTTTTTTACATACACTTTGAAAATCTGATGTAATCTAAGCCTGGAATTCTAACTCCAGCTAGAGTTTCACCAGCCTTTTTCAACACCCAAGCATATATTTGGTTTTCTTATCTGTGAGCACTACTCTCTTAAGACACAAGCAAAAGAAGTCAGCATGATGATGTTCCCATTATGGATCCTAGTTGTTTATCAGTTTTTACTGTTCTTCAGCAAGATCAAATGATTGGGTTTTTGGGTTGGTTTGGTTTTTTTGGGGTGTGTGTGTGTATTTTTGTTGTTGTTATGTTGATTTCTTTGTCTAGGCCTGTTTCAGCAGGTAAGTGTCTGGTGTTTGATCTCAGAGACCTACTGGTCCCTTGAGATTGAGACAACATTAAAAGAAAATCTCACTCTCCTTATTAGTGATCCTAATTTCTATCATTTGAAAGTATAGCATATTTTACATATACATTCATATATTTATAACTATCTCGTTCTCTTCTTTATTCCTGCAAAAGCTGGTCATCCAATATCATCAACGAGAGCCTTTTGTTCTACCTCGAAATGCAGCCAGATATCAATGAAATGCCCCTGAAGAACATTAGAAGTGCTGCACTGATCACATGGATTATAATGGTAGGTCAGCTGTGACATTGCTTAGTCTTAGAAATCACTTTTATAAGACTGGTGGAACAGCAGCAGTGTAGTGAGTTGCCTATGTTTTTTAGGGATATAAACACTCAGAAAATCAAGGGAGAAAAGCAGAAAATAAGAGAGAGGAAGGAGTCATCACTGGAAGTGCTTTTCACATATAAACTTTGCCAAAAATGTATCAAAGACTAACTCTAACTTTTTCTCCCATTTACTGGAGTATGCCTTCTCTTTGTGAGTGATTGCTACCCATTTTAAAATCAGACAACTATAATGGTTTCTAGTCTAACCTTGCTAACCTCTGCCGTAATGCAAGCTACAAAGTTTTAGCTCGTGATTCCTGAAGGGTTACCCAATAAAATGGGCATTTTCTGGTAATTTCTGGTAGTTCTTTATTACAAAGAGTAATTGCATCTTGTATCATGACATTTGGATAATTATTTGAGGACAAATAATGAAATCATGAAAAATCATGAAAGCAATGCACCAAAAAATAGCTGTAAGATGCTGGCCTCTTACTGTACCCTACCCTCTTTTCTCCTATTGGAATATTTGACAAGGGATTTTTCAGTGGTGATAGTGCAGGTTCCTTTTCCAAGAGTTTATTCTGGAGCTGTTAAATACCTGTAAGGCCTGAGCATGGTTTGTGTAGTTAAGCCCTTGAGCCGTTTAGTATTGAAGGATTAGGCAATGCAACTGATTTGATACAGCCTCCTCCTCTGGCAAGGAGTGAACACATTCATGTGACAGGGACCTTCCCCTTGCTCACCTGGAGAGCAAGAGGTTGGGTCTAGGAACTGAGTTTTTTTTAAAATTGGCTGTAAAAATAAGTGCTCTTTTGTCATGGGAAAAATAGAAACAGCTAAAGCCATTTACTTGCCAAGCATCCCAAAGCACTGGGAACAGAAACAATTTTTTTTCTTAAATCACTTGGGGTTTTCTTTTTCAGTGTCCCTCCCCTGTTTTTCCATCCCACTTTGATGGACATTTTCACTGGCTCAGGAATCTGCAACAATTCCAGACAGATCAATTCCTGCTATTTTTAAAAACTTGACTGTGTGTGCTCATGTCTACTCTCATATATTTGACTTGGCTTCTAGGGAAAAATATAATATTTGCTTTTGTGAATAAAAAAGTCTAGAGCTTGTGGGGAAAGTTAAAAACACACCAGGGGAATGACCAGCTAAAATTCATGCTAGAAAACCATTTGGTGTTTACTGTTCACTGGGATGGCCTCAGCATATTGGAACAGCAGGTCGTGGTATTGTCATTTTACTCCAATTTTATTGTGTCTGCAATGGGAACAACATACGTTTCTATTTGCATGCATATCACATCTTTTAAAGACAGCAGCTTTTCAGTGGAAGGGAAGTTGTTAATGCATGCAAAACGTTTAGCTGGAGTTCAAAATGAAGCCTTGCTGGTCTCACTCCTGTTGCGTTTCTCTTTCCTAGGGGGTTCTTAATCCAATGCAAGGCTTCCTCTTCACGTTAGCTTTCTATGGCTGGACAGGATGGAGAGTGGACCTGAAATGGCGAAAAAGAGAAATACCGTGGGAATCAATGTCCTCCTCAACTGTGGGTGAAAACACCTATCCCTCACCAGTGAACTACCAAAGCAACATCCATGATTCAAAGAAGATATCGACAACTGATAGCCAGCAGACTGACGAGGCTATAAGCATGTTGTCTGAAGGTAACACTAGCGGTGATGACAGATTAACCAGGAGCTCTCCCATCTACCAGGGCTGGTAGTTCACAGGCGCAGAGCTGGATCCCACTTCTCACATTTTTCAAGACTCGTAAAACCACGTCACTGTGTGAACCGTTGCAAGCTCTGAAATTAGGTTTGTGCCCAGTGGCTTGATGGCATTTCCTATAACTTGTGTGTGTGAGAGAGAGCATGTGAGACTCAGAGAAATTATGGATTATGTCTTCTTTTGCCTAATAGGATATATATTAAAAGGTATAAAAACTGATCCTTCTTCAGCAGGAATATATCTCTGCAAAGCTCTGTGTTACTTATGATTCATTTAAATCCATTTTATTTTAATTTGTCTTGTAACTTCCATATGATAGAAGAGTCTTTTCTTTAAATAAATGGACTATTAATATGTTGGGTTTTTAAATGTGTTGCCTTGCTTGCCTTGCTCAGCATAAAATTCCTTACCCATAATTACAGCTCTAGGATTTCTGAGACACCGTTTCCAGCCTTGACACTCTGGTAAAACATTAGTGACAGCAAACTTTGACATAAGCACAAATATTTCCTGTTTACGTAGAATCTCACTGACATAGTCTTCTTTTAGCTTGTTTATATGGACTTTCAGTTTGGTTTTATCTAGGGAGCTGAAAGGCTTTTTAAGAAAACCTAATAATCAAGCCCAGCCTAGACTCCATAAACACTTCAGAGTAATGGTTCCAGTTCACACTTGGTTCAAGCAAAAATAACACTTCAAACTGTTCTTTAGTATGGATTCAGTTTGATCTGTATATGTACTTGTCTAACAGGATTATGACTGCTAGGGGGCAGGTGCATTAAGAGATAACGTTTGCAAAAAACCACCTAGATGATCTGAGCGCTTATCAAAAAATAGAGTAAGTAGTATTGATAGTCCTTTCTCTGAGGTGTGCCCTAGTTTATGTATTCATCTGCTGAATGAAGAGATATTAAATCCATTCTCCTTATCTTCTCAGATACATACCCCTTTTGGTGCAGTGCCCTAAGTACCTAGATCCAAGCAATTCCCAGGATTGGTTGAAAGTCAGGAAGAAATTGTTGTCATGTCTACCCCGGGCTTTTAATTTCATATCAAAAGAAGAAGTAGTACGATTTAAGTCTGGTTGTGGTGGAAGCTGTTTACAACACAGTTTGACCGATGGCACGGAGGGACCCCCTTGAGCCCAGGGAACCTCCCTCCCTTCCTTCAGCATGTGGCCAGGCCAGGTGTAAAACAAAACCTATTTTATAAACCCTATTCACATCCACTTTGGCTGAATTTCACTGGGTGTCCACACCCTTCTTTTCTAACCCAGTTCAGTCCCAGCTACAGTAAAAAAAACAAACAACATATATATTGTAAAAGACAGCTGAAAGGTTAGTGAAGTAATAACATGAAGCTGTATTACTTGGGGGAGTCCCAGGATGGCTAGAGATTCACGATCAGCAACTATACAGAAAAATATTGATTTGCTATTTTAAATAAATCTCTTTCTTGAACTAATTGTTTGATGCAAAGATGTTAAACAATGATAGGATAATTATTTAGGCAGACCATTACAGAGCTGTGGTTGGTTTGTAGCAAATCTTTTACATTGTGCCCTGTAGAAACCTTTGTGGTTTTACAGCTTTGTATTTCAGTTCTAGTTGTCAGAAGTACTGTCAGATCACCAAATCCTTTCTTGTCATCACCGTCATTTTTTTCCTAGCTAAGTATGAAGAGAAAGCACAGGGACTTGGGAGCAGATTATATTGATCCTTTTGAGACAGAGACCACATTTTTGGTGCAACACTCATCACAACTGGGTTCAAAAGAGGAGAAAAAGGTGGAGGTGGAATTGTTGATAAACCTTTTCAGATGCTAGGGTGTGGGCCAAGGTGCCAAACCCTAAAACCAAATACACAGCCTCTGGCTGCACAGGAATCATCATGTGGCACAAAAGCACTTGGGAGGTGACAGGCTGTGGCAAGAGGCCTTGTGTGAGGACTGAAGAGCCAATCCCTCCTTCCTTTCCCTGCTCCAGGGCACACGTGGGACAGACTCGGTGCCCAAGCCCCAGCTCCCCGAGGCCCTGAGCAGCCCCTGAGCAGTGCTGGGGGGCTGCTGGTGCTGGATCACCCCTGCCTTGGGGCAGCCTCCCACAAGGGCCATGCTTTGCACCCCTCCTTTTCTTGTTCTTTCAAGGTGGTCCTTGGGATGTGTGTGGCGTGTCTCTGCATTGGGATGTCATCATGAAGGTTTAGGACTCATCTGAGAGCTTGAAGACAGCTAAGCTAATTCTGATGCACTGAGAACATGAAATGGGGCCCAGCAGAGCAAACCAACAGCAGTTTTTAACTTGCAAATGAAGTAGGTGTGAGGAGAGTTTCCTTACATGCTGTTCCCAGCCTCTTGTGAATGTACACGAGACATTCCTCCACGAATTAAAATGGGGTGGCAATTGGTTCTGCTCATGTGTCACCACGACCACATTTGATTTCACCCCACATGGACCTTGTTCCTGCCTCACAATTCAGGCAAAGCATTGTCTTCTGCAAGCATTGCCAGCTGCACCCATCTCTTCCCAGCAGGATGGTGCTTTTGAGGCGCATCTCCCGATTGCCCCCCCGCTGCCTGTGCTTGCTGCAGGCAGGTCACAGGGCAGCCTCGGGCTTCATTTTGGGGCAAACTAAGTGTGTGCTCCAAGAGTCGGTGAGGGCACGCTCTTAGGCACTGTGTCCTGGACAGTGTAGCTGTAACACTGGCCTAAACTTGCCTTCTTAAGCGTGCCACCCACTCTCCACTGAGAACAACCTTGTGCTTATCAGCAATTAGAAGAACATTCTAGTTTTCATTCTGGTGTCAATTTGTATCTTCGGAGTCATCATAGTGTGTTAATTCCAGATTTCCAGCCTATGATCTCTTCAAATACTCTCATTTTTAGGAGCATGCTGGCAGGCTGTTCTGGTGAATGTGGGAAGTGCTTGTCTCTGGCCTAAAATTTGTTTTCTAAGGTGTGTTTCAAACACAGCTTGGGTTAACAGGGGAGAGATCTTGTCAATCCTGAAGTCCATAGATGCAGTCAGAGTCTATGGTCTTCATCTTACGCTGTCTGTGGCAGTGGCTGTCTTCCACGGTCACACAGCTCTTCAGTTCCCCAGCAGAACGCAGCTGTTTCTCTGGAACAGCAACATGTGACTCAGAGGAAAGTAAATAGGGAACAAGATCAGATATTGTCTGATAAAATATATGTAGCTAAAGTCCTGCTTCGAGAGTATAGCAGTTGTGAATTTTAGCTTATTTTGGGCGTATTAGAGCACAACAAAGCCTTTCTGAATTTATTGAAGGGGAAAAAAATGTAAATTTAAAAAAGCAGTTGAATCCATGCACTGAAATTAAATTGCCATAGTGGGTAAAATGGGTATCTCTGCACACAGGGCAGTGCAGCTGAATTGACTCTATTTAACACCCTCCTCCCTTCCCACCCAGCTTATCAAATCCAACCATGCACAGTAAGTGTTCCCTCTACTCACCCAAACTTATTTTTAAGCCCTCAAAGATAAAATGAAAACTTCCAGGAAAAGTGTCTTCTCATATCCTGTAAATACTTCCTTAAACACTCCTAGCTGTTCTCTGCTGGTGGAAGAGGATATGTGGAACTGCCAGTCTCATACATTTAATTGCTATTTTATTTGGCCAGATGTTCAGGCTAATTGCAAAGCTGAAATTTGAGCACTAGTAAAATCATGAACTACTTGAATAGGCACACTTCTTGCATACCAAAGCTCTGCATTTATGAGATCCACCAGATGTCTGAATACTGAAATCCTAATTAGACCTCTCCTTAAGCCTTTCCTCTAGTCTTGTAGACCAAATACATGGAGAAAGCTAGAAAATTAAATGCTAAATGTCATTCCCCTGCCCCCTCCATCCACTGTATAACAGGGCATGACTTGTAATTCAGAAGTTGTCCTTGTGTATTCATGATGAAAAGTTATCTGTTCTAAATTTTCATGGATTCCTCAAGTTTACAGTAATCCCAGATGGAGATCACTAAACCACATGGTAACTAACGTCATTTTAATATAGGTCAGATGATATCTGGGTCACTCATCCTTTAAGGAGCAGGCATGCATCTGTGTGGATAGTGAAGCTGGCAGCTGAAGAAGGTGTAGTTTTCAGACTGAAAGACAGTCTCTCAGTCTTTACTGAAAGAAAAATAGGGAGCACAGTTAGATCCAGGGATGCATTTGAATCTGTTTTCCTGGGCGGTTTATATTCCCTAGGATATGCTCTGAGCTGTGTGGAAAGTTGGTTCTCTCACCACACCTCTCTAAGCAAATTCTTGAACAATCAGAGAGCTAGACTCATTAGGAGAGTTCTAGGTGAAGTTTTGAAAAGGCTGAGAAGATCTCACTGAGTGGTGGTGACATTTGAGTTTGGACCCGAAACCAAAGCCCAAAGCGAACTGAAGTACTTCCTTCCACGCAGCTGACAAGAAGGGGTGGCTCTCTAGCTCCTGTGTGCCCACACTATACAAGATTGAGAGTCCTAGAAAAGAAATCAGACCATCATACCTGGAAAAAGAACCACTGTAGCCATCCCTAGACCTTTGATAGTCGCATGGTTTAGAGTGTGCTCCCAGCTAGCCTACCCTTGTTCCTGCTTGATATGTTTAAATGTGTGGTACAAGGACCTGCTGGCCTGGGAACTTGCATGGCTCATTCTACAGAAAGGACCAGCGTGGGTGGGGATGGCTTTTTGTGTGCTGTGTAATTGAAGGCCTTGAGAAGACATTTTTGCTGATCATGGCATTGCTAGAGCAAAGGTTGAAAGGCCAAAGGAATGGGTGACCTTGCCGAAGCCCACAGGGCTGTGTGAATTGGGTCAATCGCAATATAATGGAAACGTTGGTGGGACTCAAAGGTGGCACCCACACATCGAGAAGCCCATGTTTCTAATTAATATAGAAATGCTTATGTCTCAGAGGTGGAAAGCTCAGCTCTAGATCTCAATTTGAATGTCTTCAGGATTAGAGACATTTTAGAGCCCTGGAAATTATTTCAGGCTTCTCTGCATTTTACGGGAGTGATTACGGGATTTTGTGAAGTGGTTAGCTGATAACAAAAAATAAATTTGATAGGCTCCTTCAATGCCTTATACGTCATATGTGTTTTAAAAAGTTAGTATGGGATAAGGCAGGTTCAGGCCATTTGTATTTATTGATGCTTTAGTTAACGTGATCACTTACAATGACATAGACTTGACTGTGGTATGTTTTTAGCTGTATTTGCTTCTACAGGACTGTGCCTACATTTACCTCGTTTTTTTTCTTTCAAATACATTTTACAAGCAGAATGAGAACTGAAAATGCAATACTGTGTTAAAGAACCACTAGAAAAAGTTATCTATATTAGTTATCTATATTTCTATATATCTATATTGTAGTTAGTTATCTGTATATCTGTGTATGTATTAGTACATTCCTTTTATGCCCAAGAGACTATCACGCCCTTAGTATTAGAAAAAACTATAATGTATCTGGGAAGTTGGACTAATATGATGCCAATCCATGGAGTCAGAGCTGGAGTCTGGCTGTGTACAAGCCAGAAGCTTCATAGTGCAGTGGAAGTAGCTTAAATATGTAGGACATGGGAATGCCAGCTTGTGTGGGTGTTCACACTGAGCATGCTAATTGATGTTAATGTGGACCGAGAAGAAGGAGGAAGAATTCCCAGCAGGGATTTACCCGTGTAGAGTGAGGAAACAAATACTTCAGAGAGGAATTGTCCTAACTTTCTCTTTCCTCACTCCAAAAAGCACTAGCTTCTGATGAAGGTGAAATGAGGAATCTCGCTGAAATAAAAATTTCCTATGATGTTGAGTGAGGGATGTATTCTGGGCAACTTCCAGTTAAGATTAGGATTTTGCAGACAGAAAGTCTCAGCCACAAGAAACTACAAGAATCCTTTTTAGTCCTTAAAAAAAAGGACTCCAAAACTTATTTCAGGCCCTGTGTGATCTGCTGCTGCTTGAGCATTTGGCAGGCAGTAGGAAGTATTTTGCAGTTACTTAGCAGAGGTGTAGAGAAATAGCCTAAGCTATTGCTTTTCTCCCAGCAGACACTAGCTCTCCACCCAGCTTGGAGTTTCTCTACTGCTTTTTTTTTAATGGAAAACCTTCTGAGAGAAGAGGGCAGCTTTTACACAGGAAGCTGTACAGGGCTGGTTCAAATTCACATTTCCATTTTGTTTGATTCAACAGGTTAAAAACCTGGTGGCTAGACAAGGGCAAGGCTCTGATTTACAAGGCAACGGAGCGTTAAGAGCTTCAATTCTCACAGCACTGGTGTGAATCCAGTTTCACTTAGTGGGGAATCGAAACCCGCTGTCATCCAGTGACACTTCATTAGCTTCTCTGAAAACAGTTGGTAGTTTTAATTTGGCTCCCAAAAGCCAAGCATCCATTTTGTGGGAGCTGCCCCAAGGTCAAGACCTGGAAGCACCTGGGCCCTATGTCCAGTGCCCATATCACCTTATCACAGCAAACAGCTCCAGGTGGCCCTGCTGGAGCAGGGGGTTGGACCAGGTGATCTCCAGAGTTCCCTTCCCACCTCAACTAGTCTGTGATTCAAAGCCTCCTGTGATCTGGGCTCTCACCCTCATCCTGTTAGGTCTTTTGACCAGGTGTTGGGCACAGACTAATGGATTTTAAAGAAGTTTCCTTTATTGTTTCTGAGCTGGGAGCGTGCACAGAGGGTTTTCTAGTCTGAGCTTTTTGAGGGATCTGGAGACTGAACTCAGGAAAACGAGGGAGCGGGTGGTTTTGCTGTGAGTCACACGATGGCTGTCATCTCCAGAAAGGAAGTGAATTCCAGCTGGAGATGTCAGTCTGCTGTGCTTAGAAACTATTATTTCTAGCAGCCATGCACGTTAGCGTGTCTCTATATAAGGCCTCTGAATGAAAGGCAGCCTGTCATTTATAGTTACAAATATGAGTATGGTATGATCTTAATCTGAATAAATTCTTAGAACAGGTAAATTTGCCCTGTGAATCTTGAACAGAAGAAATTGGGTATTCTTTGCTTGTCCAAAGGTAAAAACATATTTGTATGCAAATAACACAATCAGTTTAAGCAATAATACCAGGAAAAAAAAGCCAGTATGCCAAAAAAGCCCACCAGGTAATTTGTGTCACCTTAATACAACGGGAAGACAGCTGTGAAATCCACCTAAGCATCCATTGGAAAAGATGTTTGAGGTATTTAAGGACTCTTTATCATCTGTTTATAAATGAAAAGATCTACCGTTAAAACAAACCTAAATCAGGTTTTAAGATCCCACTTCTCTTTGTGACATCATAAGTGGGGGTGGGTCTTATTGCACATTTTTCATCAGGCTTCGTTACTTTGCCAGGGTTTATTGCCAGCGGTACCGCTTCCCCTCCCCAGCAGTAGGGAGGAGCGGGGAGCGAGAATCATGGAACTACAGAATGACATGGGGTTGGAAGGGACCTCGGGAGATCATCTAGTCCAACCCCCCCCTGCCAAAGCAGGTCCACCTAGAGCAGGTTGTACAAGAATGTGTCCAGGTGGGTTTTGAATGTCTCCAGAGTAGGAGACTCCACCACCTCTCTGGGCAGCCTGTTCTAGGGTTCTGCCACCCACAAGGTAAAGATGTTCCTACTCATAGTTAGATGGAACTTCTTATGTTCAAGTTTGTGTGTGTTACCTCTTGTCCTGTTACTGGGCATCACTGAAAAAAGATTGGCTGCATCTTCCTGACACCTACCCTTTAAGTATTTATAAGCATTGATCAGACGCCCCCTCAGTCTTCTCTTCTCCAGGCTAAAAAGACCCAAGTCCCTCAGCCTTTCTTCGTAAGAGAGATGTTCCAGTCTCCTAATCATCTTTGTAGCCCTCTGCTGTACCCTCTCCATCAGTTCGCTGCCCTTCTTGAACCAGGGGAGTCCAGAACTGGACACAGTACTCCAGATGCGGCCCCACCAGGGCAGAGTAGCATTGGAGGATAACTTCCCTTGACCTGCTGGCCACACCCTTCCTGATGCACCCCAGGATGCCATTGACCTTCTAGGACACAAGGTCACATGGCTGGCTCATGGTCATCCTGTTGTCCACCAAGACTCCCAGGCCCTTTTCCTCAGAGCTGCTGTCAGCAGGTCAGCCCCCAACTTGTACTGGTGCATGGGGTTATTTCTCTCCAGGTGCAGCACTCTACACTTGCCTTTATTGAAGTACATCAGGTTCTTCTCTGCCCAGATCTCCAGCCTGTCCAGGTCTCGCTGTATGGTGGCACAGCCTTCTGGTGTGTCAGCCACGCCTCCCAGTTTTGTATCATCAGCAAACTTGCTATGGGTACATTCCAACCCTTCATCAAGATCATTGATGAATATATTGAAGAGTACTGATCCCTCAGGAACACCACTTGTTATGGACCTCTAACTAGTCTCTGTGCCACTAATCATGACCCTCTGAGCTCTGTCTTTCAGTCAGTTTTCAATCCATGCCACTGTCCATTCATCTAACCCATGCTTCCTAAGTTTACCTATGAGGATGCTGTGTGAGACTGTGTCAAAAGCCCTGCTTAAGTCAAGATAAACAACTAACAGGTTAGTCAGACATGATTTCCCCTTGGTGAATATGTGTTGACTACTTCTGATAGCTTTCTTTTCCTCCATATGCATTGAGGTGACACCTGGAACGAGCATTTCCATCATCTTTCAGGGATGGAAGTGAGGCTGACCAGCCTGTAGTTTCCTAGGTCCTCCTTCTTGCCCTTTTTGAAGACTGGGATGACATTGGCTTTCCTCCAGTCCTTGGGCACCTCACCTGTTCACCAGGACCCACTGAGGTTGGAAACTGGCACCGAATATCAGGTAAAGATTCGGCCATTAGCTTCTCACATTTACACAGATGTTAGTAGGAAATTATAATTTAATTTAAAGAATGGCATTTGAGACAAGTTCATTAAATTATGGAGGTATCACATAACAACCTATTGTTAAATTTGGCTTTCCTAGTAATATAACCCTTTTCTGGTCTATTTGTTAGATTGTCATTTTGGGGGCTGAAATTCTCCCTGCTTTGTCTCCACCTTAGCTTGAAATATGTTTAAAAATCTGGCCACTAAATAACACACAGATAGATACAAACAGCTGAAATAATTGGAAATAGGAGAAGTAAGTAGATTTTTCTATTTTAAGTCCTGACTACTGAATTTTTGTATGCAATTTTGTCTCAAATGCATAACACCTGTCATTATCTATATGAAATAAATAATATAGTAATGCTTAATTCATTAAGTATTCAGGAAGTATAAGATTTTCTAGAGGTACTCTTTGTTTCATCCCCATTTACCTACAGATGCCCTTTTCAAACCACAAAGTTTTTTTATGTGATTTGCTATTCCTTATTCACACTGTGGCAGTGAAGTCACAGTCAAGTGCTGTTTAATAGGCAAAGCAGAGAACAGCATCCCTCAGGACACAGCCAGTTTGTAATTAGGAGGAGCATTTGGGCTAGGAAATTAGTAATTATCCTCATATTCCTATCATTTAACTGTCAAGCTGAACCACACATAGCTGTTTTATGGTTCCAAAAGCCAGATCTATGCTAAGTTTTATTGTACTGTGCGTAAACTCTGTTCCAACACATGCAGCTCCAGTAAGTCAGTTGACCAAGCTGTGTAAAGTTATTAATGCTAGCACATATGCATGACTGTATAATTAAATTGTCATTCCTGAGCTCAGTTGTTGTATCTGCTAAGGTCCACCTTTAGATCTGCATGAAACATATTAATATGCTTTGATCCCATCTCTATTGTTTTGGTTGGGTTATATTCATCTACATTAGTAAGTGACTCAGCACATTACCAGCAGGTCAGTAGATCAAAGTGGCTGGTGCTGTGGTCCCTACATTAAACTAAGCATGGTCCAGGGGTTTACATCAGACTCAATCTAATTTGGTTAGCTGGACCAAATATCTCTACTGTGCAGGTGTTTCAAAACTGTCTGAAGAGCTGTTGTAGGTCTTGGGTCCTTTGGTGTGCATTTAGACCATGGCTTCTGGTCTGGTTTAGTTTCCTCTGGAAGAAATCTGATTTGCATGCCTTAAATTTGCTCTGTGATCCAAAACTATGTGTGGTAAGTGCAAACAATCAAGGGTTTAGCTTGAAGCTAAAGGGGTCTCCTGCTCTGAATTTAATGCTAATTCAAGTGTAACAGCTGACAGATGTTGAGTTGCTGCTTCTTTAAACATGTCCTGTCTGTAACTTATTGTGTGAGTGCTTCTAGATGCGTCCAAGTGAAGTCAGACTGCAGTTCATGTGGTTTATATTCACCCTTTTGACTGCCTTGGTTTGAGTAAGCTGAACTTCAACAATTGACCACAGTTCAGAGACAGTTTAAGAAAGCAATCCTTGCAGTCTCTCGAGCACTAGTCACTGGTTCCCGTATCAGACGCAGCACTTAAGAGTAACCATGTGAGTGAGTGCAGTATATGCTCACATTGTTTGCCATGCGCATAAATTTGGTCATGTTAAGTGGGTGTTCTGCAGCTGACATCAGTATGCCAACTTAAGTGCATTACCTAATAGACATGATCCACATCTATTGCATCATATATCATACGGTTAAAGTTCCATGACCAAAAATAATAGTCTGACCTATTCTGTACAATTTTAGTTGTTTACTGGCTTAGGCAAGTGCTGGACTGGCTTATATACACATGTAAGACATGGTCACATATTGTTAGAGCAGGATGGTACTGATTATGCAGACTAACTGATATTAAATTCCGATTCTTTTTCTATTAGGCAAATTAATAATCTCCAAGGAAAAAATACCTGGTAGTTTTTCTTCTCAAAATCCAACTTTCTTAATATAGCTATCGTGATCTAATTTTTCATTTGAATCTTCTTTGTTTTTCATTGGAAAGGGGGAGGAACTAGGAACAAGGGAGGAAAAAATGCTCTGTTGTGTTGAAGGGCCCTAGTCTCCCAACAACTTATGCTCACTGGATATCCTGTTTTATCAACAGAAGCTGTGTATATGAATGAGACAGATGTTTTTTAATATAACAATTCAATTTGAACTGACTTTCGTTTACTTGCTTTTTTTAATGAAAGCTGGATTTGACATTTTCAGTCATGTCTGAAACTCAGGCTTGAATTTCATCAATTCAATAACTAAAACAAAAGGACAAAATGCTATCTGCCACCCTACTGTCTGCCTCCAGTTTTGCAATTTGCAAGCAGGTTATCTGGCAAAATCTGGCTGTTACACTTTTTTATTTCTAGTACTTGATTCCTTTCTCAGTCTCATTGTATGTGCAGTAGCAGTGAACAATGCATTAACACCCACTTTTGGGAACAGAAAGCATTTGGTGTTCAATATCATGGCGGTGCGAGGGTACTGCTGTCCTGTAAAATATGTGTTAGAATAGGTAAGGATGACTAATGCATATGCACTGGAACAACTCACAAAGAGCTGGTTTGACTAAGAGTACGCTTGTGATACACATGTTCTGTGCTGCTGCAGTGGATGTATCAGAAACCCATTCACAACTGAAATGGATCCCATGTACTGGCGCAGATAAACAATGCCTGCAACATTCCTACAGTGTGTAGTCAATATGACACTGTCTGATTGTACTGGAGGTGATTTCACGCATCCCTTGACTGCCTCCAAGGTACTGATAGAAAAGTTACTGCTTGGGAACCTGAGGTGGTTTTTGAGTACTCTCTGGCAAGTGCTGAAAATTGCTTCTGTGTGTAGATTTCATCTACTTGTGTGGTCTTCTTCCTGTGTCTCATGTAACTTCATAAACAGTCAGATACACTATCATTAAAGTGTTCCTAATAGTTAAAAATGTTGACATTAAATGTAAAAGAACAGTAAATGTTTATTAAGTCTGCTTTTCTTGAATCTTCTCTTGTCATGCTGGCATAGAGTAGGTGTAAGCTGCACTGATGTGGGTGGCATTACATCATAAAGTAGTGGTTAAGTTAGCAAATCTGGTAGATCTGGTTTTGGGAAGTGGGGAATTTGGCTTTTGTCCATTTCAATAGCCCTGTCTATGTCCTTTAGCTACTGCTATAGAATAGTGAACTGCTGTTTTTTATGTAAGTGGCAGCAGGTTCAGGTCCTGTTTGTTGTTCTTCACCAGAGATAATGTTTAACTTAGGTGGCAGCAAAATAACTTTTTAAAGAGTAGTGGGAAATAATGAACACAGAAGAAAGAGACCAGTCTGCAAAGGCAAAAGAAGCTACAAATTATTTTTCAGCATTGCTTTTCTAATATAAAAAATACACTGGAAGAAACAATTCCTTTTTAGGTTATATGAAGAGAGACTGATTCTACATTCTTTTCAATTTTCAATAATGAAAGAATATTTTATAAGATTTTATTTGGTTTAATCCTTCATGGTATAGCAATGTTTTTGTGATTATTTTCCTATGAGACAATGTCACTATGTAAAAGTGGGAACATTCTGTGAAATTGTGTTTTAATGAAATGTTGTTTTAACAGGATGAAATACCCATTTTTTGTGAGATCAAAGTGTTTTAATTTTTGTTTTGTTTTGAGATTTATCACAGGTATTCCTATCTACTTCTTCAGTGTAAACACAGATGCAAGGTAAAATTCCATCCATTCCAACAGTTTTAGAAAAAAACCCAGTTGTTTAGACTGATGACTCTTCTTTGGCATACCAAAGAAATAAATTGAAGAGATAACAAGTAAATGTTTTAATCTAAAAGATATGGTGTTTAGATACACAGACATATAGCTAAACAGAACATGCAACCTTGTGTTTAGTCATTCCTCCCGTATTCCACCTGACCTAGAATATGAAATGCAGCAAGTGTTTAGATTAGTGCACATCAGGTATGGCAGCTAATACCTTGCAAAACATTCCTGTGCTGTTACGATGAGCTGATATCACTGCCTTCTATTTCAAACTGTCTTTCATACTCACTTGCTCTGACATTTCTAAGACTGATTCATAATAACCTCTGTAGTCTTTTTCTTACCTACCCCACGAAAGTCAAAATCCTTTCTTCTGTTCATTTATCGATTAGTAATTAGTAAATTTTCGTATACATTGACCAGAAAAGCTCATATTTTTTTCCTGATTCTATTAAAGAATATATTCCTCCTTCTGTCCAGCTGATCAGACTAATCCTTAACTCCCTTCACTGTGGCTCATCAAGACAACTTATATCTGCATGAAGCCAGACTCAGTGAGCTCTGTAAATGGAAATGTGCAATTTTGCATGCAGCTGTCTGAATGTATTATTCCTATTAAACAAGTGATCCTCTTTCCTAAAAATATGTTGTTGTCACTTGGAAATGCACAGTTATGTAAGAAAGTCCTGCTGTATCACAGTAACTGAAGCTATGCAGGGGGAAATTAGAAGGGCCAAAGCTCAAGCAGAACTGAACTTGGACACCATGGTTAAAGATAACAAAAAGAGGGTCTTTCAGTTTATCAATAGAAAAAGGAAGACTAGGGAAAATGGAGGCCCACTGATGAATGAGGTGGGCACCTTGGTGGTGGAAAGCACAGAGAAGGTGGACTTACTGAATGCCTTCTTTGCATTGGTCTTCACTGCTAAAACTCTCCCTCATAAATCCCAGACTATGGAAACAAGGGGGAAGGTCTGGAGAGAGGAAGATTTTCCCTCTGTAGAGGAGGACTGGG
>JAOXJM010000001.1:133338648-133395366 GCA_026413425.1 Tringa solitaria
AGACATTCAAAACCTGCCTGGACAAGTTCCTGTGCAACCTGCTCTAGTTGGACCTGCTTTGGCAGTGCAGTTGGACTAGATGATCTCCCAAAGTCCCTTCCAACCCCATGTGATTCTGTGATTTGTTTGCTGGGCTCTGGTGCTGTGAGCCCTATGACTTAAATGGCAAGGAGGCCAGTGTTGACTACCTGGAAACCTGTGAAAGGCATGAGTGGTTGAGCTGAAGACACAAAGACGTCCACAAAGGTCTGAGAATTGTACCTCTCTTCTAGACAAGTTTATCCTCCTACAGGGTGGTGAGACACACAAGTGCTCATGCCCCACCGTCACGCCAGTCCTGCTCTTGCCTCTTGGAGCCCTTCCACTGCCTGGATGAAATTAAATCTTCACGAGGTCAAAAGGAGGGGAGAAACTCAAACGATGCTGATCTTACAGCCTGGCAGTAGGAGGCCTGCATTCCACCTCCTTGCTCTGCTCTGGCAGCATTTATTTTTACCGGGAGAGCCCAGGGAGCCATGGCCCCATGCTCAGGGCTCCCACCGAGGATGTGAGGGGTGGTCCAGGTGCTGCCTCCCCTGGCATCAACGCCTGTCAGCAGAGCTGCCTCACCACCAGCCTCTCAGCTACGGGGCTGTAAAACCTTTAAAAGATTTTTTTTTTTTTCATGGCACCTGTTTCGGGTATTAGTTTTATTAGTACATGACAGGGAGACAAAAATGCTATGTATTGTTTTAGTTTATTAGGAGATACCCAGTTAATGGATTCATTCTGTTCCGGGTGAGATGCAATCATTCATACCTATGAGACCGTGGGGTTGCCTCTTGTCCTGCTCCTGTAGACACTTGTGAAAGAAGCTGATAAATATTCAGGTGTAATTACACAAACAGCCCATGTGTCAGTGCACACATACATAGGACCACACACACACTCCTTAGGTTTTAACATTATAACTTCATAGTTTCTCATGATGGGTAAACTACAAATTACTTTTTTTTTGTTTTTACAACTTTTTTGGTGGTTCTCCCTGGAATGTTAATGTCTTTTATTAAAAAATAACAACAAGCTCCCCAGAAGATACTACTGAAATGATAAACAAATATTCTATTTACCCAAACTTAAATTTTTATTGAAATAAATTTCAACATGCAATTCGCTACTGCCTTCAAAACGGGAATGGTTTTTTTGGTTGGTAAGTGGTCTTCAGTGATGTGTGCAGTTAATTTTCTATTGGCTTCCCAGTCTCAGGAGGGCTGGGGGAACTTCTGCACTGATTAGAAATGCTGGGGTTTTTTTCCCATACCAACAGCTTCAGTTAACAAATTTGCATCTGGAGGAATCCACCTGAATCTATCGATCTTTTGGAGAATCCGGCACCGAGTCCATAGCATTTTTTTTTCCGTACCGACACATTTTTTTAACCATTTTATCATCTAGGAGATCTAGGATTTTCTGTTAAAAGCTGATGTTTCTTGTCTGTGAAAAGATTTTATATAGATCTTACTCCAGTCTTCAGCAATGGCTCCGCACTGAAGCAGGCCCGACTAGGAATGACATTCTAAAAGTGGGTAGATTAGAAAGGTTTTGTTTATTTTTTTTTAATGGCTTTGATCTGTATTCCTTGATCAAGTCATGAGACCTGGACCTTTAATGTGGATATGAAAAAAACGGGTTGCTTGTGCAGGCTGACCAAACCACAGGCTCTCTGTCTGTGTCATTCTCCACAGAGGAAGGCGAGTGGTTGGATGATGAGACAAGGTCACCTTCTTGCACAGGAATTTATCACGATTCTCCTCAAAGGAGGGTCTGGGAAAGAAGTGGACAAACACCCGTTGTCCAGGATTTCAAAGACGGCAACATCACACTGGACTTTTACCATCAGATTTCTGCTATTTTCAGGAGTCTGTGATCCCATCCACTCCGAGCGTCCTCACTGACGATATTTTCTGTAGGGACTTGACACCTCTTCCAGTCCAGCTGGTAGGACACGGTGGTTGTAAGGACTGCAGAAGGTCTCAAAAACCATTCTAAGGGTTTGATCTTTCTGTCTTGTCCTTGAAGAAAATATTCAGATTTTTTTCAGGGACTGCAACACAGTGTGTAGGAACGAGATGCTCACTTGACACCACAGATTTTTCAGAAGCCTAGTGAGATAATTGGAGCACTGGAGAATGGCAGTGCTCGGCAACTAAATCCCGTCTCGATGTTTTACTTTTCTTACTGTGCTGAGTTATTCTGGCATAGGATGAAGACTCCAACTTTGTCCCAGTTATTTAATGGGAAGGATTTGGAAAAAGATGAGCAGAATATTTTCTTGAACTTTGTATTGACATAGATACTAATGATTTATACGGTGGAGTCAAGGCTCCTTCTGTGAAAGCAGATGTCAGAAAGAAGATGTCAGACCTTGCAGCAGGAGAAGAGGATATAGCTCCTTTCCTGTGGCTATTAGGTTTTGTATTCTTTTGGTTTTGTGAATATATTCAAAAGGAAATAGAAAAAAACTATCTCTAAGGAAGCAAAGATCTTCCTTCCTGTGGGGAAAGGAGTCAGGCAAGAACGATAAATTCCTTGCCAAGTGAGTAATTTCTTCACTTAAGAGACTTCAAAGCTTTAAAAATTACTTTTTGGGCCATGGAGCTTAGATATGAAATTGTGTGCTCTCTTAATGGGCAAAGCTGATCTTTCCCTTGACGGGAAAGGATAATAGAAAGATGGCAAGGAAACAAGTGACTTAGAATGAGATGCTGCAATATTATATCTTCCCAGAACAGCTCTCACAAATACCCTGCTATTGTACCGCGCACTGGCAGAAGCGAGAAGCAAGTGTTTAGGGCTGCTCAGTGCTTCCAGTGTTAGCTGTCAAATAACATACAAGCCAAGTAAATACTTACAGGACAAATAAAGGAAAACTAAACTACACTTTGAGTTTGGCAGTCGTGCGTTTTCTTGAAACATGCCTGGAAATGATGGGATTAAAAATAGGATCTTTGCATAGCATTTATTGAAGCAACAGGTGACGTGAGGGTTTTTACATAGCGCTACCTTCTAAAGCTCTAGCCCCGCTGTGGCAGCCTCCTTAGCTCTCAGGTTCTTAGAGAAACTGTTACCGAGACTGTTGGTGGCTCCTGGTCTCATAAGAGCTGAACAAATGTATTTATCCAACTGCTTTCAACTCGTGCAGTTACAGGGAATTAATTGTACATTAACGCTGTGCAAATTTCAGAGCATGAACTGAGAGAAGTGGCAGGAAAGGGCACTGCTTTCTCTTTTTTGAGTGTTTGATGGTGCAGTGACACGCTGATCACCAGCATACTGGTTTTTCTAGCACTTTACTGCTCAAATGTTGTGTATCAATCCTAAGTTAAGGGTGTAGGTCCTTAAACACCTAAAAACTCGATGATGGAACATGTAAGACTCTGCTCAGTCAGAACGTTAGTTCTGTTTGAGGGCTTTTGGTGTTTGCTAAGCCTTAGCTTAGGTGAACGGTCAGCGTGTTACATGGTCACAAAGCAAAAATCCCACGTTTCTTGTTGAATATCCCACAAAGCGATGCGGGTACCACTTTGTGAAATAAAACCCAGCTAAAAACCACACGACAATCAGCTTGTTAAAGCAAATAACCCTCCACTGTCTCCTTTGAGTTGTCAGTGCCGTGAGCCCCAAGCAGAGAGGAGCCATGAGATGGTGCCCATGGGAGCTCCTGCCAGAGGGGACGACTGCAGGAATCCCCTTTCCTGGTGCCAGCGCATCTGTTGGGGGACAGGGCACCCCTCTTTTCTAGACACCTTTGATGATGCCTAAACAGAAAAAGAACTAAAACCTCATCACGTGGCCTGGAATACTCTGAAGTCCTTCCAAAACCTCCAGCTGCTCAAGCAAGGTTGAATTTAAGGCCTTGATAGTTTACAGAAAAATTAACAATTCAGCTAGATCAGCCTATGCTCCAGTTTATTTTATCCAGAGAAACTTCCTTTTGAGGAAATTTCTTAAAAAGTACTTCAACCCAGTCTTCCTCAAATTGGTTCCGTAACAGCTGTATAGATTTCCAATAAATGCATCACGGGAGAGGGGGAAAGAAACAGAAAAATAAGTATGTGAAGTGAGGAGCCATAAAGGTGACCCAGCTAGAAGGGGAAAAGCATCCAACGGATGTCTGCTGGAATACCGAGACAGGAATTGCCTGCTGGGCCTGGGAGCTGTGAGCCTGGGAACCAGAAGCGTCCTTAAGAAGCACAGCCAGCATCTTTGAAGTGCAGCCGGGTACCTAGGAACTGGAGACATCCCAAGATACCCTCAATAAGTGCAAAACCAAGGAACTATAATAGTAACTTATAATCTGAAAAGCTGTAAAATAGTCTGGAAAATAAAGAAAACAACCTGAGAAAGCAAGAATTGGAAGCTGTCATTGGCTGTTCTAACTCCAAGAACAGGAATAGTCCTGAAAAATAAAAATTGGTCTGAGAAAACAGAAATCATCAAAATCTGTTGGCTTCTTGAAGTGATGGTGTCCCACACCTTTTTTTTTCATGATATAAAAGTTACTTTCTATCCAAAATTGGAGCTTCTCTCGCTCTTTTTGTGCCGCACATACTTGTCCCTTTCCTAAACAGGTCTGAGTGAACTTTCTATAAGACCTTGGACCCTCATGGAGAGTCCATGACATGGATCATCTTTGAAGTGAGACTCTGCCTGTTGTTTTACTGTTCCTCCACTGAGGCCATGTCCGGGGCTGGTCTGGTTTCTTCTCCCACCTGTGGGATGGCTGGGCCTGTTCCAAGATGTGTCCAATGTGTTTAGTGCCACATATATACATGTAAGTTATCTGTCATAACTACACCTGCTGTTACATCATTGATAACTTTCCTTCACTAGTAGAAACTTTGTCATAACTGGTAATATTTTACATCTATACACTTCATTGCTCCTATTATTGGGTGCTGCTATAATTGATTGTTGCTATAATTAATTGCTGTTACATTATCAATTGTTGCTATACTACTGCTTGTGGATAATACTTTGTAATAGCTTGATATGCATACATGTATTTGCTTTCTTAATCTTAAGTATACTTGCTAGCGGAGATTTATGTGCTATTTATGGTAAAGTCACGGATAAAGTCTCAATGCCATTGTGTATTACAAAATCCTAGGAACCCACAGTCTCCATCTTTGTCCCCGCACGGGCCGGGTAACCCTTCAGGCCGTGACACCGTGTTACAACTGAAGTCACCCAACCCCAGCTCTTAAGCACAGGAGGCAAAACAGCCAGAAAGAATAAGGAACAACACGCACAGAATTCTCTAATATCAAAATATAGCAATTTATTCAAGACACTGAATATGATCTGTTGATTCTCTCCTTAAAACAAATGAGCTACAATACACAAGGTGAATTTGAAGAAAGTGTGGGTGGGGGAGAAACAAAATAAGGGTTGATGTTGTTTCAACAGAACCTGGGAAATGCTGAAATGAGAACCAAGTCTGGCTGCAAGTCTGACACAGACAATAAAAACTGCAGAAGCCAGAATTCAGAATTTCAGTGAGTGGCTGAAAGAACATTTCTGCAATTGACAAAGAACCACATCTGTTAAAAAGGCAAAAGAAGGAAAAAAAAGGAGGAAAAATTAAAAAGGGAAAAAGAAAAAAGAAACCCAAAAACAAAGCAGACCCTTACATTTGACAAAGTGCACTTCACTTGGCTCTAAAATTAGCTATTTTTTTCTTTTTTTTTTTTAAAACAAATTAAAAGGAAATTTCTAAGATGTAACATGGGGTTAATGTGTGTATAACCCTGTAAGTCAGGCCCTTTAGTGCCCCATAAGGGACCCAGTGTTTTCTACATAAAAGATTCAGTATCCTTCTAATCCACAGAGTCGAGTGGTTTTTCAGAAACCGTCTTTTTTCACTTCAAGGCCAGTTCCAGACAGCCAGCAATGATAAAAACCCAGTAAGCCCCTCGATGGTTTCACAACCCTATTTGCTCACATGGGTTTTTCAATGTCTCTTCTGTTACAAAGGACTATGAAGAAAACGACCGAAAAATATTGTATGAAAAAACCTGCTGAAATCCGTCGGCCTCTTGCTTCGTGCCGTCCTGTCGCAGGGAGCTGCAGAAAGGCACCGCTGGCCGGGGGACGCCACCGCAGCAGTGGAGGAAAGCCAGAGGTCCCATGAGGGTAGTTCCGCAGGTCTCAGCTCAGACGTCCACGCTGAACTAGAGCTTGGAAAAGCCTCTCTCTCCCCATTGCCCACCTCCTGAAGCAACCGGCCCGCTAGGCTAGGATTAACCTTTGCAACTGCATCTTCTGCCTTCCTCAGTAGCTGTCCTCATTTTAGCTGAAAACTGTCTACTACAGTATCTGTGAGGATTTTCCAGTCTTAAGCATCTTGGGGAGGGGAAGAAAGGTGAATTTTTTTAACTTTCCACGTATGCTGCCTTGAAATCTGATGGTATAGAAAACTCTCCAGAGCAGGAGCCTCTCTCATGTGCAGGCTTTGCAAACCAACTGACTTTTAAATTTTGTTTCTCTTGGCTTCTCACCTCCATGTAGGTAGGGCAGAGGTAAGGTGGTGGTCCGACAATTTAAAGAAAGGAAAAAAGGAGGAAGAAACAGGCATCATGGGCACTGCTGAATTATCCATAGTAGCTGTCCCAGGAAACACTGTGAAACACGGGCTGCGCAGCCAGCTATGCAGCATCGCTGAACTCGGCTTGAGAAGCCTCATCTCTTGGAATCCCGAGGTCTGGCCTATTCAGGTGTCCCTCAAGGGACAGAGGCAAGGCCAGGGCCCCATCCATGCCTCCCTCCACCTCCTGCAGACCTGGAGCTTCTGTGTGTTATTCTCAGAAACGCCACCGAAAAACAGCTTAGGAAGTTAACCGTGTACATGCAATGACTGTAATTAAATCATTGACCCAACCGTGCTTTATAAGTCCACATTAAACTTTTCTGTTCAAATTCAAGTCTCCATTCTAACAGGTACTCTTTTTTTTTTTTTTTTAAAGTAGTGACTTTAAATTAGTAAGTACACGTGGTTATTATAAACCAGTGCAAAACTGTGTAGGTGATCATCTACAGCCCATGCTCTTGGAGCAGAAAACTAAAACCAACACAAAATTGCATTTAACACTGAAAAGAATCCTTGATACCTTCCAGTGTCCAATTCTTTGATATAAGTTATAAATGAGCCTAACTATCATTAATAACCAAAATCCCACATAGCTGTTTTTACCTCAGGACTGAGTAACACTTTTAGCAGTTATTTCTTTTCATTCTTTTCTCCTTTCCAAATGTGTACCTTTAAGAAATGCAGCTGCAGCTGGCAGTGGCTGGTTCCATTGGAAGGACTAAGATCCTGTGCAGATGCAAGCGTAAAGAGAGGAAAACACAGGAGAAAAAATGAGGTATGGATTCCACGATGCCACGACGATGCCACGATGCCTGGCAGGTCTTGTACCACCTGGTGCAAGAGCAGTTGGGCTCTGGTTTCGGTTTTGGTCAGATCACATCACCACATCAGCAGCCGTGGTCACATCAAAGGGAAGCTGCTGTGTTAAAGAAATAGTGACTTTGGGTGGGAAGGTACTACGTGATGTTAAGGGGGTTCTCTGCTTAGTTGTTTTTCTCTCCTACAAATCCTAGCCCAGCCTGTGGACCAGAGAGGGCACCTGTTTGACTCAGCTGCCACCACCCTAAGGTTGCCTTATAGTTTACAGCGCTTTCAGTAAACTCCGCTTGTGCGTCCTTTGCATCCATCATCTGGTCTTGGAGTAATGTAGTCTTCAGCAGACATCCCTGCAGATGTCCAGCTTGCAGAGGAAGTCATGTCCAAAGTGGATGGGTGGTGCTTTGGAAGTCTTTATTGTCATTCCAATCATTTCACCCATCATAACTTTATAGTAGTATGTATGTTGAGACATAACTTATATATCCTTTATCATGTCCTCACCTCATGGAGAGTTCTATGTTGTCTTCCTAGCACAGCACTGAGGACGCCCACAAGGCTGAAGCTCTCTGGGCAGACCCAGAGCTTTCCTTGTAGCACGCAGAACGCAGACGGCTGAGGGTGACAGCAGCACCACAGACTGCCCAATGCGAGGGAAGAGCTGCCTCCAGGTGTGTGCCCACCATGGATGGACAGCAGCTTGGCAAGAGTCCGCTCTTCAACAATGATAGATGCAGTCAATAGATCTTGGTCCAACTGGTCCCATTAACTCAGCAGTAAAATCCCATTGGCTTACTGGAAAAGAAGCAGCTGAGTGGGTTGAACAGAGGAGGACAGCACGCTCAGCACCATCACGGGCAGCCAAATCCATGTTCAGTATGACATTTGAGCTATTGATAGAGGAAAGAAGATCCACAATCATTTCTCCCTGGTTACCAAGGTTAAATGGAAGTATGGACTCAAGAAAATGAATGCTATATTTATAGTCTTAAATTTATGAATCCCTGTTACTGCGTGTACATCATCAAACAGCCACAAAAACGAAACGAGACTGTATAAATGGCCGGCTGCTGGAAGAGGACTCTTAGTAAATGACTGGCATTTGTTGTATCAAATGGCATTTTTTTTCTTACAGCTCTTTTTGAGAGAGAAGAGAAAAAGGATACTGCACCTTTCATGTTCCTTGGACTCCGTGTCATTCTTTTTGCTTGAATTACACAACTGGTCTACATTTGGTGGCCATTTTAGGCTTTTAAAACTGTTTAACATAAAAAATATTTTTTTTCCAAAAATACACTGGGTTCTTTCTGTTAAAAGTCATCTTTCTCCTGTAAAAATCTTCCCCAGCACTGCATTCTTATATAAAGCACTTATTACACAATTTGCTGAAAGTGCCCTTGAGACGCTAAGATCTGAAGCATGGAGGATTTTTTTTTCTTTTCAATGGAGAGAAAGAAAGGAAAAGGAAGAGAGAGAAGAGAGGAGAAGCAGTCTGTCAAAAATTTTCATTGTCATGTCCACCTGGTTGCATCTACTATGGGCATACAGGGAAAAAAGAAAAAAAAAAAAAGGGCAAGAAGAAAGAGGAGGAAAAAGAAGGAAGGAGAAGTTGGGAGTGGAAGGGAGAAATAAAAGGAAAACAAAAGTTTCATCCTAAGCCTGGGATCCTCCAGGCTGTAATATTCCAGCTGATAGAAAAACCACTGAACAAAAAAAGTAGTCTAGAAAATAGAAAGTGTTGTGATTACAAAGTTGAGCATTTCATCAGTACAAACTGGTCTTTGAACGTCCTTTGGGAGAGCAACTGTAGTGTCCAAATTGGAAGGAAAAAATACAACACCGCATGGAGGAGGATTTTTTTTTTTCCCTTTTGGTTTATCACAGCATTTTTCTCTTTTTTTTTATTAATTTTTTTTTTGGCACAGCTTTTTTTTCCCAGCCATCAGAGCAAGTTCTCAGACGCAAACCAAACAGTGCAATGCCTAGCTGGTGGCTTCATGCTTCCAAGGCTGAATGTTCCAGGTGGAAACCATTCCCTCCCCCTCTGAAGTGACTGTGTTTTTACTCCTTGATGAAGGTTACGGACAAAATACTAGACACCTGTGGCCAGGGAGAGTTGGTTTCACGGTACACTCTAACTTTGTTCAAGTTCGTACAGTTCTGGAGCTGTTAAGAATAGTTTTGAAGAGTGCTTCTCCCCACACATTCACTGCTGGTCCATTTGAAATTTCTTCTAAAACATTTCACTTTTACTTCCGCAGGTCTAGAACACAAACCTGGAGAGAAAAGACTCAGCATTAAGAACCATTTCTGAAGGTGATGTGGAAGTCCTATTCATATACGGCTCCGCACACAGGCTGACCAAGCCAGCTGTACATTACACTCCCCGGCATCAAATCAGCCTGTCTCAAGCACATAAGCAAGGGAACAACCCGACATGGGAGAAAACCCAAGTGAAAACCATACATTTAAAGTTTAGCTGGGCTTTCATTGGATTACAAAGAACCATTCTGGTGGCACATACCAGATAAGACTCTGGGCTCTATTTAGTTGCTTGAATACGGTGTCCACTTCCATTAGGACAAAAGGTCCATTAGGATAAGAGGAAATGGCCTCAAGTTGTGCCAGGGAAGGCACACAAAAAGGAAAAATTTTTACACTGAAAGGGTTATCAAGCACTGGAACAGGCTGCCCAGGAAAGTGATAGAATTGTCATCTCTGGAGGTATTCAAAAGATGGGTAGATGTGGTGCTGAGGGACATGGTTTAGTGAAGGTTTTTGTCACCGTTAGTTTGACGGTTGGCCTCAATGATCTGAAAGGTCCCCTCCAACCTAGATGATTCTATGACTCCATTTCTGAAATATATCCAAACCAGATGCACAGGCCTGGCAGGCATGATGCAGGACCTAGAGTGGACACATGCCCATTTGGAGCAGCTGTTGGAAGCCAGGCCTGGCAGCATCTCAAATGGTACAACTAAGCTCAAGAAACCAAATCATGTTGTAGGTGTACCCCTTGTTAAAACCCATTGAAAAACATCACTCTAAAGTAGTTATGCCAGCCAGCCACGTAGAAAAGTTATTTTAAAAAGCTGTAGAGTGTGTTATAACATCTGTGCGTCCTTCACATGCTACAATTGAACTTTTTTTAAAGTAACATTAATAGCAAAAATAGCAATGAATAATCATGATCTCTCCAGCAACATTTCTCCTTTACGATGTGATGAAATCTTTGGGCATCATGCTGAAAAATTCCTCTTTTAGGAAATATTCAAGGGTAAACTTCTGTGGGATAATACTTAGAAATCCCCAGGACAACTGCTTATTAGTGAGTTGACTGCTGTGGCCTGACCTTCATTAAAAATTTGCAGATGAGATAAATAATGACAGAAAATGTATTTAAAAGTCGCTCCCATATTCAGTAACATTCACCTATTCCACAAACATTCTTCATTTAGAATAGGAACACCATCTCCTAGTATTCAAAACCTTCCAAAGCAGAGGCATTTTTAATATACCCCACAGAACTACTTATTTCTGTCTTGATCTGCCTACTCTTCAGTACTTCCCAGAGAAGGCAGTATGGCATGTATGGTTTTTTGTTAATACTCTCCAGAAGAGTAATCTCCACTCAACATTTACAATGTGTAAAGCTCCTTACCGATCCATCTGATGCGCTTGCTCCCACTTTGTCTCCTCTAGCATTCCAGCAGACTTCAAAGATGCCCCCGGTGCCTCGGTAGCTATGTACTAGAGTTCCACTCTACAAGGCAAAAAAGCAAGCAAACATTTGATATAGAAGTTCTCCTTTTTTTCCTCTTTCTTGTGGCAGAAAAAGAAAGAGAGTGGTGGTGGAGGGGTGGCTATTCACATCACCCAACTATGGTCATCTCCATAAAGTGAATGAATGAGAAACAGGCTCTTTTTTCTTCCAGAAATCAATTTACAGCGGGGCTCTTGGACATCTGTTTTTGTCAACATTATAACAGTAAAGGCCTGGAAGAATTAGGCTGAGGTGGTCTCTTCTAAAGTTTGATGTTAATTCAGGCTGTGAGGCATTAGTATCCAGAATTAAATCTACTTTCATGCATGCTAGTGTCGAGTATACAATGAAGCCTGAGCAGAAATGTTCTGGACAGTCACCTCGCTTCACCCGAGTGACTCAACTGTTATGCTGGGATTTGTACCAGCCAATACAATCAGGTTCACCTTGGCTGGCAGGTCATACGCGACAGGGGCACAAACATTTTCCATTTAAACTCTTCCTATTAATGTGGCATTTAAAACAGATGTGCTTCACACGAAGCAAAAACAGTACCTGAGTATTCCATATATGGACACATTTGTCAAAGGACCCACTGGCTAGATATTTCCCATCAGGACTAAAAGCTACACTGTAGACAGGCTCTTGATGTTTTGTTAATGTATGGATGCAGACTCCTCGGTCAACGTCCCACAGCCGAACAGTGGAATCAAACGAAGCACTGCAAGAAGCATTCAATCACAAGCATGTCTTAATTTGAGTGTTAATCAATTTCTAGTTTGATACTGTAAACATTTTAAGAGAATAACACACGTTTTTTTTCCTTGGCTAAGCAAGAAATAATGTTTCAGACAGAAAAGCTAATATTCACTACAGCCTTGACAAGAACTCTATCTACCAAACTGAATTCTTTTATGTGGAACCTTTGAGTTTATCTCAGGGTGCCTTATACAGGATCAGATGATTAGCTAGCCCTAAGAGGGTCAAGCTCCTGCTTTTTGAGATTCTACCTGATATTACTTAGGAAGGTAAAATATATACTGTCATTAATAGGGTAAATGGTTCCAGAGAAATCTTATTCCCAATGGTTTTGCATTATTTAATGAATTACCATTCTGTAATTCTCTAGAACTGTGATTTTTTTCACTTTGTTTCCATGATGTTTTTTAGATGATCTATCTAAATCCCAAATGGTGGGCTTAGAAAAAGGCAAGAGAAATAATTAGTATTAAAAATAATATTAAATAAACAACTCCAAGAGAGCAGATTTCTTCTTCCATGTCCACTTCCAGGCTAAGGAGTAAAATAAATAATCCAGCTTTGATACAACTCCTCCCCAAACTGAATACACCATGAACTGATTTGATAATTCCATGGTACTACCATTACTTGGCATTCTATAAGTAAACATATTTCCTAAACTCCAAAAAAAATTTTTGAACAGATTTTCAAGTGGAATTTTAAAGATTATCCAAGCTTTTGTCTGTTAACAGGGCCATAAAAATTGTCAGTATCTGGCCCAGGTGAGTTGCATAACCCTGGTTAGAACACATTCCAACTGGCTGAATGGGCTGCCATCTGTCTCATTAAGTACTTTCATTCATAAAAACCGAATGTCAGATGTGAAGGTGCAATGCCAAATTTACAATCCTTTTATCAAGGTAGCTGTTAAATATGACATGACTCCATTTCCCTTCTTTTTTTTCTTCTTTCTTTTACAAATATAATTCCTTACCCTTTATATCCATACCCATGATTCACAAACACAGGTACTTTTTTACTGGAATTGTCTGCAGGAAGACTGATGGCAAGGCGGCAGTGGAGTTACATGTCAGAAAGACAATCCTTCTTCGTAGGCAAAAGGAAGAAGTATATTTTTTACCTTGCTAACATGATGTTGGAGTTTGGGTTGCTGGTGCCTGGTCCTGTAGGACTCCACTTGATAGTATAAATCTCTTTGCTGTGAGCCTGAAGATCATGTACACAGGTATCTTGCTTCATACTCCAAATCTAAGTCAGAATAATTATGAAGGGGAAAAATGGCAACGTTACTAATCTTTTCTCAGCTGAATTATTTCAGTTCTATGTTACTTTTTCTTACCATTTGTTCATTTAAGATCTTGACAAACATGCATACGCATAAACATAATTTAACTTTATTAATGCAGTAGTTTGGCACCTACAATGCGCACACATGTTAAAATAACCCCTTTGTGGGAAAGAGCTACATATTTAATAGTATTTATCCAATAGATAAGAACAACTAAATAGTTGCTGTACTGTTCATAGTCTGAAACTGTATTTTCACACAGAAACGTAAGCTGCTCCATCTAGAGAAATTTAACTTTGTCACACATTGCAACAGCAGTCATCTTAAAGAATGAAAATAAAGTTTCAATAACTGCTTAGAACTTAATAATTTTCTCTTATGACAGTCAAGAGCCACATCAAATTTTCCTTTCCCTCCTCACTCCATTTGTTTTCCTGATGTTTTTAACAGTACTAACAATGGAACAAGACCATCTATTTATGCACTGGTGGATGGCCAAATACTTCTGTGTGAGATAAAGATTATGCTCAACAGAGATGACAGGTAATTTTATACATCTTTTCTTCAGCTAACTGAGAAAACAAGGTGGAGCTAATTCACAGCAGGGATAATAACACAAACTTAGAAAGTCAGTTTCAGAAAGATACCAATATTGTAGTAATGATTTAACCCACTTGTTATAAGTCTGTGCTATGAGGGAAATGATGTGCTCTCATGATGTATTTTCATCAGCATACCTGAGTCTGCTTTTGGAAATGTTACACAAGGCTTAGCTGCGTGCTACAGCTAACAGGCAACATTTTCCAAGTAGTTGTAGGAAAATATAAAGAATTCCAAAAAAAGAGAAAAAAACTAAGCCAAAGGGGAATGATTTCCAAAGGAAAAAGAATAATAATTGCCTGAAAAGGATTTGTAGTCTCCATCATTGAAGATTTTTAAAAACAGGCGAGGCTGAGGATAGCAGAGGGGCTTTGTTGTTACAACATACAGCTATTTCTACGTGGACATAGTCTTCATTCAGTGCGGCTGAGACAGGAGAACGAGTGAGAGGAGTCTGGGCTGCTGGAGCAGCCCCAGAGGAGGGCCACAGAAATGATCAGAGGGATGAATGCCACCTGCTATATATGGCCAGGCTGAGAGAGTTGGGGTTGTTCAGCCTGGTGAAGAGAAGGCTCCGGGGAGACCTTATAGCGGCCTATATAAACTTATAAACAAGATGGGGACAAACTTTTTAGCAGGGCCTGCTGTGAAAGGACAAAGGGTAACAGTTTCAAACTAAAGGAGGTTAGATTTAGACCAGATATACGGAAGACATTTTTTATGAAGAGGGTAGTGAAACACTGGAGCAGGTTCCCCAGACAGGTTGTAGATGCCCCATCCCTGGAAACTTTCAAGGTCAGGTTGGACAGGCCTCTGAGTAACCTGATGCAGTTGAAGATGTCGCTGCTCATTGCAGGGGGCTTGGATTAGCTGACCTTTAAGGGTCCCTCCCAGCCCAAACTAATCTATGATTCTAACTTCAGGCACCCAAAAGAGGCATGTACATCAGCAGTGTAGCTGCCTTGGGCTTCCCATACAGTGAATGGATAAAGACAAGGGTCTTCAGAGAACAATTCAGACTTTTGGTGGACTCTGAATTTATATGTCGTCTCCCATTGCTTAGTCCAAGACTATAAAAAAAATAAAAATCAAATGGCTCCAATGAAATTTTCAGAAAAAAAGATTCCAAAGGGAAAGAAAACTTGATTTTTATATTCCTTCCGAAGCGTAACCAATAGACTGCTTCTTAGCATAGGGATTGTGCTTCTGTTGACAGGCAAGCAGTGTCTATATATTTGCATATATTAAAACTATGACTATTCTGTGATAGTGACATATCAGTCCCTTAACCCTTATTTGGATAGGATGTCTCACTTTTCCCAGTGGCTGCTTCTCTGTGTTCAATCTTTCAGATTAGCTTTAAGAAATATGGGGCAAAATGAAACTATTGCTCATGCAGAGTTTTAAGTGATACAGTACCATCATTCTGGAGAAGATTAAAAAACAGACATAATTTTTTGTCTTTACTTTCTGAACAGCAGGAATGGAAATGATATTACCTTTAATGTCATATCATCGGAGCAAGATGCTAGTAGCATGCCAGATGGGTCCCATTTGATTGCATTAACCTCGTTCTGAAATAAAGAGTAATTTTATTAAATAAATATTCCAGTTACCTGCATTTTACTGGGCACCCAGCAGAGGGCACTCAAGGCTCGTGCATGCAACAAGTTCAATCACAAATCACAGCCCTGGCTGCTTTACGGGTGAACAAAAGCAGTGCTGCGTAACGTCCTATTTAAGAGTCATTTAGGAATGGGAACCATTTTGTGCTTGTGAACAATACACACAATGAGTCTTCTCATACGTGTTCTCCTACCCTTTCTTCATATGCTAAAATTAAAAAAAACCCTCAAACAAGACAGAGGGATGATACAGCCTTAGCTTCTTTCTAAAATTGAGATATTTCTTTGGTCAATATTCTGAAGATCTTGGAGATACAAATTTTCAGTAGAAAATACTGGTGGGGTGTTAAGTTTTGTGGAGTTTATTAATCTTAGTAATGCATCTTTACAACAACGCTTGTCTCTCTAAACAGAAGTGTATGTGCAAATGAAATCCAGCATGCAATACTGGATAGTTTACAATGCTTTCCCTATCAATCTTTCTAGCAGTTTGTAATTAACTAAGCCTAGTGTATTCCTTTGGTAATCAATAAGATCCCCATGCTTTTTTGAGGGTCATACATATGGGGAAAAAAAGCATTTCATAAAAAGGGAAAGACTGTTTTTTAAAAACATAAATTGGCTCAGGGTCTCAGTGAAAATAATCCTGGAAAATACTTAGATTTTGCTATATCCATTTTACATGTTTCAGTCATAATTAAGATATTTCAGGTAAAAAATCAGATCATGTGCAAAATGGTGTGCTTCCTATAATCATAAAAAGCACCAGTCCGTTGGTAGGAATATACAACCCATTGTGAAATATCAGTTAAACCACAGACTAGCTAAAGGTCTCCAAATGCATAATTTTTCCGCAGTGGGGAGATAGCAAGTTCTGGAAGTTAATATCTAAATTACAGGTCAGTATATGACAGCAGTTTTCTCATCAATGAAAGCTAGAAAAAAGTAGCCTTCGACAGTCATTAAATACCAGCAGGAAAAGAGGGGGGGAAATAGATCTTAAATAAATCTTATTAGATGAAATTGATTCTAAAACTGAACAATGACTGGAGGTAAATTGTTCTCTCCTTATTCATAGTTCTCATTTACTAAAGGAAATTAAGCCAACGGAAAAAAATCATCTTATTTATTAATGTACCCTTAGTCTGCAGCTCATGCTACTTATAAATAGTCTCACTGTTTAAGCTGCAGGTTTTGCCTCCTACGGTGATGTAGAACAGTTTATCCCTTCTCACAGGCAGTGAGTCACTCCCAAGAAATACGTTTTTAGGGAAGCAATGGGAGGTAACAGCTTTGGTGCTAGAACACACCCTGCAACCACATCATCTGCCATCATCGTAACATGCTGTTGTGCCTTTACCTCTTAACATTTCGGACTTCTTAAACTTACTGTGTGTCCTTGGAAGGTTTTAACGGGACGATCACAGCCAAGTCTGCATACATGAATGCACATGTCAGTGCTGCAGGAGGCAAAAGTAGTGTTGTTCTGCCAGTCTACATCCAGAGCAGGAGCTGTGAAGTACAAACAACGGAAGGAACATCAGGGAACACAGCTAAGAAACGGTTATCCCAAATCATTTTCCTCCGGTCACCCATCTGGATCAAATGGACTAAAAGCTAGCTCTTAGCCTATCACCTGGAACCAGTTACAGGGATGATAGGGACAGCCGGAAGGACACAAATGATTTTTTCTCTTGCAGTGGGTAATCTGGATGCTTTGCCTGGCATCTATTTATTAGAATCTTTTGGGTGAAGTTTCATAAGAGGCAGCAAAACAATCTGCCTCCACCCTCCCCGCTGGACACTTCTCTACCATTCACTCCTCTGTAAACCAGCTTAGCAAAGAATCTGGAAGAAAACTAATCCAGAAAAAACATGGATAATTTCATCTGGGTTAAAAAAAATGTTCCAGTGAATGCCAGGCACAACACACAGGAGGGAGAAGAAGCAGGTGGCCATCACCTTTTGCACTAGCTTTATGCAACCACCGATACAAACCTACCATTCTGTGCAGACATGTGGATTAGTAATACCTACATTCATTTTAATTTAGTTGGGGATTGATTAAAGATAGAGACATGGATAAAGCTGATCTGAAATGAGAGGAGGATCTGTAGAGGGTTTGGCATTAATTAGGATTGAAGTAATGAAACTTTGTACACAGATAGCACATGAACATGTAACTAGCACCTGTGTGCAAGACACACACTTTGGAAAAAGCGTGGAAAAAACCAAAAAAACACCCCCTTTTACAGCATGTCACTGCAGACTAAAAGCATGTGCAGGAGAGGGAAGGAACTCCTGACATACAGCTTGCTTGTGTTTGTGTAACTGCTGCTTGGTTTTTTGCTCAGGAGAGAGTTTAGCTGCCCTCCAGAGGATGACGTAAGACTTGCTAAAATATAGAAATCTTCATTCTCAGCACACTCCTGGGAGAAGCAAGTGTGTCAGAATGAGACCAGCATATAGGAAGCAAAGTTGAATCTCTTTCTGTCAACAATACAATACAAGTTTAGCATTTAAATGAAAGTAAGAAATGCCTTATTCAAATACGTTCAGAGACATATTTTAGTAATACAGAGGTGAAAAGATATCTGTGCTGCCAAGCCTCTTACATTTAAATATGTTTTTTCCTGCTATAATTTTTATGAACTGCAAAATGAGATTGAACCATCTCATGTTCTAAATCATCAGGTAGCTCCCTAAATGAGAATGGAGGACTGAAATTGTTTCAAATAAAAATATTTTTTAGAATGTTAATGAAAAAGCTCAATAATTCAGAGTGACAGGTAAGGGATTCTACATTGCAGAAATATAAAGGAAAATTGTGTGACGAAGGCAGATTACTTCCAAGATTTCCAATTAACATGAATAAGGATCATGAAACAGAAAAAGATTTTGTTTCTCTAACTGACTGTTTGTCTTTATTTTTATGCTGCAAGCTTCGTATTACTGTTTCAGAGCAAACAAAAATCTATCTTCATTAATAGCAATATGCCTTTGGGGCTAATATCTAGTATGATACGTATGAGTTGAAAAGTAATTTTCTGAGAGCTACTGGCACCTAAAGCAATGGATTTGCATTGCAGCGTAATTTGAATCATACAGTGTTGATAATTAATACTGATTCAGTTATTAGTATATTTAATCATATGTTTACTGGATAAGTAACTACAGAAAATGGTCTGGAAAAAACCAAACATGGTTTTTGATGCAAGTAATCAAATTGCCAAAGTGTCTCCAAAACCACAGGATATGAGCCAGTTGCATAAAAAACAATTAGAATGTCATCTAATAAAAGCTGCAACAAGCCCTTAAGAAATACGGCTAAAATAAATACCAACAATAAAAGTGTTACAATCATTATCAGTTAATTTAAGCTTTTTCTGATCACATTTAGGTGTGATTCAGAATTAGAAGCTGAGAAGTGGAGAGAATTAAGTGTGTGCAGGGAGTGATTCGGATTACTTAGATGTCTAAAACTGGGTCACACAAATATCTGTTATTGTATCATTTAACTGATTTGTTCCTGCATGCATAGACATCAGTCTGCATCTATCAGTAGATGTGAAAACTGGATTAATTCCACTCCACTTTAAAGAAATAAGCTTTGTGAATGCATATTTTGATCAAATGCCCTATGGTGACTCATAGTTTTGCAAAGAATAATGAAACCCTAGAAGCTACTTATCCACTTACTTACATATTTGGACCATAAAACCTTAAAGTTACATGGGAATACTAATGATAAAGACCTAGACACAGGAGTCTCCCTTTACTTCCTTACTTTAACATGACAGTGTTGTCCATATGGCTGTAAACTAAACAAGCTGTAAAGCAGCATAGTAAAAAATTTATGTTATGGCCAGGCTAACCATCTCTGGACTTCAAAGAAGTCTGCAAAGAAGTACAACACACAAGTATGTGTTAAAGGAACTGTAGTCTGTCTAGACTAGACTCTTAATTGTTAAAATGCCACCTTTAATCCTTGTGTAGACAAGATTTTCAGATTCCAGATATGGAAGGAAATTACTGTTACTTTGTTCTGGTGAGTAAGTGATGCAAGGAAGACAAGGTCTTTGTGCCTTTAGACTTATGTGAGAACAAAGGGTCCAGTTGATCTTAAAAGGCTAATTGTTGGACATATGCTTTTGGCCTATCAACAATTTCCTTAAGAACAAACCGCTTTACTTCCCTGTGAAAACATGCATGAAATAATTAAAAAAAATTAGCCTCTCCGCATCCCCACTTCAATCCAAATGAATGTTAAAATGAAAATCTTTAAATGAATCTTAATGGTCCAAAGACAAACAGCAGATGCAAAAATTTTTAAAAAAAAAGTATGAATGCAGATGGACATTGGCATATTGCACTGGAAGACAAAGTTAAGTTTTCAGCTTGCTGAAAGGGGAATGGCGTGGTATGTCCTTGATGCACATCACTGCTAAGACAGCTACACGTCAGTGAACATGATTCTGAAAGGGCAGCCAAGTTCTGAATCTGCAACAACTTAGATCAGTAGTTAGGGATTAGAAGGCTTAAGAGTTTCATTAACTACATTGCTATACAGTGCAAAGTTTGCTTTTGTGGAACGGTTATGATAGATAAATAAATGTCACAGTGAGAAAATCTGTCAGCAGACACTGACTCCTCCAAACTGACAGTTGAATTAATAAGCAAGAAGATGAGTGACAAAAATGCAGAGTATGGATCTGCTCTGTGTACGGACATACTTCTTGTCTTCTGTTCAACAGCCACTTCAATTGCTCCTGCATATTAGTAACATATGTGAAAATGTGAGAATGAGAACAACTAGAAATTGAGTTGGAAAGCATGAGCAAATTAACGTTTTAAAATGAGTGGTAAAATACATGTTTTTAAACACCCTTAAGCACCTTGTGAAAGCCTGCTGTATTAAAAAAATGATTAGTAACAGTGAGCACACAGGAAGATGAACATTTCTAGCATCAGAATCTGGAATGTTTTGGTGGTTTTAAACTCAGTTTGACTACGCCCCTTAAAAATACTTTACTGTGACAACCAGTTTGGATCATGAATTCAGTCATCATCCTACAAGTCTGGTCTCAGGCAAATTTAAGGTTACATCAATGACTGTGCATTGCTTAAGATTACTTAGTATCTGTGACGTGTATCCTTGAAGCAGACCAGATCTACAGATGACTATCCAAGTCAGGTTTTGGTGCAGCGAGATTTTGAAACTCAAAGTTGGCAAATGACTTCTGACAATCAGAGAAAGCAAATACCGAAGATCTTCAAGTCAAAATGAAATGCTAAGAAATTCCTGAGGACCCTCAAGCTTCCAGTGGTGAATGCAAGCTGCATGACAGATCTGATTGCCTCTCAAGTCAGCTTCATTGCAACAGGAGCAGAAAGAGTGGAAGAGACACCAGACACTTCCGCAGAATAGTCTCTTCATACATCACCACTTGGTACTATTCAAGCACAGAGAAAATGACAGAATCATTCAGAATTTTGGTAGACATGGCTGGTGTATAAATCCTTTCCTAGAATCAGTTTGACTTTCAAAGCTGATTCCCACAGAAGCCAATCTTTCTGAAAAAAGAATAAATTCACAAGCCATGATACACAGGATAGTTAAAGCACAAAAAACTTTGTTGAAACTTCACTCTGGCAGATAGGTTTTTACAAAAGGATAAATTACACTGACAAAATTAGAAACTGCATTTCATTTTACCAACAAGAATTATGCAGAAATTACCTGAATGGAAAGGAAACTGCTGTTTAGCTTCTCCTGTGTGAGCATCCCAAATTATTGTTGTCTGCATCCGAAGACAGGGGGGAAAAAAAGATTAGTGACTGTTCAGCTCAGAGAAAACAAACAGAGAGCACCCTCACTGAGGAGCAATTCTAAAAGATGGACTGATAAAATTATTGACTGCAGAGAACCTTGTGTGCTTAACAGCTGAAAAAACAGAAATCACTTCCAAACATTACAGAATAAAAACCTAAGTGTAGATAAGGAAGTATCACCCCTTCATGAAGTAATGTAACTACTAAGGATGGGTATACTCTGTCTGAATAATGCTAGATGACAGCACTACCCATTTTTTATAAGCATTTTCTTACAGCTGTTTCAAGTTCTCTTCTTCAAAGAAGACTTTTTCCCCTTTTCAAAGATGCAAATTGAATTCTATTCCAAATCTACATGATGCTATATTTCTAACAATTAAACCACCAAGTGAAATGTTTATCTAGCAGCAGAGGGCATATCACTTCTTACCACTGTGGTGGGACGGACTGAAGTGTAATTTGCTTACTACAGGTTTAATCCATACTCACAGCGCATGTAAGCAACTACCCCATAGAGCTCAGTACCACCTTCGGAGTGAACTGTCAATACATTAGGAGTATACACTTCCAGAAAATAAATGAAGGCTGCCTCATCTTCCTGATAATGGATCATCTAAAGAATCACTGCTGTTATTGGGAAGATAAACTTGCCAGAATAATGGAACTACCATTGGGAGACAAGTGTAGCTGAATATAAACCAGTATTAAAAGGAATAAAACTAAATTCTCATTTTCACAAGTATGTGAAAATAGAGGAATTCATTTAGCCTACAAATCAGATGTACAAGCATGATCTAGTTTCCCTAGACTCCCTCTGTCAGTTGCTGGAGAGGAGTACAGTCAGGGCATCTCACTGCAACACAGGCCATACAACCCATCTTGGCCATATAACCCACCACTCGGAAGTGCCATTTTTCTCTCCAAATTCTATAAAGGAAGCCAAGGATGACGTACAGATCTAATTTTTCGACATCGAAAGTCAGACAACATGTATGCTGTGTACTTTCTGGTTTCAGTTTTAATGGATTTGTGCTCATCATCATCAGTCATCTGTTAATTTTAATCTCTAATATGCACTCAACTGAAACTACCATGTTTTGCTTGATTTGGAGTTCAAAACTACCATTTTTTGCATATTTGCATAGGAAGTCATATATATTTTATTCAAATACAAGTGTTTCAATAATTAGATAAGCTAAAAGGTCAAGTATCTTTAATATAATTTCCTTCCTGGAAATAGTTAGTCAATAAAACTATAAACATTAGTAGTGGAAACAGTTCTTTTCTTACTGAGAAACATTTATGATGCAATTTTATACAGGGGGCAGGTGGAGTCGTTTTTTTAAGAAAAATCTTTTACATAAAAATAGAACACATTTATGCAGCCTCAAAAATGTAATCAACGTGCACTAAAACATATTAATGAAAAGTAAACTCTCCAGGATGCCTGGAGGAGAACAAAATAATCTTACAAAATTCAGCAGCACAAGTTTACTGAGTCAGTACATTTATATATTAGAATAATGTATTTTTAAAACTCACTTTATCAACACCAGCACTTAAAATATAATTCCCCTTTTTGTTCCATTTCAGGGCAAATATTGGACCTTTATGTTGACCTAAGGTGCTTGCAAGGTTACCTGGAATAAAGAAAAGGTTAATATTACAATTTGTTTACAAATTAGCTAAATTATAGTTCACTGCTGTTCGATGAATATGAACAATGACTGTTGTTTGACTTACCATCTTCTGTCCATATTCTTGCAAAACCATCATATGAGCCTGTAGCCAATAGTGTTCCATCACTCTGTTGGGATATACAAAAATGGCAAAGGTCGATACCAGATGAAATCTGGTTCAAGGAACATCTTCCTTTTCTTTTTTTCTTTTTTTTTTTTTTTAACGTTTGTGCATTGTGATTTATGAGAAATCTGAGTCCACACATTGAGCCAGCTTATACTATGATTTAAACTAAAGGTTTATTACTGCAGTCAGCAAAGAGGAAATAAAATCCTCTAACATACTGTGAAATACTGGGCTAAACTGTCAGACAAGAGTAATTTAATCAAAGGCATTAGAAAAAGAAAATAAGATATAACAAATTCCATAGGGTTCTTCTTCTAGATAACAAAAAGATACTACTTCTTAGACATAAAAAGCCTATAAAACATCATCAGATCTTCTAAATCCTGACTAAATCCCATTTCAGTGAAATTTAGGCACCTATACTCCTATAGAAGAACCTAAACACCTAAGTCACCTACACTCACAGTCAACACCTCGAATGCTATCTATCACAATGAAGCTGCTTCCTACTTGTCTAAACACAGACTCCCAGACATGATCAGAGGCACAGTACCAAGATGGACGGCTCGAGAAAGGTTGGATTCACTGGTCCCAATTAGGAGAAAAAAAAAGCCTAGGAATTGTAAGCATCAAAGTAGATGTATTCTGCTGGAGGGAGCCCTTCACTGAAGGATACCTCCTCTGCAGCAGTTATTGGGCTAGAATGAGAATAATTAGAAAGGAACTTGACTCTGCAACCTGGTGACACGGGTACTGTCAGAGCTGGGCCTTTAGTCTTGAAACATTTCAGGACCTGGATTAGTAGTGAGATTCATCCTGTTTACCTCCAGACATCCAGATGTTAGGAGTTAAAGAAATTACCCTAGTCCCCTACAGAACTAACAGCATCACCCATCTCTGGAGTGTAATTAATGATCCCATTTGCTTTAGGCTCTGCCCAGACCAGTACAAGGGCACATAATCTGCTTCTGCTGACTGAGTCTACATGGTTAAATCTAAGGGAGATGAATCCCACCCTTAGTACCAAAGGACACAATCTGAATATGGCCTCTAGAAAGAACTCTTCTTATTATAAAGTAAATCACATAAACCAGAGAAGAGCCGATTTAATATCACTAGTGTTAAAATTTCACAGTGAAATATGATTAATATTGTCATTCTAAATAACAATAAAGGCAGATGGCATTTCCAGCATCATGAATAGAAAATTAGGAAAAGGCATAAAATAATCCTTTAGAACATATGTCCACTCCAACCCTCCAAAAACAGTGAGTCAGAGCAGCCGTAGATTTAACTCAAATGTATAGTGATGTAGGGGGAAAAATATTAAAACCCAAACCAACTTCACTGTGATATACAGTTATCTGGACCACAGATTAGAATAAAGGTGATGAGAGCAAAAAGAGAAAAGGAAAGGAAAGCTCAGGGACTAGATGTACAGTTTATCCAAATTTGTTAAGTGGTAATTCACATTCTTTGGAATACTCAAGTAAGTTGGAAGCATTTCAAGTGTTTAAATTGGGAACATTTCCTTACATTAAGTACTATCATAGTGCAAGTGAAGTATCAGTGATCAATGAAGTCTTGAAAGGTAAGGAACTATTACAGGAACTACTAGAGGATGCCCTGTATGTTTTCTCATAACTGTTCTGCACCTTTGCATGTTTTCCTCTTTCAGTTACTCTTTTCCTACTCCTCAATTCAGTTTTTCCCAACTATTTTTCTTCACCATGATATCCACAGGAAAGAAGTAATGAACATTCGTGAGTTTCATGTTTATTTGCTTTGTTAACCTACCTCTGCTTTCTGTACTACTCACCAAGTTCTTTCATTGTGTCAAATATAAAATACATACAGGAAGTTGATTTATGCAATGACATTATCTTTTACTTTTGTGAAGCACCTAGCTCACCTGACGGACAATAATACTGCAGTAAAGATTAATCGAATCTTTGTCTCTGGCCAGCAACTGAGACTGTATGTAACTGCTGAGAATTCTTTCTGGCACTTAACTTTTAATCTGTTTTCCTACAAAAACAAGACTAATGCAATCACACTGTCTCTACTAATACCAGCAAAGCAGAGAGAATGCAAGTGATCTCAAAATTAATTAAGGTTCCTGCAAGGTCTTGTAAGTTCTTTCTAAAATGCTTGGTGGCAGAAAGGAGATGTGAAACAGATTTAGAGCCACCCAAAGATACTGCCCAGACACTGGGGATTCTTAATATCTCTCCTTTCTGTTCACTTCCACCTTCTCTGTGCTGGACCATATAATCTAAGATAGAAGATTTTGCAGGATGAAAGTGAAAAAGGGAATGGCAAAACAGTCCCACCTAGAAGGTGGGTAGGGGAAAAGAGAATGACTATTTATGGTCCTACCAAGATAAAGACAATAATGTGAACATGTTTTGCTTTGCACAGCGTAATTCAAATGCGAGAGGGTCTTGATCTCGATAGTCCAACCTCAGAAAAAGTATCACTGGTGCTTATATCTCCTTACATGCCAAAATAACTATGAGATGCAAATAAACTTAATCAGGCTTCATTACTACATATATTGCTTGTTTAATTTTCATGCTTAAAGTTGGCTAAGTTTATTTTTACCCATGCTCCTAAAACAGAAATATAAATATGTCATTATTAAGCTTGAAGATGGCAACAGTCCTGGAAAATTATAGCACATAGGGGAAAGTTCAGCCTGTTATGAATATTTGAAACAAGAGGTCAGTAGGTTAGGACAGAGCTTCTGGCCACCTCAGATACAAAAGATACAGAGCAGCAGCTGTAATTGCCTCTGAATTAAATTTAGACAGTTAAAAACCATGCACAGTCTTAGAAGTTAGCTTACATTCCAGTCCAATGAAGTCACATCCTTATTGCTAGGGACATCGTGTCCTCCTTCTCTTATGCAGTGCCGCAAAACTAGTTGAGTGGAACCGCTGTTGCTGTTTTCATTGAGATTCCATATTCTGGCCGTTGAGTCTCCAGATCTATAAAAGCAATCGAGCAGAGATGAAAACTCTTCTTGGTGTCGACCCAGCAAACAATGTAAAAACCTCCATTTCTGTTTTCATTGAGAGAACATCACAGCCTTTATAACATAATTTTTCTTTTCAACACTTCCTGAACCCTGTATACCTTTTAAAAAAAGCTAATATAAATTATACATACCATCTAAATCCACATCACCTTTTTCTTTATTCAGAAAAGTTCCACCTAAAATACATTTGCTTGCTCTCTAAATTTTGCATTTTATACCTAAAGTTGATACCACCATAACTGAGATAGTCCAGGGGAATTCAACATTGCAAGAGTAACACTGTGGGGATCTCAATAAAGACAGAAACACAAAGACTGCACCTACGTGCCGCACGTAAAATAGGTGCACAGTCCCTTTAGCTCCCAACGACTTGCTGAGACCCTGATGTTCTCCCGGAGCTGCCGTATGCTCTCACCAAGGCGCGATGGGATCCGCAGGGTCACCCATCTGGAGGGTCACCCATCTGCAGAGGTGCCGGGTGTCACCCTGGCAGCAGCCTCAGGGAAGGGGATCTCTAGCCCTGTGACAAAGGTGCTGCAGTGCAACCTCCCTGGTCCTGCCTGGGTTCCTCTGACAGCTATGGCAGGAGCAGGAGGTAAACTTAAGGCTGCCTTGAATTTGGCCATGCCCCTTTCGTAAGGTACTTCTGTTCAGGACAGACCAGAAGAGAGCCTCTGATAGAGGCTGTTTGCAAAACAGCCTCTCAACATTAAATCAAACCAGAGAATCTAAAGATTAGGAAAGCAGAAAGGTAATTTAAATTAATTTTTAAAATTCATCTTAATTTCATTTTTTAAATTCATGTCTACAGGGTCCTTTGCTGTCTGTAGCTTGGCTGCTTAGCTGACCTTGTCCGAAAAAGTGGCAAAATAACTATTAACGTAATAGAGCAAGACAGAGACACCATCAGGATTGTAATCTATTTTATAGGCCAAATATTTTCTAGATGTTTTTATTGCAGACTGAAGCAAGACTGATTTTGTCTAGAAAAAGTTACGAGGAGGAAGTGAAAAGGTTATCATAATCTGCTTGTAAATAATATATTTATTTTCACTCTGCATAAATCTTCCAGTGAAAAATGTCCCTAAGGTCAGAAATCAATTTGCAACAGGGTGGAAGATACTATGCTTTCTAGTTTATTGGGATTTGTCTCTTGCCCTCACCCCCCACCATCCTCCCCTGCTTTTTTTTAAAGAATCAATAACAACAACCAAAACAATCAAAGTACCCTGGATTGCTTGTTTTGTCCAGAGGGTAATTTTAATTTACATGCATTAAATACAATGTTGGAGGAGAATTAGGATCTCTCTTATATTTCAAATAATTCATACAGCCAAGATGAAATTTCATTGTTGGATATACCTGTTGTGTTAGCTTTTGCTTTTTTTGAAGTAATGACTAAAACTTCATTTCCTATACCCTAACAAGGAGAAAAAGTCTTTCTTTGAAGACTAAAAACCCGAGATCCATTTTTGCTTTGATAACCCATGTTTTACTCAAAAGGAAACCCATCATAAAATAATATTACATTTTCTACGGTTCTTCCAATTAAACTTTTTAATTATTTCTACTAAAAATACTGGGTAAATTTTAAACACATGTCTTCGAGTGCAAATATTGACCAATTATCAAACTTGATTGACCTTTGTGTATTATTTTACCAATAATTTAGCCAAATTTTACATGAACAACAGTTCAGCTGTACAAGCAAAAACCTCCCTGCCTGTGTCAGTGGCTCTGAGCTCTGCTGGGTCACGGCACGCCTGGGGAATGTGCCCCCCTCTCCTCTGAACCCTTTGTGTCAAGCTCAGATGTGATGGCTGGCCAGGGCTTTGCAAGCCTAACCACAAGCTACGCTGCACAGCGACTCTTGAATTTTTGGCACAAATCTTTCACTTTAACGATTATAAAATAATTAAAATCAGGATAATTTTTGCCTCCATACAGAGCTGTGACTGTAATATAACTCCTTATTTTTCAGAGGTCTGGAAAACTGAACAACAATTTTGCACATGTTGGCCAGAAAATTAACGAAGTAAATCACGAGGCTCAGAAGTTAAGGAACATTTTTACTTGGGATAATTTGCAATAACGGGAATGGGAGTAAGTCTTTCATAGACCTGGGTTATTGGTTAACATGCGAAATAGGAAATTCCTTGAGCCCTGGCTTCTCCACTATATAGGACTCTGGGCCACTTTTGCCCTCATTGCAATAATCCAGTTTGTTATTGGACCCTGTGAATAAAGTACTCAGCCACTTGGCTATCAAACACAATATCCTATTTGCTGGTTATAAAGGGTTATGTTTTGTTTTTCAACAGTTTTATTTAGTCAGTTTTCTGGCGATGCTCGGGCAGTCTTATTTTCCAGTATTTTAATTTTGTTTTTCCATTTTCTTCTTCCTAAGGCTACATAAGCTATTATGTGTCCCTGCAGAGAGGCTTTATAAGCCTACCAGTGTGTGGCAGGGGTATTTGTGTGTCTTCCCTTTTGTTGCTGGGAGAAAAAAAAAGAGTATTCTCTGCTCTGGAAAGTATTCCGATTTCTGTTGAATGATTCAGTGAACCCTGCCTTATTAGAGGACCATAGTTCAAGCACAATTCAGAAAGATATTTAATCTCCTTAGCCCACAGAAGCATTTCTATCTGCATGATAAAGCAGCTCATTCCAATATGCAAGTCATGAACACTTGAGTAATAGGTATACTGTTCTGCCCCAGGGTAGAGTACTGCCAAATTTTAGGAAGGCTAGTTCTGAAAGAATTTTATTTCATGCTCTCCAGTCCCAGCATAATCATGAATCAAGGTGGACAAATGTTTGCAGAATTTTATTTGTGACATATAAAATTCCCATTCCACAGCTATCTGCAGAGAGGTTAAACCAGCTGCAGTTGGGTGAAAAAATTTGCAAGACTGTTGTTGAACCTCCGTATTTCTAATTTTCAGCTGCAAATCTTATAAACACTGTTATTTCGATAAGCAATATTGCTAATGTGTATTTAACACTTCTGGCTCAAACGGGTTAGGCTTTTTATTATTTTATTTTAAAAGAGATTAACAAAAGCATAAAGTGAATGAAACTGCTCCTTATAATTTACACACCTAACTTTTCCTTAAAAAAGCAAGTCTCTTAAAGTAAGTGCTTACGTTTCCTAGGCAGTCAGTAGAGGGAAATGCCTCCGAGGTATCCAGAGGGAGATCTCTGTCCCACTGACTCTACAAGATTGCTACCTACAACAGGTTATTCAACTAGACCTCACCTAATAGCTGACTGCTTTGCATTAAGTGACTTGATGCAATGAGGAAGCCAGCCCCAGTAAAGTCACCTGATAATGAATAGGCACTTCCAGTTAGCAGAATTAACAGCTGGCACTGACCGGGGGGTGGTGTCTGAAATCAACCCACTCAACCTGGTAATTCAAAAGGATCATTCAGGAAGGTAATTCACAGTAGAACCTAAACCACTGGTATGAGGAACACAGTAACTCAAAACGTTATATAAAACCCAGAGATGATGACAGGAGATGGCCTAAAAACATCCTTTCTTGCTACTGAGAGACACTGCCACAACTGAAAGACCTTGGACAACAGCTTTTACGGCTAATTATTTTGCTGACTAGAGAGAGCGAAGGTGCACAAAGCACTCTGCAAGAGACAAAGTTCCCCTGTGTGAAAGAGGCTGGCACAGATCAGCAAAGATAAGCAAAGAAACCTACTGTTGAGGTTTGGGAATGGGGCCAGGTCCCTCTGCTTCACAGCTAAGAGAATTACTTGAAGGGCACGGCTGGATGTAACAGAACAGAGCACACTCTTGGAAGCAGCAGCTGAACGTGCAGAGAGAGCATCCTAAATTCAACTAATAAAGCTTTTGGAGTTTAAGCCTCTGACAACCTTGACATTCACAGTCCATCCACTTCCATACTGGGAAATTCAAGCATGCTCAGGAACACTCTGTGTCACTGGACCATGATCACCTACGCTAGCCAACTGATAGGTTATTCCCTAGCCTGTTTTAATTAGCACTCTTGCTCGGGGCCCTAACATTCTCTCTGAATAACTCCTGGGCATGGCTTGGTGGTTACAATGGTCCAGGGACAATTCCCAATGTGCAGTTTGTTTGGCAGCCAGGACAGTTTGCTAGCACAGACACTGGCCGTTCTGTGCCAGTTGGCCTCAGTGCCTAGGAATATTCCCAGGCATGGTTAGTTTACTAATATGGACATAGCTGTAATGGGTTTTTGCACTACCCAGGGAACATAACCATCTGTAATAATTTACATGTGTCATAAAATTAAAACTTAGATATTGAAAGATATCTTATGGAAGAAATCAGTCTATGAAGAAGAGGACAATTGGATTTTAAGAGCAAAACTGGAATTATGGCCAGGAATGGCCAAATCTTCACATTTGTCCAAGCACCTATTTTTTTTTTTTTAACCTGTCCAAAACAATATATGCAGTTACTTCTTTTGGAATGTTGATTTCCTTCATAGAGGGTAATTAATCCTGTTACATGCCTGTATGTCTGCACCATAGCATACTACTACAAAGTTTCTGTTCCTAACATCTTAGCATTCTTCTCATAAGTATTTGGTGACAGTCATGCTTTTGATAGCCTTTACTGCTATCTCTAGTCTCCTCCATCCTCCACTTTAAGGGTTATGGGTGTAGTGGAGGAGGAAGAACAGCTGCAGAATATATTTTTTCTGGCTATTTGATCAGAGAAATTCCTGTCTCCACTGTTTCGTTTGTTAAAAATAGTCCTTTACAAAATCCAGAGCGTAAATATTCCTGTGCCAGCCATCACACCCTAAAAAACCACAGCAATTAAGTAGATGTGACATCAAATATCAAAATCGCTTTCTATCAGTGGGACACTCACTAAATCTGGAAACCAATGCTCTAGTTTTGGGTAATTCATTCTACAAACAAATCCCCCTACACAGCTTTCTTCAGATGAGATTGTGAACCTGTATTATTCTTTTAGTGCTTTGAAGATTACATCAGGTTGCCGTCTAAACTGTTGCTAATTGTTAGAAAAATTTATTGCTTGTATAACAAGGCTTGAAGAAAATACTTTGCCTCAAATTGAGATTCAATTGTGCTAGGCATTTTATAAACAGAACAAATGTGTTATTTCCTTTATTTAATAGTGAGGTTTTTATACGTATTTTTTAAGAAGACAACAGATGGGTACAATGAGGCAGATGGGAAAACAGAAGAAAACTACAGACTGGGCAGCACAATATGGCTATTATAGAATCTAACAATTCGGTGTTCTCACATCAGACTAACTGCAGTTTTCTTTTTTGAAGTATTACTTTGTAAAAGGCAAACAGAATTGCAGCATACTGGGTATCTCAGGGAATTTCTCCCCCTAGCTTAATTGCTGCCATAACACATAGTTTACCTATAGATTTAGGTAGCACTGTTATTATACCAGACATCTTAAATGCTTCTTTGTGCAGTGGCATAATCAGAAACTCAACCCTCTTCCTTTGGTTTCATTTTCCTCTGTGCATTCTATGCCATTTCAGTCATGTAAGCTTCATTAGGCACTTGCTGCTGTATTACGTGAAGGCTAACTGCACCACATACTCTGTTTCCTGCGAGCAGGCTAAAATCTCATCAAGATGCACGGTTCTAAATTGTTTGCATTTTCATTGCATGGCCATTAGTCTGTATGAGACACAGCACCTGTCGGTACTTTCTAACCATGCATGAATTTATGTGCTTCCAAAATTAGTAGCGAAGCTTATTAAGGAAGACCAATTACACTGAAGAGTAAAGCTTAATTGAAGGACTAGTGAGATGGTACTCTCCATTAGACACCTCACTAATGGTTCTGATTATCATTCTCTGGGTTTACCTGAAGCAGTGTAAGATACCATTGTCCCAGGAATCCACCTGCCAGTGCTTAGCACCCTGTAGCAAAGTTAAACACCCACTGGTTCCTCTGTCACTGCAGCACATACTCCGGTTTATTAAATGGTCCGCAGTTTAAACTACGCACACTAGGACTGTGAACCAGAGGTCCCAGGGAAGCACTACAGTACAGCAAGCACTGGCAGAGTGGTGAGGAGATCCTGGGAACTGGTTACCAATGCTGAAGCCAACAGATGAGGTCTGAGCACCTGTACGTAAGAGTCTTAACTCCCTATGTAATGAGTTGAGAGATGCAGGTACCTGCAGAGGGACACAGCACTTGAGTAGATGCCTAATTTCAGCTGTGCAGATATTCTCCAGAATAAAGCAGCATCTTCACTTCATCTCATGTGCCACCAGGTGTCCCTAAAGAATAACTCTGTATGGTATCCTTTTCTCCCCATCAATTTTCCTTTAGATAATGTGGGTGTGCTACCTAATCACCTGCAGACTGTTCTCCACAGAACTCAAATAAATACCACCATGGATAAGTTTACTATTAACAAGTACATTGTTTAAGATGACAGGGCTAAAGGAGATCTTTTGTATCAACAAATACAGTCCCTTCATTTGAATGATCCTAAATAAGCTGAGCTGTGATCACAAGACAGCCCATAAAACTGTACTTAAGTTTGCCCTCACAATGGCAATACTCTGCCAGATTTTATGAAAGATTTTCATCTTTAGATTTTCATCTAGATTTTCAATTAACAATGAGGTTAACTAAACTCTCTTTAGTTTTTGAGGTTTTCTTCACCATTTGGTCATGATTATTGATGGATAGTCAAAGCATTTAGACGTATATTGAGAAGTTAGAGAAGTACAGGAGCATGTTCGTTCAGGACCATTTGATGTTGATATACAAATCATTATGTAGGCAGTAACATTTCAGTACATCACAGATTCTTTGCATTCCCTTGATTATTTTTTTTCCTTGAAAATATCCTCTCAGATTTGGGCCAGGACAATTAAAGAACATCATGTGCTACAGGACCTCCACACTTGTCAATACGAGTATTGATTTATTTATACATTAACTAAATCTCTTTTTATGGCTCAGCTGTATGCTGGGAAGAGGAAAATCTTCATGAAATAACTGTTCTATGCTTGCCTATTTAAATTGGAGATTGATCATAATGATCAGGTCTTCCTTTCTTAATAACAATCATTTGGATAGAGCTTTGCTAGGGATAAGTAATACCGCCAAGCAATATTGCCTGAGACACTACAAAACTGAGTGGGTAGAGGAATATGCTTAGCAGAAAATACAGCAAAGACATGGTGTAGGAGTATGGCTGCTATTACTGCTCTTGTCTATATCACGGCATCACCCAGGGACCCTATCACACACAAACCAGAAGATGCTCTGAGTCTATGGAAAAAAAGAGCTGAATACCAAAGTTTTTCATCCAAAACCCCTACATACAGTTTTTTCAAATGCTAATGCTATATCAATTTGAAATTAATAAATGAGGACACTACAGATGCTAAAAGTACTATTGGGCCTGGACATTCCAGAAACAAGACATACTCAGAAGGAATCAGTTTTCTAAAAATCCAGTTTGTTGTCTGAAATCATTCTTTGGAAGCTGTTGTCTTCACACTCTTAGAGATTCTGGTGCTGTTTATCCAACCTGATATTTATTTTTCCTATGTATTCTTTCCCATTTGCACTCTAATTCCTTCCTTTCATGTATTAAGTCAACAAAACCAAGAAGACTATTCTGATGACCTTGCAAAAAGTTGGAAGGAAAATAAGGGCTCTCCTCTTCCTTGTAAGAAATATGTTCTTGTCATGGTTTCATCAAGGACAGACTTGACTTCCTTACTTGCAGCTGGTGTGGTGTTACATGTTGGATTTGAGATGAGAGAGAGGGTTGGTAGAGCAGTAATGTTTTCATAGAATCATAGAATTGTCTAGGTTGCAAGGGACCTAAGCAATGAAGGCCTTTTCTGCTCCTCACACCTCCCTGCCAGCGAGTAGGCTGGGGGTGCACAAGAAATTGAGAGGAGACACAGCTGGGACAGCTGACCCCAACTGACCAAAAGGACATCCCACACCATATGACATTATGCTCAGTATATATAGCTGGGGGAAGAAGAAGGAAAGGAGGAACATTCAAAGTGTTGGTGTTTGTCTTCCCAAGAAACTGTTATGTGTGATGGAGCCCTGCTTTCCTGGAGATGGCTGAACACCTGCCTGCCCATGGGAAGCAGTGAATGAATTCCTTGTTTTGCTTTGCTTGTGACTGCGTCTTTAGCTCTACCTATTAAACTGTCTTTATCTCAACCCACGAGTTTTTTCTCACTTTTACTCTTCTGATTCTCTTCCCCATTTCAACTGGGGAAAGTGAGCAAGCAGCTGCATTGTCCTAGCTGCCGACTGGGGTTAAACCACAACAGTTCCGATATTGCTAAGAAACTGTAAGTGATGAAGACCCATTTCTCTCCTCCAGCTAGTATCAGCTTTCCTCCATGTTCCCAGATAAACTTCTTAAATTTAGTTTTCATTTAAAGGTTTAACTTTAAGCATGGTCAAACATAGATTCCAACAGTGTCTGTATATAGCTCTCAGGGTATGTTTACACTAGCATTTTTGTTTGGATCAAAAGCCCTTTTTGTAAGTCAAAGTCCCACTTACCATGCTTTGGTACATGCTCATTTCTGAGCAGTCCTGCAGAACACAAACTAGACTCCTTTTCAATGTCACTAAACTAAAATATGCCCTCAAACCACTACCTAATGTTCACCGGACAAAACTAAGTCCAGCCTGAATCCCCCCTATCCCATACAAACAGTGGTGATGTAACAGTCCTTGCATAACAGTTTTTGCTCTACGATCTACTCCTTTTTGTGCACCACACTGAAGCAGACATAGCCAAAGAGAACTCTGGTTTAGAGTTACCATACTTTTAAAAAGTAAACTTGGATGGTAAAAACTTTCTGAGATGTCAATGTGAACCATTAACTAAGAGCAGTAGGAGTAAATTACAAGAACTTCAAATATCTGAGAATTATCCATAGTTATTTTAAAAACCTTTAAAAAAACAAAAGTGTATTCAGGGCCATAGAGTGCACATCTTAAATGTGCAAACGCTTCTTATTCTGCGTCACCTTATAATTACTTAACTCCTACATAGGTACAGTTCTGCTGAAGAAAACAGTTGCAGGCTGAAAAAACCGTCGAGAGAACACTCACTCATCTCTAGTAAACGCTCTCAAGTTCTTGCATCTCTAAATATACTCTAATTGCAGCAGCTGGTTTCAGTCACGGTCTTACCCAGATGCTAGCAGGTCACTGACAGGGTTCCAGGCACAGATGAACACCTCTGATTCATGGCCCCGAAGGACTGTTGCTTTGTTAGGAGGAATTTCAACATCCCCATCAATTTCCATTGGCTTTGAATGATTATCTGTAAGGAGATATATCAGAATAAGTAGTTTGCAAGACGCCACTAAGTTTGCTTTCATAAGAGTTGTATACCCATGGCCTAAAGCTTACAGCAATGTGTACACTATAAATAATATTCTGTGTTGTATCACTGACGGTATTACTCTGTTTTCTTCCCTATGAGGGTTCAAAGTTATGATATTTCCTTAAAATGCAGAGCTTTCCAAAATATTTTGTATTAATGCACGTCATTTTTATTCAAAAAATAGTATTTATTTCAGTATAGTTTTTTTGAAGCTGGCTTCATTAAAAAATGATTTACAGATTTATTAAAATAACAGGTTGCCATATTTGGGAAAAGCTTTATAACTGGTCTTTTAAAAAAGTTAGACACAGCGCATACCTTTTCTTATGCAGTGTCCTGTAAGTAACATGTGTTCTACTCTCAGATGAAGAATATACTGATTAAGGGCCTCATTCCCTGAACACAGCAGCAAAACAATGAGAGATCACCTTCTCAAGGATATGCAAAGGTACCAAGTCATAGCCATACTTAACCTGCATGCTGTAATTCTGGGGTTTTTTTTAGACTGCAGTCTAAGTAACCTTGTTTTTATAAAGCTCTTTTCTTTCCTTAAGGAAAAAAAGTGAATTTAAAATGATGAATTTCTTTTAGTGGCAGCAATTCATTCCAATTTGCATCATGAACAATGTTTTCACGCCAGATTTTCACTGCTTCAGTATAAATCTTCCTCATTCAGCTCAGACTATGCTTCCTGGCAGCAGCACAAGATTATTATCCTCTGCAAGCATGGCACCAGTCAAGGACAGGTACCGCGCTGAAACACCAGACAGCAGATGCTGCACACAGAAGTGTGGCCCGTTTCGCAGAGAAGCCCATCCAAGAGCAGAGAGCTGGCAGGCTGGGGGAAAGGCAGCCTCGTGTCATCTAATCAATGCCTTGGCCAGCTGATCTGCTCTGATTGACCAAAATCCAAGTTCTCATTCTGGGTTAAGTCTTTTAGTTAGTCATTCTTTGATCACATATGGAGATCCATAGGTTTGCAAGTAGAATAATTATGCTTCTTTATTGCCACATGTTTATGGCATTTAAAATCAGCCATCTGTCCTGATACTCTAGCTCTGCTGAGCTATTGCCCATCTACTGGCAAAACAGACTATGACGTTACACAACTGCCATTGGAAGGAAGATCTCCAGATTTCCACCCTTAACCAGGCTTTCAAATACCCCATTTTGCTCTGCCTAATTATGCTGAGTCACATAAGTAGCACTTCTCATTGCATATTTGGTTAGGTACCCTATTAACTATGTCTGTGCCATATCTATCCCATAGACAGAATGAAATGGAATTCACATGTAATTCAAGGAGTATCAAAATTCGACAACAAGTAACTGTAGTTTCACAGCTCACATTTCTAATTCAAAATATCTATATTTTTAACTACACGTATTACCTACATCTATGCTGAGTCCCTATGTCAAGCATTTTCCTTGATAATTCCTTAGGTGTATAACTGCTAAAATGAATACTGTCAAGATATACTAGTACTCAAGATTTAGCCCGACACTAGCAGCTGACAACTTTGATATGATATTCTGAGGAATGAGGGCAATGAAGAGCAAAGCAGTATTAAAACCCGCCATAAGATATGAGTTGGGAACTGACAATCCTCTGTTTCTCAGCACAGCACAGAAGCACCAGGTTTAAAGCATATTTTTATGAGAAAAAAAACAGTATGGTAATTGATCTGTGTCCCGTACACAGTGTGAGTTGGAAGCTGGGGGTAGATCAAGAAGTAAGATCTTTCAAGTGTTTTAATTTGAAAAATTTAAATGAGACACTGCTCTTACCCCATACAATCTTGTTACCTGCCTGGCTCTGATGGCAGAGCTGCTTTTCACACTCAAATAAAACCAAATGACAGTTTGGGAGTAGCATTGCTCCAAGGTCCCAGAGTCATGAGGTGCTATCAGAGTAAGGTTATCTGATACTTAAAAATATTTTGTGTTTGTACATGGCCGATGGAGGAACCTAGATATACGCTTCCAATGTTATTAACTGCTGTGAAGAAAACCCAAAGTAGTCATGCTGTGAAAAAGAAACCTCAGCTGGCTGATACCTGCATTAGTACAGGCAAGACTGACTGGCCTCTGGGAGCAATGAAATACCTGCAGGATGATTTTCTATTGTCTTCCAGTAATGACTTTGACACTACAGGTTTGATGGTTCAGGAGAAAAGGGAGGGAAAGATGAGGATTCTTTCACAAATTGTTTGCAAGTGTTGATATTCTATGTGTTTCTTCCTGTTTTCATCAGTCAGGAACATTTGTATTTAGATTGTTACTGTTAAGCACAAAACTTGAAATGCCTCATTGAACAAACAGGACAGTTGATGCTGCTGTGAAACTGCTTCAGGCTCTTCTCAGATTCAGATAGATGTTAGCAATATAAACCAGATACGATTATGATAACAACAAAAAACTGCAGAAACCCCTGAGCACAGGATGACACCTCATAGAAGTGCTGAGTTCCTCACACAGCATGAGCTCTTGTGAGCCCTGGTCTCCTTTGAAAATTTGGCTTTCTTATGGATGCAGCTACAATGTGTGCATGGGGAATGAGGATAAGTAGATAAGTAAAATGCAGTAACCATCAAGAATAGGCTTCTTTTTTCTTCAAAGTATCTTCAGAGCAGAAAGTTCTCAGTTAAGAGCCCATTTGCACAAAGAACACCTCTGAGGGATCTCTGAAAGAGGATAGTTCTACCAAGTGCAACAGACCCTCATAGGTGAAGAACTTAAGCCTTCACATCACATACTAGAGGACTCTGCTCTAATGTTTAACACAAACCATTTTCTAAAGCCCAGAGGATCTTTAGTTCAGTCTATGCCACGTTCTTCCATTTTTTTTTCCTCAAATGTATTAAAAAATCAAAATAACTGGAAATTAGAAGTCATATTCCCCCAAATTATTATGACTAAGTTTTTTTTCAAAATATATAATTCTAACATACCAGTGAGTAATATTAAGTCTCTATTTCCTCCAAATTAAAAAAAGATATATTTTTAATATCTTACCTAACCCTGTCTTTTCTCAGGAAATGTGTTTTTTTACTTAAATCTTTGACAGGCCTTTCACTGAAGTTGTTCTTTACAGCTGTAGTTATAATAAAGGAACTGGGCTGAGCCTTTTTTCCAGAGCTTTATTTTTCTTAAACCCAAGCCAATCCTTGCAAATATAATGAAACAAATGACACTAAAAATATTTGAGTTGGAAAACAATCCAAAGTTTGGCTCCATTTTGACATGCCAATTTTTATTTTTTTTACTAATTTTTAAAGCTGAAAACATTACTCAGGAAGCAGCAATAGAAGGCAGAAATTCTATTTATTTAGTATTTGAATCTGCCCTCAAACTGCTGTTACTGTTAAATGTTTTTCTGTCTCTCCCTTTCCTAAATTAAATCACCCTATTATATTAATAATAATTTATACAAAAATATATCATATTATATTAAATATATTAACAATTTTTGGGAAGACTTACAGTGTCATGGAGAACTCCGTGTCAGAATAAATGTAAACTAGTCAACTTCACAAAGATACCTCTTTTACCCACTCCCCCCATCCCGCCTTTTTATGACAGGCTGATGTAACCTGACTTCCAGGTTATGACTAAGGACTAGCCCACTTGTCAAACCCGTCCCTATATATACCAGTTCTGTGCAATCCAACAAAAGTGAAAATAAAGGTTTGGGACGTTTCTCACACCTTTTTTATCAGCAGTCTTCTCTACCCAGAAAGTCTCGCAGCCTTGCTCATCCTATGTCCTATCCTAATCTTTTGTCCTATCCATCCTAAACCTCCTGTACTTATCTAAGCCATTTGATGTCCCATCCTAAACTTCTGTCCCATCCTACCCTAAACCTTTTGTTATAACCTAAGGTTTTGCCAGATCTTTCGTCTTTGTCTATCTGAGACTAAACAGACTCTTTGAATACAGTGAAAAGGGAAAAGGTAAGGCTGTATATGCAGTTTGCCCTGCATAAGCAATGAAAAGAAAGGGTATGACCCTTCTGTTATTTCATTAATGTAGTTAATCACTTGTCAAATCCCAGTTGGCTGTTCCTGGATGTCTCAGCAGCTTCTCTCCAAAGCCTCTTTCTCCTTAAATTGCAGACCTCCCCTCTTCACCCAGGATGATCAACTGGCACAACAGCAGCTGCCAATAACACATGCCAGCTGGCCAGCTACTCCTCGAGGACTTTCTGTTTTCCCATTGCCACTACCCAGTTAACTGGTCTGTCTGCTAGGCTGATTAGCCCCACTAATGCTTTGAAATTTGCTGTCCAGTAGAGTATCTCATTGGTTGACACATATCCTACCTCTGTGAAATTTTCCTGGACAACAGAGTGTCATGTTCTAGCAGATTGCTCCAGACAGAGCTACTGGATTATATTAAATCATCCAGTTCCTTCTCAACACTCCAAGAAAGGTCTGCAACTGATCGTAAAAATCCTTCTATTAAAAAAAAGCTGTGAGAATTACTATTTTTTTAATAATAAAATGGCAGATCTGAGAAATCAAGGTTCATACATGTGAACTGATCTGCAAGGTTTTCCTTTTATTAATACAACAGTATGTGTGTTTCTTCAGATCAGAAGGAACTAAGTCTGAGTGGTTCTGTATTAGTGATGAACCAATACTCAGTTTTCTACCTCAAGAATTTGGTTTTTTTGGTCCTGAGACAGGAAGACTTTCTCCTAAAATTTTCACAAATCAGCTGAAGGAAAGCAACAAACAAAATGTCAGAATTTAAGACATTATAAAGTGTTTTCATTTCTGTTTGCACCCGTTCATGTATGAAATAAGTTCAATTTCAAAACAAAGGGTCAGTTGGAAGAAAAACATAAGCAATCCATAGTCTAAAACCAGATTAATATTTTCAATTTTTTCAGAACTCTTTTACAATTTCTTTTCTCATATGAAAAATGTTATTTAAATCATTGCAGTTTTATGGGGGGAAACTATCCTGTCTAACTGGAATTCTCTGAAGAAAAACCTGGTTTGAAAGCATTTTTCTCACTGATCCACAGAGGAATCTATTAAGATCAAAGAGAAGATGGAGACTGATAAAGGTGTCTATACTGCAGAAAAAATAAAATTAGTCACATGACTACAGTCCTGAAATGCTACATGTCTCAGACAAAGAGCTGTTGGGGTTTCCTACAAAACCTGCCATGCATGTTCCTCTAGAATTTCCTCAGGAGGCAATCAGGCATTAAGGTCTCATTTCAGAAGTTAGCCAGTGCCCTAATATGGCTTGCACACAGAAACCAGAACCAGTAATCATATCTGCCCCGCAACGTTAGCACAGTTGTCAAGATCTAGTTACACAAGCAGGTATGTCCCCTCCTTGTTTTATATGTCTGACTTTAGATGTCTAAGATATGAGTGCAGTCTCCTGCTGGCACCAATAAACAAAGGTGAATTCAGAGCTCTTGAGAACTGACTGTTCCGACAGACTAATGAACTCTCGGGAAGGTAGGACCTTCACTTAGATATCTGCAGTGGACTGTATGACTAAGCATGTGCTATTAAATTAAAAGGTGAGGAATTCTTTCCTCTGTGCCTTCAAGACAGATTGGCTCCATCCAAGATGTCCGCTGGGAATGGTCTTTGGCACCTGTGACCCTGTATCCTGTGCTTGGTGATGCTGTTCCAGAACGGATAGCTGGCGTAGTCCAAACTGGGCCAAGGACCAGGCCAAGGCTATGGATGATCATAGGATAGCTGGCCATGCTTCATTTAGACAGACATGGCTTGTAGGTCTCAGCCTCTCAACCAATCTCCCTCATAGCCTGTCCAAAATGACCAACTATGGCTACAGCTTGTCCCAACTTTAATCGACTACCTAAAAGCACCTACAAAGGTGATAATATTAATGAAGTCTGGCTAGCCTGCTCCAAGGAGAGTATACAGTTCCACTTCTTCATACTGCCTTCCACTTGCAATTCTGAAGATATCTGAAGCTTTTGCATTCTAAGACCACACCAGTAAAACACAGCACTGTGATGTGAAACATGATTTTTACTCCTTTCTAGAAATACCTCACCCTCCTGGAATGATTCCCCTGAGTTATACCTCCCTGCAGACACCAATTAACTACAAGAATATTACTGAAACTCAAATTGCCCCAGAGTGGCAAGCAGCTGCAAGGGTTGGCTTACTTATTGCATGTGCCCCATTCTCCTCTCCATTCACAGTGGCTTCTCCGTTCTTTGGTGTGTTCTGCTGGGAAACAGCAGTCGTCGTTGCTCCCGCTGTTGCTGCCGTTGCTGCCGCCGCCGCCGCCGCACTGGCTTGTTGCTGAGCTAGTTTCTCTCTGAACGCTTGCTGCCGGGTCTGTACAACATCAGGCATCACCGCGTCTATCAGAGACAGTGACTCTATCGGCCTGCCGTCAAATACTGTACCATCCTGCAGGGAAAACGAGCAGAAGCGAAACCGCAAGTTTAGGATCTTCGCCACGGAGGTCGGCAAAGAGGCAACGATATAAAGAAAGCAAACTAGGTTGTGTGAAGATACTGCACTTTGACTTAACCAACAGCGCCACAGCAGTGCACACTGTCTCTCTCTCTCTGACCCATGACGGTGGTACTGATGTTCTGTTTGGTAAGTTATTTATTGGAATTTTATGGAAAATTCAGGCATACAAACTCTTTACAGATGCCAAAAAAACGTGCTGTGGAAAAAAAAGAAGTCTGACTGATCACAGAGAGTTTCTGTTTGGTTTGGATTTGGAAAAAAAGAATCATGGCTAAAGCCACAACGAAGGCAAATAGACTTTGGTTGAATTGTTTGTCTTCCTGCACTTGCAGGGGCATAGGAATGGAAGTAGCTGATGTATAATAAACCTCAGGGAAAACAAGACATATGTAAAAATTCAGTGGTTTCTTACATGGCGTTCATCAGCCCAGCATCACCAATTGTAGCTGATTATACAGGACTGCTTTACCATTATTTTTCCTTTATTCTCCTAGTTTTATTCCTAATAGTTATGGCTTTCATTTTGATTTCTGTAAATTAGGCTTCGGGTTTAAAAATTGAGTTAACCTTTAAGGACTATTTTTTAAGACTTAATACAGACTCAGGTCAACAACTGCTTTATCTAATTACCTTTCCTTCACTTTCACTTTCCTATTATCTTAAATATAGGAAAAAGATTTTAGTAGCCTCCATAAAGTGCCATTTTACTGATCTTTTCCAAACTCCCTTTAATTCTTTGAAATAATCAAGACCCAGCAGTGAAAGACTTGTGTTTGAGGAACAAGACTAGGATATGGATAGATGAAGTAGTTGGGAAACAATATAATTTTCAATAGATAACAATAACTAATAAAGAAAAATAGTAATTTGTCTGACTAGTATGCTTCTGTTGGACTATTCATTGAATTACTGCTTACAATTACAGTATTAAGATAATACATATTTGTTTCCTCACAGGGAAGAAAAAGGAGGAAAGAGTCATTAGAGAAGAAAAATATAAGAGCTCTTTCTCCTCAACATTTTGTATGCAAATGTTCCTACCAACATTTATTTGAATTCTGGCTCAAGTCCTTGCTACACCATGAAAAAAATGTTTGCCAATGGATTTTGGCATCTTACACTTTTAACTTTAAAACTGCTCACTGGACTATTTCCATGACTGCCTTTTCACAGATCACAAATAATACTTTAATTTTATACACATTAGTTTATAGACTCACCGATCACTCGCCACTCTTAAGCAACACGCACACATAGAGAAGCACGTATGTAGCCATTACTGGGGGTCAGCCATCAGAATGGCCTTTGCTTTGCTGGAATGTACTAATAAGCATGTATTTGAACTGAATCAAACCATGATGAGAGCAACATAAATCTTAATGGCGGCAATATGCATATTTTTTGATTATTCTCTCAAGTGAGGCCAATTCTGAAGCTGGATGCACAGTTGTCATAAGACCTGAACCAATAGGTGCTGTTCATGGCTGGAAGTTTCTGTGTAGATCCAATTTCAGGCACAGGGCAAAATGTTAAGTAGCAGCAAATTGGTAGAGATTCCTAACAGTGGTTTGTTATTACAACTGCATCAAAGTAAAGCTTGGCATGAATGTCAAATGTCATTGCCCCAATTAAAAAATAACATATATACTTAAACATGGTATTGAATCCTAAAAAAACCCACCACGCATAACGTCAGTGATAAAACCAAATGAATTTCCAAACTACACATTGCAAGCAACACAATCTTTTATCTATTTTATATTCCTTTGTTCTCACCCGTGCTGTTCACATGCTACATTCAGCTATAGAAGAAAAAGCAATAGTTTTTAATCCATTAATATTTATTACAGACCTCTGTCAATTACCAATATCTATGGTAAATATTTTGTAATGCAGTACTTCCTTATCTGTCATGCTTCACTCCCTCTCGAAGCATCATGCCTTTAAGGCTGGCAGGGCAAAAAAGCTGGCTTTTCCCACATCCCCTCTTTTTTCTTCTCTGGCAGTTCAAGGAGAACAGAGACACTTTTGTGGTTGCTCATGCAATCCCCACAGACAACCCATGCCCCAGCCAGGGTCACAATTTACACACAACCGTTTCACCATGTACAGGAGAAGAGGATGCCTGGTCTTACATGATCTGAGGCAAAGTCACTGAAATCAGAGAGAATCTCTCCAATGACCTCCATGGATTTTTGATCAGGCTTCTCCAGGCTTGCAAGCAGTGCTGCCTGCTAGCAGGTGTCAGGGAGCGAAGTTTTAACCTACACTGCAGGCTTTTCCTGCCAAATTCTACTTGTGACCTTGAAAACGCACGATTGTAAACACAGATGCATTTTCTTGTCTGCTCCAAGAATCTGTGCATCCTGGATTTGTTGACTGGGGTAGCGGGAACACCATAAAATCCATTTAAACAGTGCAAAGGCAGCCTCGATGCTACAGCTAAAAACTGAAATACGTTTCTACCTCAGAGCTTTTCAGCTCTCTGCGGGGGGTGGGGCAAAGCACGAGGAACAAAAAATAAACCAGATGAAGAGAAAGCTGATCGCTTGCATCTCCGCCCCGGGCTGTTGGGACGCGTGGCTTCGCAAGCCCCGGTGTGTTGGTCAGCAGTGGTGGCGATGGTGGCCGGGGGTACTTACTTCGTTGATGCTGATCTCAGCCTCCACATACTGGAGCCCCTTCTGGAGGATGGAGATGAGTGCGGCAGGTGGCACTAGTGTTCCGTTGATGTTGGACTGGCTGATGTGGCTCTCAATACCGAAGGTGAAGGCCGAGTGGGAGAAACCTGAGAGCAGGAAAAGGAAGCCATGACATGAAATCTAAATGCACCAGCCAGATACACCTTCACGGTCTAAAAATAATACTGCTCCGAGATCTGAGAGACGCTGCCGCGTAAGCAGAAGGACAGGGGCTGGCTGCATGAAGCCAGGGAGGTTAACCAGAGCCATCCTGACCAACCTGCCACCGCCTGTCCCCTGCCCCTGCACATATAGGGGAAGCCGTATAGAAATGGAAAATGCACACAGAGAAAAATAACCAGAGAACTGTACTAACTGAAACCAAAACCAAACACCTAAAAAAAATATCAACTGCCACAAGGGCAGGTCCAGCTAAAGAGAAGGTGCCTCAAATCTTCATTTCCCTTGCTGCATTTTAGTGTGGGTGTTTTCCAAAGACAAATACTTAAATCCCTAGAAGTTGTATAAAATCAAGCCGTAGATGCAGCTGACACAGGGGAGCCATTCCCTTATACCAGGGAGGAGATTTCAAATCCTCTGCTCATTTATTGCTGAGTACAATATGACGTGCAGAACATTGCCATTAAAACGTGAAACAACAGAAAGGCTGCTCCCGAAAGCCTATTTTTTGAAAGTGAGCAGTAATAGGAGAAGTAATTAATTGGGATCTGCCAAACAGCAGACGACAAGCCAGTGCAGCGGCCTATCCTTTAACCAAAGGCTTTCTCTGCCCCATCTCATTTTTGTCATTGTCCTAGAAATAAAGGGTAATGAAGGTGACGGCACTGAAAATTAAAGAATTTTGCTGGACGCATTTTAAAGAAAGAGCTGTGCCTTAAATGCTGGCTGAAGCTGCTTAGAACTGTTGCTGGGTATGAAGGCGAGCGCCGCAGAGTGACTGTATGTAGGGGCAGATGCGGGAGGGGGAAGGGGGAACAGGATGTAGATATAACTGTAGGAACCCATTTATCACCACACTGTCTCCAGAGCATTAATCTAACATTAAAAGCCTTGGGGAAACCACCCATGCACTGTCTCAAACAGGAAGAGCCCTTGCAGTCTCCACTGACTAGACAAGAAAGAAAAAAAAAACCCAGAAGAAAAAGAAAGCAGCTCTCAAATGAAAATACTTCCGTTAAATATAGCTGTGCCTCTTCCCCTTGTCAACAGTAGTTTCATTTATAGTTTTGTCCGTTAAGGGATTTCCCCCATATCACTGCAATGTCCAATTGTGTGTGGGCTGGAGGATGGGATTTTCGGCTCGCTCCACAATAATGCTTTCTCTCACTCAAATTGTTTTCAAGATCCTTTTTGCAGCTAGCTCAATTATGATCATAGATAGATAGCAAAAACAAGCTGAGAAGCAGAATCCTCCCACATTTGAAACCAAGATATGAATTTATCTGTGATTCTCTCCCCCTACACATTTTATTTTGCCACTGTTTTTCTCCTCTTCCTCGTGACAGTCTCTATCATCTCCTCTCCTGACCCTACCTTCCTTTCATTGCGCTACCCCAGTTTTAAGGGATGCTTGGGATGCTTTGGATACTTTTTAGCAAGTGGCAGGTCCATCTATGAGCAGAATTATGTGGGATTAGAAGGCATAAAAATAAAGCTCAGCAAAAACCACCTGAAAATTGCAGTATAATTTATCTAATCTCTGGGTCCAATTCTTACCCTGTATTGCTCTTTATATCCTAGTCTAGTTTATGAGCTGCTGGACCTCCTGCTGCATCTAAAATAGGCTGTTAAGATCTGCAGGGCAGTGTTTTTCTCCCGTTAGTAGTTTTGTAGGACATCTAAGCACATTACTGGGCACCACAATGAGGAAGAACTCAAGCACTAAGCATATACAGCCTGTGTCCGAGAGATCGAGAGTTTGACCGCTGAACACTGAAATCTCTATGTATATATAAATACATGGCATGCAACTAACCAGAATTAGAACGTCAGATCCCCCTCAACCTATATTTATATATATTTAAATTAATCATCAACAACAACAATTACAAAACCTTCTTGAAAAGGAATGGACTTTAAAATGCATGATGGATAAATCAGCAAATCTACTTAAGGATGAAGAAAAATGAGATAATTAAGCTGTTGTCCAGAAGCACTAAACTTGACTGCTAAAAAAGCCAGCAGCTACTTTGTGAGTCAGCAGCTCAGAAACCTGTAACATGGTCTCTGATTTCAATCAAAGGGTGGATGTCATAAAAATGGTGACCAACAAACATCAGGAGAAGATGTAAAAAAGTGGAAAATCACTACTGTGGGCCTACAGTAGGCTTAATTTTAACTATGACTTTGTACCTCTCAGTATTGCATTTGGTATCTTGCAGACTTTTTAGTTCACTGCTGGCATATATCAAGCCCCATCTTTGCCAGCAGATAACTGGCACACAGCTCACCTCTTTGTCCAGTACTGAGTTGCCACATCCCCAGAGAGCAACACATCTCACCTGGCTGCACATGAGAGAAGGAACGTCTCAGCACAAACCCCAGTTGTGTTATTGCAATGAATCTTGTTATTTTACTGATGCTAAGAAACTATCACCTAAATACCTGTTACATGAGGAATCACAAAACTCCCGGCTACGCTGTCGCTGAAGAGCGATGTCACTCAAACACCTCCAGTAGTTATGACAAACTTTCCTAAAATCTTAGCTGGTAAGATCCAAATACTGAAAACCAATGGAGCAAAACTGCGTAAGCGGGTGCTGCTGGACACAGTGTTCCTCACCCCTCTTGGAAAAATCCTCCCCTACAATTGTAATTAAAAGAAAAACAAACACAACAGAAACAACTCAACCAGACCACAGACCAATAGCTAATTACCTCCCGATTTCTTGTACTACTGTAGCATTTATTTAAGAGTCATATGAAAGTAGACTGGTTTTCAGAGTTAACACACACAGTTAACAAAACCCTGAATGAAGCTGTATCTGTGTCAGGTTTCTGATAACACTGAAAAATCACTTGAGCTTTGCTTTTATAGATACCAGATGTCATCAGTTCTCTTTGGGGCTCCGCGTGTTAGTACGCTGAATTATATAGCAATATTGCAGCTCTACAGTTCAGTCTTACAAAAAGGTGATTTCCATTAAACAAAGGCAAGTTTTTTAAACGCTAGCTCGTGTTACAAACGTTAACTTGGCCATCCTTCTGCAGTTCATGAAACCACACTGGGGAATGCAAAGCCAAGACATGAGCGCCTCGTCCCCACCTCCAGTAACTCTGTGCAGCCTGCCAAGGCTGTTGGGGAGCAAGAGCAGGGACAAAAGGTGCTCCGCAAGTGGGGATCTGAAGAAAGGACGCCATAGGGATGACATGAAATTACAGTAGACCCAAACTCAAAATGCTATAGTAGCAGCGAAATGAATGAAAGCTGCAAATCTGTGTCCACATGCGTATTTCTCAGAAATTCTGTGATTTTCGTGACTGTACTAATCACTCTATAAAACAACAGCTTCTACTCAAATAGCACCAATAAATGAAATGTTAACGTAGTAAACCCTTCAAGGATGGATACAATGAGACTATGAGCTTTTGAGGTTAAAGACACAAACACAAGGGGCAGAAGGGGAGAGAGCACAGCCGTGCACAGAACCGGTTTCATATCAGTGAAGCGGATAGTCAGGCACTTGTGCCGTAACATGACCAGTGCTAAATGGCACCTTTTGGCAGACTTAAGAGAATGGCTTCCAGGTTTTTTCTACCTCAAAGAAAATGGGAAAATATAAGCCATCAAACTATGTGCAATCTATAAATACATTGTCATACATGAAAAAAAAGGAACCAAACGAACAGTGCAGAACTTGGTACAATCACCTGAATGGCAGGTGACCTATCCACTGTGAAGTAGTTGGTCTTGAAAGATTTCACAGAGCATAAAAGCACAGAGTATATAACAGATGCAGGAAAAAATTACTTAAATGACACCCCCCCCCCAAATTGTTATGTGAGTGTTTTTGACTTGAAAATAGTGAAATTCCTCATTGAGAGATTCCTGTACTTTTTTGTACTGACAGTGATAACAGGTCCTGGTTCCGTGCTGTATCTTTTTCCACACCGAGGTGTCTGTATATACTCTCAGTGGTACATACACAGCCATTTGGGAATTCTTGCCCTAGGCAGTGCCAAAAAATGCATATGTAGGGCTATGTTTTGCAAAATTTCACTGATAGATTTTTCTGTAACTGCAAAAACGGAGATGATGGGGATTTTCTTCCCTTGGCTGCTCCTTTTTCAGTTAAAAATGGCCTCCCCTTAAAACAAGATTTGTCACTGATCTTAAAATGACTAAGTTTTATTTAATGAACATAATGCTGCTCTTTGTGTGCTTGTTTGATCTGCAGGCTACATAGTTTCAATTGTTTTTAATATGCCTCTCATACGCAGGTGTAGGAAAGGGCACTGGGCAGCCACGCAGCTTGGGCAATGCCTTGTCTTCTCCTGAGATGTGTCTCACGTCTTCTGGGAGTGAAGGATTCTTCCTTTGAGGCACACAAACAGGGTACTGCCGAGTATTCGCCGCGCTAGCTCATCTGGCAATCACAGCTCCAGCTAACTGACATTCACTAAGTGCTCCTTTCATTTTCCGATCCCTTTAGCACCGTAAAAAGCAGTCTTGTTTAAACTGCAATCTCAAATTGTAACAGCTACGGCACCTACTGCTGCGTTTGCACAGGTGGAGGGAATGACAAAGAAGGGTCTGTGGAAGCAATGACTTCTGAAGTGTTTCAGTCTCTACTGGTTATGCAGGAGTTACCTCGGGGGTGCCCTGATTAGCAACAGTTAACTATCTATCGAACACTGTGCAAGTTCTCTGTTTGTGAACTAACTGGACTTAGTTTTCCCTGTTAAATTTAACTAGCATACTGATCAAATAATTTTTAAAAATTCAGATGGTCTCTAAGTTATTTGCAAATTATTCAGTTTAATTATTCATACTACGTGATTCTTCACTGAAACATTTGTTATTGTAGAATGAAACAGGGAATAAAGAATTATGAACATCAAATTCCCTTTCACACACATCTCAGGCGTCTTTATGATGTACAGCCTCTATCTCAAGGCTGAGTACAAGTAACAACCCCTTCGTACAAATCTTTGTGTAACTAATGCCCAGTGTGGCCCCCTGTCCTGGAAAATAGTGAGACTACATACGGAAGTCTGTGTCATTTCCTTAAATAAATTTTCCTGTTTTTTTAACTCAAGCAGTCAAGATTGAGGTTTTTGAATCCAGGGATCTTAGGTTCAATTTCCAGAAATCGTTAAATTAGTGATGTTATTACTTCAATAGAAAGAGGGGAAAAAAATAATAACAAGGAGGCATAAACTTTCTGATAACCCCTTCTTTTTTTTTTTTTGTAACTATATAACCATGTCCAGGTGAAAATAATCAACATTTCTTATTTCATTAATTTCTCCTACATGGTGTTGTCTTTCTTTTTGGAAATTCCCAATACCAGCTCTTCCAATCCTCATCTCTAAAGTAACACACTGTTCTCTTCGAAAGTATTTGGCAGGTACACGATACAAAAATGAGCAAGGTTTTAGAAATGATTAAAACTTCTGGCTCAGTAGAACCAACCTGCAACTGCTATAATGGGATCCACTGGCAATCTCAAGCTTTCTGGCTGCACCAGTGCCTGTTTTCTTAAGGTAGTCTTATACCTGGGACTACTGCTGAGACTTTGACCGATGTAAAATTCACGCATGAAAGGAGGCACGTAAGAGCTGACTACAGCTGTACAGGCTGCAGGGACAAAAAAAGACGGTTGCGAGGGGGTAAAGGAAAGTCATCTTTATGACCTTAAATGAGTATACGGGCAAGAATTCTGGGAGATTTAGACACATCAAGTAGAAACATTCCACAGTGTAATGAGTCAAAAGAAAATCACACACAGGAGGAAAAGATGTCCCCACACAGCTTTACCATGTTACCAAACCCAAGTAACTCCAAAGCTGCCCGCCCAGCTGCTTGCCAAAGAAACCAGAGGCAACCAGTGGAAAAGTATCTTCCCAAGTTTGACGTCTTGGTCTTGGGAGTGCCCTCCAAACAGAAAGGCAAGAAGGGAAGCGTGGTGCAATGTGGTGATCTGAAATAAATTAGAGCCCCATCACTGCAGTTTAAAAGAAATTCCAGTGAATTACAACCATTAACAAAATAACTTCCTCCAAATACTAATGATGTACAAACAGCACAGTTTACACTAAGTTAAGACTTTTGTAGGTCTAGATATACCAGTGTAAAGAAGCAAGGGACACATATCACTAATTTGAATGCAATTTCTGTCTGCAAAACCAGAAGTAAACACTGTAACTTAGACCAACTGTATTTTTTTAATCCTGGGCCTAACGTGTTAATCTAGTTCCTGAGGCAAATGACATCATTTCTTGCCCATTGCCCAAGAGAATACAATGATATTTTTCACTGTACTTGACTGCAGCTGCCATTTTAGAATATAGTATTTCCCCCTGTATATGATGCACTGAGTGAGAATCGAAAATGTAACATGGATTCCAATCCTTGTTTCTCCTTACATTTCTGTCTAAATGTAATTATGTATCCACAAAAATATGGACATAAAACCCTAGTGTATATATACAGAGGCTTCACAAAAAGGACACCAGTTTCTCCAAAACAGGTTCAGTTGCAGTTAATAAAAGTCTGGTGCTTCAAGCCACTGATAAGATTTTACAAAGAGTTAAAAAAATAGGTGGGCAAAAATCCTCTACCACGTCTTGTTTATTATTCACAGCAGACTGAGATTCTTCTTCTAGCTGAGCTTTTTCTTTCTCAGTAATACATCCTAGAGTGCCTCTCTGGTTTTGGCAGTGTCTGCTTATTTTTGAAGACTTACCTTTGCAATTACATAAAGGGCTTAACAAGGACACACATTAGCAATTTAAAATAGAGAACTGCAGTTGAAATATATTTTTAGAAAAATCAGCTGAACAACAGGACTTGTACATTTGTTTCAAGATTAGGATTGCTGAACGATTAAAATTATTTCCAGAACCCTGGGAAATATGTCCTGTGTTACAAGCTCTTTCACAGTCCCTGAGAAATATAAAGAAAGGATTCCTAGCTGTAGCTTGTGTCAGCTGCCAAAATTACAGTGTGCCTGGTTACCCGAAGTTTTGTAGAAGCGATTATTCACTAATATTAAATGTTACGCCCTTTTTCTTGGATATCTGACCTGTTCACCTTCTGCCAAGAATTCAGAGTAAATGTCTGCTACCCAAAATTATTTTATTATGTGCCAAAGAATTTTTTGGCAGGCTTTTTTTTCTTTTTCATGCAGGAAAATATGTTGGAAAAGATTAATACAACTTGGAAATGATCATTTGATGAGCAGTACTTGGCACTCACTGTTTAAGCCTTTCTGAGGGCTGCAAATTAACAAAAAGAGAAATATGATACAGACAGAAAACAGAACACAAGCAATGGAAAGAGGAACTTAACAAAAAATCTTTTGAAAACCAGGTCTGAAATAATCCCCTTTTTCACTCACTATGTGTAAATTAGACTGACAATTGCAAACAAACATCAACACAGATCAGGCAATTTAATGCAAATATGGGCAGGGTTTGAAATAACTTTAAAAGGCCACAACAAGAAAAAAAATATCTTTTTCTTCTAAATTAATGGGATGCTGTTTTCTTTTAGCCCTGTCTGTGGAACTACACATTCAAAGAGACGTGCACTGTTTTATGGATCACCTTTATAGAAGAGACTTTCACAGACATACATACTTCACATTTTTTTCCCGTAAGCTATGTTCTTCTATCAGTTCTAATATACACCTATAAGTGGTGGCAAATAGGACACCACAGCTGACACTCAGTGAGCATTCAGGACCTTCAACACCAGGATGGTTTCTGCTGATGGCAATTACAAATGGAGTGCTAATAGAGCAACACCAGTTAGGTGTGAGGAAGGGTGATTTGTGACTGCCATTGCTGTGCAGGCAGAAAGTCCCCAGCATGCAGGCTATTAGCAAAACTTGCAAAGCTGCAAGATACAGCTTTTTTCACCAAGCCTGGAGAATCATAAGGAAAAGCAGTAAATTGACAAATGTGTAGCACTTCACTGGTTTTACTCACAAAGCCATCTTGACCAAAAGATACCTGCCTTCCACTTATCATTCTATTTTCTTAATAGCCCTATAATATTGTGTTTACACAAGCTTTAAGAAACAGGACATGAAGCGATCGGAATCAAAATCCATGCTATGAAATAAATTTGCAAAGGTGCAATTCTTTATGTTTGTGTAGCTTAAAAATCACTGTGTTTGCTCAGTGTCTGAGATCCAACACTGTACAGCAACTTTCAGGCCAAAGAAAAATTAGAATAGCCAAGTTTAGAAAACTGTGAAGAGACCTAAAAGGAAATACCAAGTAAGCAGGGTTTAGCAAATGGCAAAAGAACAAGGTACTCAGTGTATTTTTTATTCCTTCACAGGAACTTACAAAATTCTGCACTAAGTATTGCTTTTCTTACATGGCATTTATATTGCTGTTTGTTATGCAACAAGGGCAAAAGACATGGAGAAAGAAGTTTTCAAAAGGACTTCTTGAACTATCAAAAAAATCCAAAACTATTGTTTATACATATGTATATAAAGTAGATATCTGGCCACAAAACCCTTAAGTCTGTGAATATAAATGTACATAAAAATGGCCCTTATAGAGCTTATTATATTCTTTTGAAAATATAACCAGAACAAAGTATGACAAAACCAGTAACTTCTGTAGCTGTAAAGATATTTTTTCCTCTCTGTTGCAGAATTTGGATTTTTGGAAGCTGACCATCAAATACTGCTAGTAGGTACTCACGGCTCTACAAAAAAAACCAAAAGTGCACAATGTGGTTTTGAGTCACACATTGTTTCACAGGATACAGAGGTGCTGTCAGCTCAGAAACCAATTTGCTTATCTTTAGAGGAAGTTGGGAAAAGTATTTACCTTTAACCTATCAGCTTCACCCTTCCCAAGATCTATAATGTTGATAAGTTTTAAAAAAATGGTTTTGGAACTGCAGCCCAATAAAACTTGTTGTCTTCTAATGCTACCGTAGTATTTGCAAAGAGACTAAATGATTAGTAGCAGAGAGAGAAACTGTGGATAATAATACAGTTCTTATTTGAGAAGTAGATTTGTCTTTTCATCAGTCATCTATCCTCCAACTATGAAGTATAATTTCAAATTAAGAGTCAGTTTCATTGCGTCTGGAATCATACAGTCACTTTCTCCCTAGCTTAAAACAAAGAGAGAAAGTAGGGGAGAGATTAAAAAAAAAAAGAGCAGCAGTTCATTAAAATCTCTCATAAACCCTTTTGATAGAACACTCTATTTTTACTACATACATATTATACTGGGGGGAGTTATATATATTATATTATATGTAATATATATAGTAACAGATGGTTTCTCATTAGATAGGAATGTTCATTCTGGGATGACTTCGAGGAAAACCTTTTATTTAAAACAAACCCATTTTTGTCAAATTTCTCAAGCACTCTTATCCAAGAATCACTATGACACATATTCCACTCCTAAAACAACACTGTGGCTTTTATTTATCTCAAATAATTCATGAAAGGTCACAAATGTTGGTTCTATATTCAACTTCCAGTATATCAGAGATTTGGATCACAAGCTTAAGCCATCTTATTTTGAGTAAGCTGCCCCTATAGAGGATAACATATCATATAAATAGGGCTGCATGCTCACAAATCAGATCTGTGCTAAACCATGAGAATTAAAAGTGGAGTTTGTATTGCTCCAAAGCCTAGCCATAGTACAGTTGAAAAGATGAAAGAAACCCTGTCTTCAGTCTTAACACCAGTTCCTGAATACTATAGTATTGTTCATACTGCACTTAGACATACACATTCACCTATAAAATCATAAATAGTAATTTGAAATAATAATTAAAAAAAAGTTAAGTAGTATCCCAGCACTCTTGTAATAGACTTCCCTCAGAGGATTTCAATATACTTTAGGACCAAAAACTTTCACCATCTGCTGTGAGGTACAATACGTACTACTAACCTCACTTTCAAACAGGAATATTGAGGCACAGCAATTTTAAAGCCAGGTTTAAAAACCCAGTTTTTACGTATTTCCTTAAAAAGTGTATTGTTTTATTTATTTAGTAATACCTGTTCAGCACCCAGTTACACTATCACAAAAGTACCTGTGCAAACAGATGCAGCTCAGTTTCATCTATGAGCTACTGTTCCTCTACACTGCAGGCAGACTACATGAGGCCCGAGAGCTAGTGAAAAGGTGTATGCATACACAAATAATGCAGCCATAGACTGTTACTGAAACAACATTAAATGTGTTCTTTATCTTTGGCTGGCAGGATGTCATTTCAAGGATGCATTTTCCCGTCAGCAAACAAAAGGTCTCCATCCTTACTATCAGAGCACAGCTATGTACACAGCTTCAAGAGCATTCCAGTGACTACCGTCTTCAACTGCACCTTTATGTGTACGTTCTTTAAAAGATCTTTCAGGCTCCCCAGTTTTCAGCAGGAGGCTGGAGTAGTTGAATGTGAGCCAGCAATGTGCCCTTGCAGCAAGGAAAGACAACAGCATTCTGAGCTGTGCTACAAAAATTGTTGCCAGTAGGTCAATGGAGAGGATCCTTACTCTCTACTCGGCCCTGGTGAGACACAACCGGAGGGTTTTGTCCAGTTCTAGGCTTCCCAGTAAAAGAGAGAGAGGGACATACCAGAGTGAGTCCATTGAAAAGACCATGAAGATGATCACTGGACTGGAGCATCTGGCACACAAAGAGAGGCTGAAAAATCTGAGACCGCTCAGCTTGGGGAACAGAAAGCTCACAGGGGACCTTATCCATGTGCATAAGTACCTGAGGGGGTGCAAAGAGGATGGAGCCAGGCTCTTCTCAGTGGTGCCCAGTGACGGGCAACTGAACTGAACATGAAACTGAAACACACATGAATTCCACTGAAACAAAATAAAAAATTTCTTTAATGTGAGGGTGATCAAGTATTGGAACAGGCTGTCCAGGGAGGTTGTGGACTCTCCATCCTCAAAGATATTCAAAACCCGACTTGACACAGCCCTGAGCAAAGTGCTGGAGCTGACCCTGCTTTGAGCTGGGCCCTTGGGCTAGATGATTTCCAAAGGTCCCTGCCAACCTGAACTATCCTCTGGTTCTATCATCTTCTGAGCTATCTTCCAGCCTGAACTCTCCTATGATCCTAATGAGCCAAACTGGAAAAAGAACATAAAAAACCAAAAGAAAAATCATTATTCACTGACTGTACTATCAGTAAACGTCAATGGTTTTACTGTCACACTGGACAAGTGCTTCAATTGACCAAGTGCTTCGTTCTTCTAATTAATTATTCTTCAAGGTGTAGATTTTAGTAGTTTAAGCAAAATTCATGCACTGTACATTCCCCTTCTACCTAGCAGCAGCCTTCCTACGCAAAGGAAGCGGTTAGCTTTGAAGCAAATTTAGCTGACCTATATATGCCAATATTTTATGCTATGCTTAATCTGAATTATTTTCAACATGCGCTTTTCTCATCTGTGACTCAGGAACTCTGTGCCAATACACAGTTGTTCAAAATTCTCTAAACGTACCTCACATCCAGAAAAAATGTGGACTTCAGAGAATAATTATATAGGCTTATGTAAGTAAAGACTGTTGCATAAGGCACAAATTCAAAAGAAGAGAATATTGATCCTCAGTCATTCTCTATTGCCTGAGAACTTACCCAAGCAAACTGCAATATTTACATTTTGAATAAAATTTCTTTGTTAAAAAAGAGAATAAGATTGGATACCAGAAAGAAATTCTTTACTGTGAGTGTGGTGAGGTGCTGAAGCTGTGGATGCCCCGTCCCTGGAAGTGTTCAAGGCCAGGCTGGATGGGGCTT
>JAOXJM010000001.1:133395466-133415111 GCA_026413425.1 Tringa solitaria
ATGATCTTTAAGGTCCCTTCCAACTCTAACCATTCTATGATTCTATGATAAAGAAGATATTTTCCTTCAAAATTTGTTGCTTCTTTTTTTAAAAAAATTGTAGATAGCATTGGAAAAATTGTAAACTACTACTATTCCAACTACTAATATCTAGCTGGACAACATGACAATCCCAGAAGCTTCAGAATATCCATACTTTGAATTCTCTCATAATTTCTAAAGGCAGAATGAGAGTAAGATCCCCTGGATGTAGTTAACAGGAAAGACCCATGTTTGCACATGCCTTTCTCTACAAAGGATTTTGCGCTGTGATTCACAGAAACGCCTCATGCTGTATGTGCCCTTGAGCCTATGCTTAAAACCTGAAAGAAAATCTTATCCTTTAGGAAAACAAGGAAAATTTGTCAACTATAAGCCAAACAGACCAACGCGCTGCTGTCATCCTGAATATAGAGATGGAAAACAACTATACTATTAGCTGCCTTAATTTGTACGGTTGGGAAGAAAACAAATCTCAATTCTAAAGCATAATGGTAAATTGTCCCAAGTTAGCAGCTAAACATTTCATTGACATCTTTTTAGCAAAAGCATCCAGCTAGTGTTTTTATTGTCTTGGACATGGTACGGATTGTACACTGAGGAATAGTTTATCAAGTGTATGTCATAAAACATGGAAAAATTAAAACTGAACAGTAAAAGTATGAGCAAAAATGGAAATTGTTACACAATCTTAACACTAAAAAGTCATTGCCAGACATCCAGTACAATAAATGCTCTATTAGAGAGCAGCATAAGCTGCAGACAGCTGGGGAGCTGATTTTCAGATAAGGATTCTATACTGCAAAATGCATGTAAGTACTGGAAAAGGAATACAATTAAATCGATCAATGCATCAAAAATACCAAATCTGAAAAAGCTTTAATAACAGAATTGACATGTCAGGCTGGGTAAGGAAGGTAATTTATTGTAGTATTTGGATGTATGACAGGATTTGTCACTCAGAACAGATGGCAGCACATTTTAGATTGAAAGGTATGGGAGAGATTTGATTTCCCTTGGTTTTGTCATCCACTCCTCACCCCTTTTCAGTTTTCCTTGGAATCCTTATTACTCCCATTGCATTCTACTGCTTTGACCATTTTTACAAAAGACAAATAATTATCTGTTTCTCTTTTAGGCAGACAAAGCAGAATGGGAAAACTCTATACTCTGAATTCTACACGGTTTTGTAGAAAAAGTTCTTCACACTGAAGAAAACCAACAGAAGGACTATGTCAGCAGTGAAGATGGCTGTTAGCTAAAGTATCCTTCTCAGGAGTCTGAAGAGGTGCAAACCTGAACCAACATAATTTGGATGTTAGAACTGTGGCTTCTTTGCTATAGCTTGTTTCATTGTTGTCAATGCACCTGCTTTTTTAGTATAACTACGTCCACCACAGGAGTATTTTGTATGCTCCTGTCTCCACACTGGTATAGACTCATAGTACAGACATAAACTAAGCCTGATTTTAGTAACTGAGGCCAACCTCTTCACTTAAAGGTAGTCTTTCAATCAAGACGCCCACAAATAAATGTAGCCTGACTTTTAAAAGTTTGACTCTGAGATAAACAATACTTGGAAGTACTCAGCACTTTTAAGAATTGGGCCGCTTCAAACTGTGCATCAAAAAGCTACTATTCAAAAAGGAGCAAACTGAACATTGCAGGACTTAACTTCTGGAGAGCAAGTAACAATCTTAAACTGAAATTAAACACTTGATTTCTTTATTCCTCAAGAAGGGGGACATTCATGGTCCTGCAGTGGAAGTGACACCACCTAGTCACCTTAGTAGTGGAACTCCTATGCCATCAACCCGTGGAGCCTAAATGGAAATCACGCCTGACTGCTTTGTTTTTCTGGGCATAGAAAAGCCCTGAGACAGTCACCTATGTGAAGAAGCAATTATTTACTTACTTATTTTAACACAGCTAAGCAATTTGAGCCTTAACTTTTCCAAGTCCTGTCTTGTGCTGGAGGGATTTAAGTGTACTGCCCCTGGACCAGGCATCTTCTCCAGCCGCAGACAACTCAAAAGCAGTCTCCCTGGCTGCATTTTTTTTCTGTTAAAACCCCATGATCAGCCAGTATAACTCAGAGTGCCACAATTTACCACTCACTTAATTCATCTGCAAATGTACTTGAGAATCATTATATATTTCCTTCCAGGTAACTGATAAAGCTATTGAGCAGTATCATGCCAAGAACAGATTCCTGTGAGTTCCCACAAAGCAACCTGTGACTCTAATCATTTTTCAGGATGTTTCTGTTAGTCCATTTTTAATCCATTTGGTAACCCTGGATTAGACTGATTTTACACACTGTTCTTTCGCTTTGTTTTTAAACACAGTGTCAACAAGGCTAAGTAAATGTCATAAAGTAGTCTAAGTGTATTATTGTCAGCACAGTTATCTTTGTCAACTTCATTTGTGATCTTGGAAAAAGCAGTATCAAGTCTGTTTGACAAGACCTATTATCCATAAAAACTTGCTGGCTAGCATTAGGCATGCTGTCATCTCTTCATTTTTTGCTGGAGGTATCTAGTTTCAAACTTCCAATGACTTTGCTTGACCTATAGTTACCTGGATCATCTTGTTTAACCTTTAAAACTTCTGGCACAACATTTGCTTTTTCCAGTTCACTGGAACTCCCCTTGGTATGCCAAGATTTGTTAAAAAGCAACAATAATGGTTTGGACAGTTCAACTCTCCTGTGCAAGTCTTCTAGTCTGACATAGAATTAAGGAGGAAATGAAATTATTGAATTTCACTTCTAACTTCAATTTTAGATAAGCTGTATTTCTACTAGAATGACCTGCCAGCACTTTCATAATGAAGTGTAAAGCACCCATCAGTATCTTTGCTAGAATGTTTCAAATAATCTCAAGTGCTTCTGTGCCTTACAGTTGCAAAATACTTGAAATATTATAGGGACGGTTTGCTTTTTACGTAGTTGTTCTGCCCTATATATTTCCTTTTGTCATTTTTCTCTTCCTCCCCCCATTTGCCTACATTTTATGGGAAAGTCTCAAGTTTTACAGGATAAGATTAAAGGACAGATACCTGATAAAAAATTTGAACTTTTGTACAGTCTTATAAGTAACCTTTATGGCTGGGTTTGATCTAATTTTTAGAAGCTTTGGGTTCAGCTAATGTTAATAAATAAATAACACAATAACTTTGTTTTCAGCAAACTCCTTAAACTGTGGGGGGTTTGAACTTAAACTGTATTTAAACACTAGCCCTCTAAATTTGGCCTGCATTATTTCTGAAGCTATTGATTATGCTGTTACATCTTATGGCATTTATACTAGCACGTGAAAGGGTAAGATGCTGTATAACGGGTTGTCTTATTACTCTACTTGAAAACACAGATACAAAAACTTTAGAAAAAACAATGACAGGGTGAACACAGATTCAAAATGAATATAAGAAGCTTTTTAAAATACTGTCCGGTATATCTGCTAAATCATCTAGATTTCAATACGCTCAGTTTGAAGCCTATTTGACTATTTCTTCAAATATTTAATCTCAACTTCTACTCTCCTATATGGGTAAAATACAACAGAAACAGTGGAAATACAATGCTTTTGTGAATGCCTTTAGTATGTGCGGATTAAGTAAGAAAAACATTTGGCCCTTTACATAAGAAGACAAGAGCAGTACAAATTGCAATTAATATCAAAATTTGTATGTGAAGTTTCTCCCCAAAACAGAAAAAGTGATTGCTTGCTTGTGGGAGAGGAAAAAGAACTTTTTCCTAAAACCTAAAAGAACTTTTTTTTCCTAAAACCTAAAGGAACTTTTTCTTGACGTTTGGCTGATACCACCATTCTCGATTGACTTTGTAAAGCCTCCTTCTGAATCATTACACAACAATAACCCACCTACAGATCTATCAAGAAGAATAAAAAAGGCTGGTTTTCTTTTTCCTCATCAGGAAAAGTTACTGTATTAATAAATTGTTATGTAGAATCTCCTACAATACAAATATAACAATGTAAAACAATTTCAGCACTCTTCAGGCTTTGATTATGTCCAACTGTGCGCTGCTTTAATGTTCAAAAGCCCTTTCCAGTGTGGTACCCAACAGATTATTTTTAAATATAAACTTTGTCTGGATTAAATTTTAGTTTTGTTAGTCCCTATCTTTCTTTAATATAATTGCATGCCAGAACTAGACTATTTTTTTTATAACCTCCGTTCTTAGAAAGAAGAATACATTGTGAGAAAACAGCGCTAACACAGGCCACATCTAGACTCTCAAAGAGCTGCTTCAAAAGACCAAAGCCTGAAAAAAGTATTAAAATCTTCTCAATTTCAGTGGACATTCCTTGCATAGGGATTTGGTTTCCTGGGATTAAAATAATCTTGGAAATAGAAGAAACAAGTCAAAATAACGCATCTAATGAATGCTAGTTATAACGACCAACAGAAGCAGTCTAACCCAGTACCTTCTACCTGCTGGGATTTTGGTCCCCTGTCCACGATATCTCTCAAGTCTGGAGGGATTATTCTAAAACTGGCCTCAAGACTTCTGACAGGAAGACATGTATTTTTCACAGATTTTTTTTGTAATTGTATCAGTATATGAAACAACAAATATTTTTAGGTAATTCTACTTTTAACATCCTGGACCATATGGCCAGTACCAAGTAAACTGGGATCCTGGCTATAAATCCTTTGTCAATGTTTCTCATATCCCCTATCATCTCTGCACTAATAGAACATTTTCATGGTTTTTGTGCCTGTGCTGCCAAAAAGTGACTTTGGCTGAGATGATACAACTCTACAAAATCATTTGTTAACATAATATTATTTATTTCCTGTTTTTTTGCCTAACTGCAATGTTTAATCTGTACCTGTGTATGTTTGCACTATTGTTATGCTCAAGACCGTGATTTCAAAGAAACATGGGTTGGTGCAAGAAATATCAGTCTGAGTTTATCAGTATGAAACACTCAACACAACATTCCTAAAGCAACACCATGCAAAAAGCCAATTTTCCCGTTGCATCTATGACCTGAAGTTGTGAGGAAAGATAGGAAATTTACCTGATTCCTGGAGATAGCGATACACCAAGAAATTCACTTCGTCACTGGTTATGCTCATCTTAGCCCAACCTCACTATGATGAGGTTTACGAGAAGTGTGATCCACGCTCTGTTGAAAGGGAAAGAAAAGAACAGGTTTTATCTTGATTTAGTATGTAATTTGTTATCAAAATAGAGGTGCGAATTTTTAAGACATCTAAAGACCTTATGTAGTTCTTAGAGCTGTTATATCCCAATGTCAGTAACCCATTAAATGTTGTGGATCAAGTTTTCAAGCTGTACTGTACCTTTTATTACAATTAAAGACCAGTATTTAACATATATGAGAGAGTCAGAGGGAGCGTTTTAAAACTTGGAAGCCTTTGCAAATGTCAACTCTTTTACTTCTGTGGTTTTACTATAGGTTCTTCAGACACTCCTTTTTACTGTGTGGGCATTTTCTTTTCAGAACTGCTGGCGATTACAGTCTCATATAACACACCAAATCATAATCTTTTCACAGCCCCAAATTTGTAATCTAGTTTTCTGTCCAGTAGTTCATCCACTGAAAAGACAAATTCTTTCCTTACAAAATCATGTTACTCAGAGAACTTAAATAAATTTCCCATAAAATAGAAATAAATCAAAACTTAAGATGAGATTACAAATTTTATACTGGGGTGTGGGGGGAGAGAGAGAAACAAAAACAGAGAACACCGTATACCTTATACCAACAAGGAATACAAATATCTTGGCATTAAATAAAGTTACAATGTTAACATGTCTCTGCTGATGAATGGTGAGCAAGAATTAAACTTCAATTATTCACTTAAGTAATCATAACCTTTAGGATGACAGTTTTACATTACTATTTTGGGCTTATACTCTGATAATACAAACATTGGTTTTTAGATGATAAATTTGTTTGGAACATTTTCCGTTAAATCCTGATGATTCATTTCTGTTTGGGAATCCAACTTCAGTAGTTTGGTTTGAAAAGCTGTAAGTACTTCTCAGACATAAGCTTTGTCAGCCACACCATACCTACAACTAATCATGTAAAGATTTGGACGCCGAAGCACACACTACGCGCTTGCTGCGTATTACAAATGAAAGACCGTAGGCGTATGCCGTTTGTTTCAATTTCCCGTATGTCTCTTCTTGGCAAGCGGAAAGGCCTTTGTTCATTGAAAACCTCTTCAGTAATTCCTGTTGCCTAAAGTAGCACCTGCTACTGCACCAATGCTGATCGACTACAAGTTTCCCCTGCTGATGATTTAAACCAGCAGGTCACTCGTGACTGTAACAGATGTCTCTGCATATTTATGTAAATAGAGGTCTTTCAAATCCCGGTAAGCCTTTTATTCTCCTGGGCTGCTATATTTCATCAATGGCTCGGATGTGGGTTTTCCGTAAGAAACCATAGCTTGCTAATTTGGGAGACATCTTCCTCAAGTATTCCAGTCTTTATTGTTGCAGTTTTCACTTCACGGAGAACAAGAAGAAACAAAATATTGAAAATTGTCTCGGTGGGAAAAATTTCATCCACTTTAGAAAGGATGATCACTTTCTGCTGAGATCCTGGATGAAGACAACACCAGCTGTATCCAACATCCAGTTCTGTCACATTCGTGTCACATGCCACGTATCACCCTGGGAAGTCGTTTGGTCTCTTTTCTTCTCAATCCCTCATCTGTAAAATGGGCTCAAATTTCTCTGCCACAGTATGAGCAGACTGGAAGCACTGGTAGCCGTAAGGGCTTTAGTTACCAAGGCTGGCAACTGCAGGCAGTGAAAGCACTACTTTCAGTATAACTTTATATGTCCTTCTTCCAGATAAACAGACTTGTTTCTGAATAATTAATAAATCCCTGTGCCCCTTTTTGCACAATCATCACCATACAATGAAGAACAAGACAGACATTCATGGCAACAGCTAAGGCCATTTTCATCCCCGTCTGAGTACTTAAAATAAACCCATATCACTGCTATGGCCATGATAACAATAAATCAAGAAACTTTGATAGCTGTGGGTTTAAAAAAAACCACCCGACATAACATTTCTAAAAGCATTTTAAAAATAGCAGTTTCGGTATTTGGTGGTAGGAAAGTTGGTAAAGATGAAACCTCTTACAAAAATTCAGTTTCAGCAATGACGTACTTTGTGGTAAAATGAACTTTATTAAAAAAAAAAATCAAGAAACTACAAATGCTGTTTCTGGATGCATCCTGCTAATTTAAGACAACATCATATTTCCCACATACAGAGGGTTGCTTTGGGAAAGGGAAGGGAAAGGAGGAGCGTTGGGTTTTGTTTGTTTTTTCTAAAGAAGACTTTTCTTAAATGAATTAAAACCAGAGAAAATCAGTCTGACTGCAAAATAAATAGTCTGACAGCCCCAGAAAAACCTCTCCAGCAGCTACCTTTGTATCAGAATCCCAAGCACACCAAGTGGCTGGATTTACAATGCATTTTCCCTGAAGTCAGTCAACAGGAATTGCTTTGACATATGTGTCGGATCATATCTTTATACACATTGTTACCATGACATAAATAACCAGATGATCCCCACTCATACATTTAAGGTTTCTTCCCTCCCACAGATGCCAGTGCAGCAATCAGATACACAACTGTAAAGCTTTCACCCATCCAAAATGATACACAGATCTTGGCTTTGACCCAGAGAAATCTATTCATTAGAAATTTGGCTGAGCTATGAAAGACCATACTCGATTTCATTAACGCTCTTTTTGATTTCCTTCTTCTCCACAGATAAACACCTCAAATAAAAGAGGTTACAGAAGACATGGTGGGGAGGAGAGGAACATACTTATCTTTTGTGTATCTCCAAGTCTGATTCATAAAGAACAAACAACTAGCCTCCCCCTCAATACAATTTATTTTAATGTAGAAATGCAAACTTCTGTAGAAAATCATGGAAAACTTTAGTTAGTATTATGATAGATTTATTTCTGCTAATTGATGGTCTCCTTTTGTTACTAGAGATCAGTATTACCTAGATTAATAGTTTGTAAAAAGAAATAAATTATAGCTTATAAACAAGACTGATGTGCCCTTGGAGACATTTCACATCTAAACCAACATTTTAATTCTTCACAATGTCAAAAGGATTTACCAAAAGCATTCAAACATGCGTTTGAGCTTTCTTTACTTGCAACACTTTTTCCTGTACCAAATTACACATAACAAAAAGTTTTATTTACTTCGATCTCGCCTTAAGAATTTGGGTTGTGATCCTGCAGATATTTGAGAAAGTCCAAACATGTGAGCAAAGCCCACTAAGACTTCCCAGAGTATAATGGATTCCAAACATTCAACCCTCTCCTGGTGGATGGGTTGCCAAGACCGTGCAAAAATTAAATTTAACACTTATTTTAAATAAACATTTGTCTCTCGGTTCTGCTGGGATAGGTTGGCAGAAATGCTTCCCATTCAGAGGTAGAAAGCTGGATTATTAGCTCAGATACACTACCGTTATGCTTGTAGGGCTGCTTGGCTTTTGCTGAAGTAAGTTGTTCAGCTGGAGTTGAGCTGGCTCCAGCAAAGCTAACCCTGCGGCACACTCCTCTGTGCTCTGGGCAACTAGGGCAGCTTATTTCCTGGAGTACACCACTGGACCAGATTTGGCTCTGTGCACCGACATACCACGGTTCTCAAATTAAACTTTCCTAAAGCACTGAGAATCTTGCTAATGGGCCATGCAAGTAGCTCTGGAGAAGGCAGACTCTCATCTAGCTATGGTTCAGCAGAGCGCTAGTCAAGTCGACCAAGAACAGTTTATTGACACGCCATCCCCTTACTCAAGGATTGCTCTTCCCTCTTATTCCAGTTTATTTTAGCACGTTTGCCATAAATAAGGGAGATCTGGCTGAATCAAGGGAAAATAACTTTTCCAACTTTGAAATAGCATCTAAAGATACAACTCCTCCGCCTCTCTTCTAAATCATGCTCACAGGGTCCTCCAGGGCTGTGTCCTGACCTCTGGGCTAATCGCGTGGCAGGGGACAGCCGAGGCTATTTCAGGAAAAGAGTTTACATTTGCTACTTGAAGCAGCATTGCCGTCCATGGGGACTGGGAGTTACCGGTCCAATCTTCCCCTCAGGAAGGCAGAAACAGGTCAGACATTTAGGGAAAGCACCTAAACTAAAACCTAAACCTGAAACCTAAATAGGAAGCCCGGCATTTCCCATTTCTGCATCCAACCCTGCCAACAGAAATTCATCAGCTGGCTAGGCTGGCCCTCGGTCTCACCCCCTGAAGAAATCTGCAGGCTCTGCTCTGCTTTACCCGAGTGCTGAGCAGTCGTCAGCTTCTTGGGAGGACTTTTGGGGAGTCATTATTGTTAAATAAACACCCTCCCCTCAAAAAGTAACCCCACACCCACAAATTTTCATTCATCTCCTGGAGGGTTGCACTATTTACCTACCTATTTGACAAGGCTAGGCCAAAATGTCTGTTCCCAACCAAAGTTTTAATGACAACAAGGTTGTCGTTAGAATGATGGAAGGGGAAAAGAAATTGTAGATTTGTTTCTGGGGGGAAAAAACAAAAGGTTTCATAAAAATCAAAACATTCCAGAAAGTTCAAATATTTAAATGTTATCAAATCAATGCCTTGCCACATGGAACCGGAGGTCATGTACTTGTGCTCCCATTTTCTTGTCCACGATGGCTACGTGCATCAAGCCGCGTCCCTCAAGACCCACTACAGTCTCCCCAGCTCAGAGAAGAGAATGTGAATACGAGAACTAAAATAGACTTGAGGAAGGCACCGTGACAGCATAGCTAAATCAATGTGTTACTGTTTTGCATATGCTCTGTAGTTTAATGAAAAACAACGTTTCCCAAAGCCAGAAGCCACTTCTCACAAAACGAGTCATTTTAGTCAATCTCAGTATTTTTTGCTGAAAAACACTTTCATCAGAAACTTTCAGTGAGCCCCACGCTTCTGTATTTCTAGGCTGTGTCTTACCATAGAGCCAGAACAGAGTCAGCAGCCAGCAGTTCTTCCCCAAAGGCTAACGAGCTCTGCTTGGCCCACACCATTGCATTCTTCAGTCTTGGCTTTTAGCATAGCTGCCTCTTCTCGAGGAGGAATTCCAGTACGCTTCTTTCCCAAAATGCCAAAACCAAACTTCTGGAGAGGAAAAGAGCACACTCGCCCTCCTCTCCCCTTGCAGTCTCTCCTGCCATTTCATGAAGCTAAAGAGTAAAACATCTCTTCTTTACAAGTGTCCTGACAAGGGAATGAGACCATTGCATTTCTGCTGATTACAAGGTACAGAGCACGTAGGACGGTTCTTTCCAAACTCCACCTATGCCAGTCACCGAAATAACAGCTAGCTTTGTTCAAAATGCAGCTTGTGAATGCATGACTTCCAGATTCCTCCTTGTAAGGCTTGAACTTGACACCTTGCTCTAAAACAACTAAACTAAAATATAAACAATTGCCCTTTCTAGAGATCATGCACTTAAGAAAGAAAATCAAGATGTGCTCACCTGCACCATATCTCCCTGGCTCTTCTTAATGAGAAGGCAAATAGTTAAACTATCCTCATTCTCTAAATGATCACCAGAGGTCATCCGAACTATTTAATGACAAAAATGAGACAACTGAAACCTCTCAGAGCTACTGTCCCAGGCTCTTTACAGATGCTCACAGATGTCTTTGCGTCACTTATACTGTTAATATTTTGAGGTTTTTTTCACAAACACATTAACAAATTTGTTGCTTTGAGGAAATGGAAGCTGAGATTCTGCAGAACAGGGTAATCTCCTTCGAGAATGGTTATTACGCTGTACAGTATGCGCTGTCTCACTTAGAGCTCTGTCACCACCATTTATAGCAGCTATAGGCACTTCAAAGAAAAAGGCAATAGGCTTGTCAGAAAACTTGCATTACCAAATGTTAAGGCTGGCTCTTCTTTTGCTTTTGGTTTTGTTTTTAAGTCTATTTATTTATACTGACCCTCTGCTGATTTTTCAAAGGCCACACTTAACCAAGACAAACCCAGGGAACATCAGCTCATCCCCGTTCTCACTGCTGCTTCTACGACTACAGTCTGACAAAAAGAAGTAACAATTGCATCTGTAACCGAGAGCTTCATGAAAAATGGCACGGACATTAAAAAGGTCTAGTTTGGATCCTGATGTGTTAGGGTGTCTCATACAATTAATCACTGAATTCAGCCTTATCAGCATTCTGACTCTGGTGCCAACTGAAGAAAGAGGAGGTAGAAGGAATGACAACTATACACATGTGGCACTGATCAATGAACCTGCAATTCTGTCTCAAAGAGGTCACTCTTGAATCAAATGCTGTGTGGCTAAATCCGACAAATATGGAGCTTTCATTTAAATAAAACAAAAACTTTGCTCAGGGAAAAGGTCAGTTTTACTATGCAATACCTATAAAGATGTGCTTTTACACAGATGAATCTCTCTTTTTTTAAAGCGTAACTGTGGCTTCTGTATTTATCCTTTTAAAAATCTGCAATAAATTATCAAAATGGTTGTCCTGTCCTGGAAAAAATGTTAACAAAAATAATACATCATCAAATAAAACATCAAAACATTTAAAGAAAAAAATAAATCAAACCTAATATAAAAAAATAATAAAAATAACTCCACCAACTAAACACTTTGGTGGACACCATTGCAGAAAGTCCTATTTCTGCATGAATACTAATTTTGTTTAAATTATAAATTACATTTCAAACTGAAAAGCCATTTGGAAACAAACCCACATCTATTTATTTACAAAAAAAGGGCAACAAGAGATATTCCAGCTATTTCTAAGTACTTTTCAATCAATCAACAATTTTCAGCACAAAATAACTAATTGTCAATAAAACAGAAGCCTTTCATCACCAAATTCCCAGCAAACTCTACTTCATCTATCAAAAGATGCAGAACTGTGCACCAGCTCTTTCATGCTTATGATCTCTTAGTTTGAACAGGTTATTTTTCAGTTCTCAGCTGGTTCACTTAATTACATCAGCCTCCAGCATTTCAGTTCTAAGAGTTCAAGTGGATCTTTTCCAACCCTAAAGATTGAAATGGGGTTTCCTGTATTGATCTTTCCTTTTTGGCACATTGCTAAGGGGGAAAAAAAAAAAAAAAGTAAATAAAACCAACTGCTCTTCTTAATTAGTGCAATTGTGTTATACCTCTTTTATAGCTTAGTTCTAAGAAGAGGCAACTTCAATTAATTTTTTTTTTTTTAATAAACAAAAATATTGTTTAGGCTAGTATAGTGTATGGAAAGCTCCAGGAAGCCAAAAATAAGATTGATGGGGGAGTAATGGTTGACGGTAGTTATAGAGCTTGCAAATGAAATGAAATTAATTGTTTAAAAATAAAAAAGAAAGGAATTGCGGAAGCTTGAAAAATCAAAACACATGACTTGATTCAGTTTGAGAATCAAGATACTTCATCACTCTTGGAACAACTGAAGTCAACTGGGAATGCTGCCACTAAACATAATCAGAATTTTCTTCCTTACATGAGCACAAAATGGCAATTAGGACAAACTGGGGGACAATAGCATGTGTCCACTCATTTCAAACCAATTAGGCCAAAATGCATGAGTGTCTGATTGTACAGTTACTTCTGTGTGTGTGTGCATTTCCATGTACATAATACAAGAAATGTGTTTTAAATCTTACAAGTATTGCTACGTGCTCAAAAAAGTTAAGGAAGATTGGAACTTTAAAATGATGGCACAATTACTCTATTGTTACTTGATTTTTTGACTTTTGGCAAAAGAAACAGCATATTAACACTACCTCAAATTTAACTTTTTGCTTCATTTACCTAGATCTTTACTAAAACCTCAACAAAATCAAAAGGAGCAAACGTTAGCATTTACATGTTTCATCCGTGTTTCACATTCACAGAGGAACATGCTGGGATGAGATCCCACCAGAACTGGTTGTACCTGTTTCATTTTCTTTCTGGGACCGCAGACATGAGTAAAATAACACAGCTGAACTTCTAGAATTAACATTCCCCCAAATATTTAGAACAAAGTACAGTTTCTTTTTCAGCTGTGGACAATTTCTCTGACACCTAACAGTAAAGATTCACTAAAATATCAGTGTGAGGTATCTGAGTCCCAAGATTGCCTGTAAGAATGGAGTTAGGCAAACATCCAACTGTGATGGGATAGGCCAAGGTCCAGTAGATAAAACATTTGCCTTTGAGGTGACACCATGCAGCTGGGATAGAAAAGGAGCCTCCAGAAACCTCCATAAGGTCTCAAGCCACCCACAGCACGGGCAATGAGGTTAGCAGGCACGATGCCCATTTTAAATGAGGCAACACCATAGGTAAGAAAGAAGGACTGATGAGCCTGGAAGGAAAAGTTAGAGACAGCCTGAAGGCCTTGCTCAAAAATGCTATACCTGAATAATGCTTTTTCAATTATTTCCTGCAACTTTGCTGTTTAAAATGGTGCAACTCCAGCAGTAGGGGCCAAAATCCTGTTTTTTCCCAACACATCTAAGCGCTTTAATTAGGCTGCAGAATCAGGTTGTGTCTTGCTTGTGCGCCTTATTTTTGAAGAGCGAGATAAAGATAAAACTTCCATGCATGGCTTTTACCATGCTTCTTACATAAACTACTTCCTATCCCACCCCGAATGTGAACCCTCATTTTAAAAACCACACTGCTATCACCTTACTGGTTGCAATGGTACTTGTGCCAGCTACAGCGGTAGAGAACTCCGCTACGGACAGGCACGGCAGGCGTGTTGCATAAATGCTGTGAGACCAGGGAGGTGACCTGCAGGAAGCATAAAGGCATTTGAGGTCTTCTCATGCCTGTAATCTCATACTTCGTTCCTTTGTCCCAGAGCTGTTGGGTGCAGGAAACGCTCTCCAGGCAAGGGGCAGCAACACAAACACAGCACCTACGCCATGCAGAAGGACCTGTTTGTCCACATACCTGTAGATTTCTGTGTTACTCCCTCTCTCCCACAAGGCCCAGATATTCAGTAAAACCTGTGTTTCAAACCCATGTGCATTTGAACTTCATGCTATTTCAGTATCTTTTAGGATGGCGTGACACGGGTGCAGTTAGAGAAAGCCAAAATGTGAAAGCCATTCTGGTATACCACTGTCTCATGACAACATCTATAACTTGCATGACAAAACCAACCCCTGGACTTAGCAAAGGTCTAGGTATAAGATGATATAAAGCAACAGGAGTCTGCTCTGGGCTAAAAAACTACATATTTTTAGCTGTGCAGGTTGGCCCCACGCGGCCAGTAGTGGACAGAAGCAGCACCAGTGTGGCTCAGCACGCATGGGAAGAGGACAGGCACATCCCTGACCCCTCACAAGTTGGGGCTGTGTGGCTGCCCAGTGAGCAAGAGCCGCACTAAAGCATCTGCGAAGGTCTGGAGACCAGTTGGGAGCCACAGCAGGCCGGCTAGTTCACGTCTGGATGGCCTCAGGCAAAGGGAATGTGCAGCGACGTCATTAAGGGGGTGGGGTTTTATTAGTTTCTGCTAATAAGCTTAGCAGATGTTACTGGGAACAGTTTGATGTTATTTTTCCGTCATTTATGACTTTATTTTTAATTTTTCCCTCAGAGCAAGCAAAGGCAGTAGATCTTACCACATATGTCAACCTTAACTTGTTTTCCCTGTAGTATTGTTAAAAGCATAGCTGAGGATTTTCTTTATTTTTATTATTATTATTATTGTACAAAGGGAAAAAGTATTTTTCCCATTTGCCTTTAATTCCAAAATAGTTGAAAGGATTATACTGCAAGTTAAGGAGGAAAAAATACTTTTCAGACACACAACACGGAAAATTTCGCCCCCGAAAACAAGTATTTTGTAAATTTTAGAATATGTGAAAACAAAGAATTATAATGGAAACTATTTCAAACTTTTATTACGGCAGATTCTATTATAAACTATTTATAAATATTTTAACTATGGCTATAAATACTTAATGTTTTCCCTTGAATAATCCTAAGAGAATGTCGATGTTAAATCCTGTAAGGACAAAGATTATATAGGATACTGCAGCGGAACAACAGAAAAATAAATACACAAATTCAGGGGATTTCAGGGCTATGTGTTTCTAACTTCCACATTTAGCTCTTAGCCATATAGAGGGGGACAATCCCTTCCCTTGACCGACCGGCTGCCCTCCCGCTCATACAATCCAGATCATTCGTTTCTTTTAGTTCACACCACGAGAAACTACACTAGTGTTATAAAGATGCAAAATCTCCATATGACTTTAAAATGAACATCAGTATCGGTGTTAATGGAAAAGAAGTAATTTTTCTAAACTGGAACAGTCTTCCTCATTGTCTTCATCATTAATTTTATTCAGAAAAAGAATTTTTATTTGGAAAAGACATGGAGGAAGGTAGATAGGGTAACACTCCATACTGTCATGCCTACTGGATCTTCTAAGGATACTGTAAGCAAGTGAGCATTTTAGTCATCCAGCTTCTGGAACATAATTCTCAAAGGCTAGTTAGCTATGAAATTCCCTCTACAAGGAATGGGGAAAGTTATGTGCCTGTTTCAAAGATTTATGTGTTTTCCTGTAGCCATGGATTAGACACTTGTCTGAGACTGGGATTCATTGCTTCAAATTTCCCCTCCAAATCTAGGCTCCAATTTGTATCTTTGGCTGTAGAGAACTGACTCAGTATTTTTATTTGAAAAAAAAAATATAGGAGAAAGGTGGCAGTGGAAGCGGTACAAGAGATTTAAGAGACGGAAGATTAAAGTATTCACTTAAGAATTAGCAGGTTCAAACTTGCATTTTCCAGCTCCCAGGAGAGCACACTTCACACCTGGTTACAGGTTGCTGAAATGAAAACTCTGTGGAGCAAAGAATGTGAAACTCAGGAGCCAGAAGGACAAGGGAAAGAAACAGAGCTCTGTAACCCCACTTAATTATCCTTTGCTTATTGTAGGTATCTTGCAGCTGAATCATGAACCATATATGTTACATTTTTTTCAGCATGAATGAAAAATATGCATAGTAAGTATAAGCATTTGTGTATTGTTCACTCAAAGATGAATTTTTACTAATTTTTCCACTCTTCACCACTATACATATGTTTTGCATTTTCGTATTAAGGGAAGATAATTTTGGTCTCTTCTTATTTCTACAGAAATTCAAGAGTCTTTTAAGTATCACGAAAGGAGCAGACATCAACACCTATACTTAAGTATGACACATTATAAGCTTATATTATCACTTTGAATTTGACTCCATTTTAACTGTTGGGACTGTAAAGCTCCATGGTGAGTGTTTGCCTCAGGCTAAACTTTTTCTGGAAGGCATAAGCAAAAATAGTTCAGTCGTTTCAGAGTGAAGGTGGGGAAAATACAGTTTTGCAGATATTTATACAGCTGTTTGAATGAGAATCTCTAGTGCTTCCACACTTTGGAGCAGGGACTTGACATTTGGCAGAGAGGTTGCTCTCATGGCAAAGCGCCTTTTCCGTCACAGTGAAAATCCACACAAATTTGACTAAAATGAAACCTCCTGAAAATACTACTTGTATACGCTCTGCACAGGTTTCTTAGAGGGCTACAACTGAATTATCAAAATATTTTCCTTGCATTAACTTTGCTTCATACTCAGGTGACAGGAGCTTAGAGTCTTTTTACACAAAGGCAAGCAGACGTGCTGATGCAGAAGAAAGTGTGAGGGATGGGACAGGGATTAGGAAAGGTGAAGGGCCTCATGGCTACAGACCACTGAGTTGGTTTCACTTACACAAGCAATTCTGCTCATCCACTCTCTCCAGATAGCAGAGAATATTCTTTCTTCCCAACAAGTTTTTCAGAGGAAAAGGAATTATAGTCAAAAAACACTGATTTTGAAATCTCTCTGTGGTCCTTCATACTTTTTTATCAGTAGCTTATTCCTGCACATTTAGATCATGTGATATTTAATGCCTTGCAGCTGTATTTAATAACAATCCTATTTTTATTATTTTTACAAGTTAATGATTTTTTCCCAAGTACTCAATTAAGAAACTTATCTAGTTTATGGAATTATTAAAAAAAATATATTTTCACAAGTATCATACTTTTCAACAGACAGTAGATGACTTTTTTCCCTCTCCCACCTGTTTTTTCTCAGTTAAGAAGAAGCTTAAACAGCATAGTTGTTTGCTCATAAGGACCCATGTTTTAATTTGTTCAAATTTAATTTGAAAATTGCAGAAATTTTCAGCTCTTAGTAAACTGCTAATATTTAGCCAACTCCTTCAATGCATGCTCATTCTTGGGATCAGATACAAAGACAGAAAAGCAACAAAACTTCTCATCAATGCCACTTTTAAAATGTTGGGTTTTAAGGAAGTACATTTTTAAGTCTTTTTGGCTGTCACTGAGCAATGTTTTGGTACTATAAATTAGACAAAAGGCAACCAAATAAAATGTGTCAGTGAAGAGTCATCACATAAATTTTTATTGACTACCAGCTTGTACAGAGCTGCTCTGGAGTGTGAGAAAAGGAATATTCTAAACCTTACTGTCTGCAAAGATTTACTCGTAAGACTTTCACAATGATGCAAAAAAATTATTGCTTTCTCTCCTTTATTAATAGATGCCTTAAAATTTAACCTGATGTTTAAGAATACTTACAGCCTCCCAGGTCCAAAACATTTTTTCTCCTACAAAGTACAGATTATTCCCCTTCCCATCAAATGTCTTGTGGAAGAAAGCTTAAAAGGGGAAAAGATTTGACCAATTTTGCATTTCATACTAACGCATCACTGTTACCTGACATGATAATATTTTTTTGTTCTGTTTAAGAAAAAGAAAAAAGTACTACTGAGGATATTTTGTAAAGAAATTTTACTCTTTAGCTGCTGATACTTTAAGTTCAGACTTATGTGCAAATCCTCCACAATTATTAACATTTGTAAAATATTCTGTCAGACACGTAGTCACTAAGATGCAATGGCTATCTATTAATATTAAATGAAAACCTTAAAGTTGTTTTACTTTATGTGAGCTAACCAGTGAGAGAATAATAGCACGTCTCGACACATTAATTCTTATAATCACTTTTCTAAATGAATACTCTGTTGCAGCAGCTTTATTTTAAAATTGAGGCAATTGGTTTATCCACAGCACAACTTCTGTTTAATTTTTTTTAATAAGGATCCTTTTTGATTACTCTTATTATAAATTTTGTGCTCATAGAAAGTAATTTAAAACCGAGTTACTAGAATGTCTATGAAGTGAAGCTGAAGGAGTAAATAATTTACACATGATGTGTATAGTCACCAATCCATAGGACATAGAACATATAACACACGAATTGCCATAGAGATGTAGCACCTCACCAAGTCACCTTACAGTGGATGATTGTTAAAACTAAAGTTGCAAAGGCTACTAATAGATACGGCTTCTCCTGCCAACAGTTGCTAAAGCAGTCACCTTTCCTTCTGCAAAGGTAAACTCACTCCCCAAGTTTCTCTCTGGAACCAGCCAGCCGAACCAGAGAACTCATGAACTTTGACATGTTGCAAGGTTTGAGCAGAGTTTGAACTACAAGGCTTCAATTCAGGACAAAGGTAGCAAACTGCATGGTGAGAGAGCTGATGGGTAGGACCACGTGAATGTATCATACAATACCAGGTTGGAAGGGACCTCAAGGATCAATTGGTCCAACTGCTTGCCAAAAGCATGGTCTAGAAAAGATGGCCCAGCACTCTGTCCAGCTGAATCTCAGAAGTGTCCAATGATGAGGAATTCACCACTTCCCTGGAAAGATTGTTCCAATGGTTCATTGTTCTCACTGTGAAAAATTTTCCTCGTGTCCAACTGGAATCTCCTCAGGAGTAACTTATCACCTGTTGTCTTTTCCATGTGACTCCTTGAAAAAGGGAGCCTCCGTCTTTGTTGTAGCCACCGTTTAAGTACTGGAACATATATCTGGGGATGTGGAAGAAATGCTTCAAGGAAAGGGTAATGGCACACACAGAGTGAAGAAGGAGGAGGCTGACAGGTTCCAAGAAGGAGCCTAGTGAGAGCTGTGATGGGCAAGAGTGCTAGCTGAAGCGAGGCTGTATTCTGAGAGCAAAGAAATGGTTTCCTATTTAATTCCTGCTGTTTAATTTCACACTCTAATGGCATTTAGGAAACACCATTTACTTTGATTACAGGTGAGGCTGTAAAATAGAAAAGTTGCACAACTGCTTCTGCCTCAAGTCTATGTTCCAAAGATTTCACAACACCTGAAACACCCACACCACATGATCCAACTGAAACCACTGAAAAAAAAACAAAACAGCGTTAATTTTCCTCCTCCCTCCAAGATCACACATGAAAAAAGACTTGTGGAATAAATGCGTTTCATACTTGTCAAACTGGTGCTTGTAACTATACTTCTAAAGCAAAATGACATTTCCGTCCTTCCAAGAAATCATAGAATCACAGAATCATAAAATGGTTTAGGTTGGAAGGGACCTTAAAGAACATTGAGTTCCAACCCCCCTGCCATGGGCAGGGACACCTCCACTACAGCAGGTTGCTCAAAGCCCCATCCAGCCTGGCC
>JAOXJM010000001.1:133415156-133431034 GCA_026413425.1 Tringa solitaria
CTTCTCTGGGCAACCTGTTCCAGTGTCTCACCACCCCCACAGTAAAGAATTTCTTTCTAGTATCTAATTGAAATCTCCCCTCTTTCAATTTAAAATCATTACCCCTTGTCCTATCACTACAATCCCTGATAAAGAGTCCCTCCCCATCTCTCCTGTGGGCCTTCATTAAGTACTGAAAAGCAGCTATAAGGTCTGCCAGACCCTTCTCTTCTCCAGGCTAAACAACTCCAACTCTCTCAGCTTGTCCTCATAGAAGAGGTGCTCCAGCCTCCCACCTTCATGGGCCTCTGCTGGACTCGCTCCAACAAATCATGCATATTCTTTAGGTATAAGGAAGATACTAACTCATGCCACTTTTAGGAGTAAGGGATTACACACAGAAGAATGGAAAATTATATTGTAAGTAAATATTCCCAAGACAGGATCTGAAATATTACTAATATTAGATGTGAATACACTATTCTGAAGACTGTGTCTTCATTCAGATATAAGATCAAACTATCTGCATGAAGAAAGAACACAGACTTGCACGATAAATACTCTTGCACCTCTGGAAAATAGGAAAGAAGTTCCTCATGGTACCAATTATGTATTCCCTATGTTCTTCCTCCATGTTTGAAAGAAGTGCATCATTCCTCTTTATACGATGATAATATTAAAAAAACCACACAGCAGACCAAAGTGCTGTGAATACATCTGTAATCTTGTGTTAAATCAGATATCAAATTCCCTCTAAAGTCTAAATTCCTCAGCTGTTCCTATTTCTCATATATCAGCTTAAATTTTGGCTGAATCTGGAGTAAGCTAACTGGCTGACCAGTTTAGGTGGTCATAGTAGGGAACAGTTTACAGACAAAATTTGCTGCTGCAGGCACTGGGAACACAATGGCGTGGACCTGTTGAATTTCAATTCAATTCAGCAGTAAGTGTGAAACAGCACAGATGTAGCTAGCTTTTATTCAATGTGGCATATCAGACTTTCCTACCTGCACACACCACTCTTCTGGTAGGTAATAAAAATAAGAGACAGAACGAGCTGTTAGAAGACTCACCATTTAACAGAATAGCATCCAGGTCCTTCGCATGAATATAAAATAGCAGTTTTGAAGTCACAAATGTATTGAGATAATTAGATGTTCATTGTTAAACAAACCAGATCAGGGAGGTGGTTTACAATTATTCTCTTAATAGCATCACTTAGGCTTCCTGACAGCATCCAAAGTAGCGCCTGGACCGCCTGACGTGGCTGGAGAACCTCAATAGCTTTATCTAGCATATAGATTAACAATAAAAACTGGGAGACAGACTTGTCACAGGTTACAGTGTTCAGGTTAAGAACTTCAACAGAAGTCATTCAGGGATGATACCTCATTAAAATTGTGCTCAAAAGCTGCTAGTGTGTCACCTGTGACACAGAAATACTTGTCAGAAAACTCATCATTAATATCTCTATTTTTTCTCCTGCATGGAGTCGGCAACTGAGTTTCACTGGTTTTGGCTATTTCTGTTGGTTTAGGATCATTCTTTCTAGACCGGTCCTTTAAAATAAAAAAGACCCCAAAAAGAGTCTGGCCAAGTTACCTAGACTTAAGTTGTATGTCCTGCAGTCCTGTAGGTCAATTAAAAAATTTCAATCTTGCTTTATAAACCATCTTCACATGAAATCATAACATAAACCATTTGCAAGATGGCTGATTAAAGCTGACTGGCACGTGGCAAAATATGGCAACCTGTATGACAAATTTGATATAACCTCATTTTAAAACTTAAAAAAGTTACTTTTAAAAGTTTAAAAACTTTCTTTAAATTCTTTAGATGTGAGTTAAGTTCTAAAGTTGCTCTCAACCTGTTTCAGAAATACCAAACCCGAAACCTTAAAAAATTAAGAAGAACCTTAACATTTCCACTGCCTACACTGGAACACTTCAGTTCACATGGACTCCTTCAAGGCATTCAGAAACCGTGTGGTCCAAAGTCTCCTTCTGGATGTCATTCCACAAGATACCAGGCCATTCCCAAGGATGAAAAGGAGCCTGGTTATTTCCCAACAAGCTTGACATTGTTTTGTCATTTCCTGAATGAGCATATCAGTCCTTGGCCACCACACAAATCATCTAGTCAGGACAGGCTATTTTTATAGTTCCCAGATGGTCTTTATGTACTTTCATGCATGACATGAACTTCGCAGGATACAACCACTCTGGCGACCTTGGTACATGTGAAAACTGTTCTCTCCAAGCAAAGAAAGGTAGGAGCTGTCTTGTGCACATGGGTACATCTATTCATAGTTAAGTCATGCACTTCAGCTAGCACTACATCATTTTATTTTCACAATGTACCTTAGCATTTGTCATTGGCAGGAGTTCAATTTGTGTCATAAAAAATATACTGTCTCCAGTTTCAGTTCGTTCTAGTTATCTGTTGCTTCCAGAGGGAAATCTGACAAGCCATTTACATTCAGAAGTTGACCGGTACTTTTGACCCCAGCTCCATATTTTGACAGCAAACACTCAGCAATATTATCCATTTCTGAAATTACATTGAAGATACTATTGATATTCAGTGCTGCTGAATAAAATCTTCCAAAAGATTCCCTTGAGGCTGTCTTCACATAGCCTTAGAACTAGTGCGGAAAAAAGTACAGATTCAAATATTTTCACCTTGCCGTTATTAAAACTATATGACCGAAGCAACCAACTACCTCTAGGAAACCCAACAGAAAACATGCCACAAATTAAATTCCTTTCTGGGGATAATCGGTTATCCATATAGCTTGCTGCTTAACAAAATTTGTAAATTACCACCTACACAGTGACTCACATAAATAGACATAAAATGGATGTGGTCAAGATGCTTACAGCCTCTGAAGGCTCCTTCCATGCTACTGAGACCCTGAAGCATAACAAAGCATGACTGTAGTTCTGGAGACCACAGTGAAGGTGGAGACTGTTGTACCGATGACTGTTTATCTGCCCAAAAATATTAGTTACAGGGGAAGAATCTGAAAAGTGTCCCTGGTGTTTCAACTGCCCTTTTTGGCTCATTACTGTGTAGCTCTGGGCCATAACCGAAACCCAAACTACACATCAATGAAGGGTTCTGAAACATGACAGAAAGGGCTTGTGGACTTGGATTTCTAACTAAGAGAGCATATAATAACCTCTGTGTGACAGCTATTCCAGGCACTTGCTAGACCGGTCTTCATATTCTGCTCCAGTTATGAGCACAACATCAATTTAAAGAAAAGTTGTTGATGATAATGATGAATGGCATGCTAGTTTCAAATAAGTTTATATATAGAAGATGAGAAACATTTCATGGAGCTACAAATATAACAAAATAGTGACAGCATGCATAAAGCCACAGGACACACAACATAAAGGACACAACGAGCCTTTTTTCTCACACTTGGAACAACTTCTTCATTTTAGCACAGCGTTACAGCAAAATTCACCAAGGAATTTTATTTTCTCTCTCCACTAGGGCCTCACGGGAAAACTCTGCTCTGGGTGCCTCAAGTTCAAATTACACCTTCTAGTACTGAACTCCTTTGTCTCTACTTTGACAGAGAACTGACGTTTTCCTTCTTCGCATTCAAAACTCTCTACAGTTTTAAAAGCAAGCCTGGTACTCAATACAGTCACACAGAGATTAATCTCTCTGACCTCAAAACTAAGGAAAATAAATGCCCGTGAACAAACTAAGAGAAGAAATGCCACTCCAGGATAGCTGAATTGTGCCCATAAAGATGGCAATAGACTATTATTGGAACTGTAGCCACATTTTTGTTTGGTTGGCTTAGCTACAAAGACCAGGGCTAAAGAGAGAATGAAGTATGTGCCCCAGATATGTGCTCTAGACGTTCCCAACTTGCAGCCTGGAAGGAGAAGTGGGTCTCACTCCAGAGCCTTGCTGTTTCTCCTGAGGTCTCATCTGCTTTGGACTTGTAGAAGTCTGCAGGTAAGGACGCCAGGGTGCAGCCCCAGCAGGGCTGCCCCAACCCTGGCTCACTACCTGTGGGAGCAGCCTGCACCAGAGCTGTACCTGTTCTGTGCTCGGGACAAGGGGCTGTGACAAGACTCTGGTCCATACTGGCAGGGGATCAGCATCCCAGGTCCCCTGGTCTTACCCGTCAGCTGGTACGTCTGAGCACTGCATTAGGTGCTACCTTAGTATGAAGAGCAGCAACTGATAACAACAAATGGATAAAAACCAGGATGCCTGGCTCTGTATTCTGGCTCCATAGAAGATTTGTTTTCTGACCTTGATTTACACCTGAAAGGGCGTGCTTTGTCAGCTTCAGTCAGTGAGAGGTTAAGGTGGCTTTGGTAGGTGAATGATGAAATGGAGGGCAGCAGAAAAGACTCCTGCCATGGCACCCTCCCCAACAGCACCAGTCCTGTCACTGGAAATGTCTCTGCACAAGTGTGAATTGCAGAGGCAGCATGGCAGGTGGAACTCGTATCTTACAATCAAAGCAAAAAATTGTGTGATGTCTTAAGAGACCTATGCACACACTTATTTTTCCTCGCTTTACTAAAGAGAAAAATTCCTTTTTAGAAAGAATTTCACTAGCTTTTTTTTACAATCTCTCTTTAGGTACCAGCTTAAATAGCATAGTTTGAACCCTTACAAATGAATTGGATGGTAAACGGAGTTCATGGTAAATCTAGAGATTAATTACAAACTGTTAAAGTCTGTTTATATTAGCTTAAAAGCACGTGTTAAAGAGACATATATTTGCTTTCGTATCCTGTACAATTCCCCTTGCCTTAAAAGCTCGGAACTATCCCAAAATTTAGTAACAGCCACCTGCATTCATGAAGAAAAACAGTATTACCCAGAGATAAAATCCTCTGCTACAAAGTCTTATGTTTTGTCTTGTATAATCCCTAAGCTGTTTTTGTGCCAGAGAAAGAAAAACGCCTGTAGTACTGAAAATTACTACATTTATTTGGAACCACAATGTGCTTGTGAATAAAATCATCGTTTGAACACTGAAATTAAGACAAAATATTTCAAGCTTGCTTCATAATGCCCTAATTAAATATGTTTTATAATTCAAAATAATGGGAGAAACTAAGTAGAAGACTGATTCCCAAAGATTACATTTGATTCTCCACTCCAACTCTGCAACCTTGGGAAATACAACTTAATCTTTTTCCTTACAGCCCACTGTAAAGTGCTTTATAATATTTCACGTAGGATTCATCCACCTCACCAATGTTTTGTGGTAATTAGCTGGACAAAATTTACAGGAAAAAATCAAACCGAAACCAAGATGATAATGTAAACCTTATCTAAGGATATAAATCACCATATAACTTCACTTTGAAAATTCCCTTCAAGATGCATCAGCACCACATTAATAAAAAAAAAAAAACAACCCTGACTTTGACTTCAAGGTTGATTGAATTTCATCACACTCCCAACTTCCTGTTAATTCAAATTATTAATTGGCTGATATCCAGAAGATGCAGGGGAGGGAAAATCTAATTTGTGCATGTACTTAGACAACTAAAAACTCCCTTTACGATTACTTATCTCCATATTCCCTCTGTTCATCTTCCACAAAAGCAACAAAATAAAAGCAGAAGCACTTTCTTAGTGGAAGAGAATGAAGTGCTAAAAGCATAAACCATTTTTCAGCAACTGCAGAAACACATATCCTTGCCTTTCTTGCTCCCCTTGTTTTCATCACTGGTATTAGTAGTTATTTTTTAACTGCTGCACAGCATGTCAAGTCCCTCTGACAGGAGATGCAAAGGCAAAGCCTCTTTCCCAAAGAACTTGCAGTTAAAGCTCTCAACTAAACCCACTGGAGTTATTAAAAGTAAAGGATGAGACTTTATGACTCCCAGGTGAAGCAGGGTCACGACAGTGATCCTGCGGTACTTACAGAACCTCATTGCTTGCAGGTCTAAGGCAGGCACAGTTTATGAGGAAGAAGAGGGATGCGGGGGTCTACATGTAAGTGCACAAAAAATGGATTTCTCCACTTTCACAGCTTACACTTCCTTACATCACCTCCCATGATTATTTTTGTCTTTTATCGTTTCTTTGTTATGCCTTTAGAATTTCCCTATTTCCCCTCAGGGTTTGGGGTATTCAGAACGAAGGTTAACTTTACGCTACAGTGGCTGAAACTTCGCAGTTTTCTATTTCCAAGACACGGTTGACTAAACTTGGCAACATTTACAGTATCTGCTGAAATCAACACCTGACTTCCTCTATACCAAGGAGCATTAATTAGATAACTGACATTAAAAAAAAAAAAGAAGATGATCACTCTCATCTGCCTTGTTTTGATATCAGTCACTTTTCAGTGCTACAAGTAAAAGAGTGAATGGTTAAATCTGGAAATATTTGTAGCATTAAAAATATATGAAAATTCAAACCCTGTTGTGCCAGCTTGTGCAGGCAGTAGAAGGGTTGGAGCTAAAAGTAACACATAGAATCACAGAAATCATTTAGGTTGGAACAGACCTTTAAGATCACCGAGTCCAGCCGTATAATAACTTATTCATATGCACTGCAATTTTTTTCCTCACTGAAATCCCTACGAACTCCTGATGGCCAAAAGCAGAAAGCCCGGGGTGTTCCAGCTGCCACTGGCAGGTGACCCCAGGAGGCTGCAGGCCACTTAGGGAGAGGGAGAACTCCATGGCGGGGAGCTCAGTCACAGTCAGGCAGGTTAAATACAGCACCCTGGCCCCGCTGGTGAGGTTTTGCATTCCTTGCTGTGTGGCCTGCAAAGCTATTGGAACAAATGGCATTACGGACTTGGGATTTTATGTTGCTTTTCATGACATTATTCCCATAGTCAATGGGAATAAAACTGACTTTGGGAAACCAAAGTCAATCTGCAGATTTTCTTTTTTTTTTTTTTTTTTTTTTTTGCACATCACTGCTAATAAGATGTCTCAAAATGAAATTAGCTCAGATCTTTAGGGGCAATACCCCTTTTTGTAGTGTTGCCACAGATAGATACAAACAGTTGTTATCTGACCAAAACTTATTCAACCATTTATTGTTGCACAGGGAGGGCAAGTTACACCTGATTGTCTTTCATCAGTATGGACTCTGGCTAATAGTCAAAAATGCAGCAAACACTCACTTGTTACCATGTGCAGCAGCACCAGTTCTCAGTATTTGGCAAAGATACTCATATATGAAAGACAACTGAGCTACAAACTATGCTGTTACTTTGCAGAATCTGCACACAAATTAGAAGGCATAATTTCACCTTTAACATAATCAAATGCCCTTTAAACACAAGGGGAGCAACACTTTATTCCAGTAGGTTCAACACTATTAGAACACATTAGAACATTTCAAAAGATGATGCACAATTAAGCCCAGCACACAGAAACTCATTTTTCAGTTGCTCTCCCCTCCCAAATCTTTAAGCATTCAGAGATACTTCAACTGTTCTGCAAGTTCCAAGAGGGAAATATTTCAGTTGTTGTTTAACCTGACTTGGAAAAAAGATGCACCTTGTCAATCCCTTATCCAAGCCCCGTAATGCTGTAAAAACCAGTGACATCTGCACTGCATACAGTAAGTAACCACATCTTAAGTCTTGACCACATCCTTTTACCTCCATTTCAGCTTAGTGGGCCTAATTTAAGTAGTGGTTTACTAATTAGATGAAAAAGCATTAAAAATGCCTACAAAACCAATCAGGAATCAAGTCCCAGTGGCCATTCCATCTTCAATGAGCTAATTTCCTTAGTTGCCAGATCAAAGGTATTGCAGATGCCACATATGCAAACAGAAGAATTCAAATTTGAGGATTACAGACAATCAAACACCGCTGATGAGCAAACCAAAACTAATAACTGTAGCTTTTATAAAATGAATAGGAAGTAAGAGGTTCATAAGAATTCCACTGATAGCCCAGTTCCTTTTTGCTCCCAGGTCTGTTTACTTAACATTCGCTGTACTGATCACGTTCAACACAAATGGGAAGGAGTGAGCATAACGCTGCCCTGTTTTATTCCAATACTGGACTGAAAAGCCTATTAATTATGTGAGATCACACACCATCCACAAGAAAATCACTGTTGTTTTCAACTGTTAAATTGAAACTACATGGGAGAAAAAAGTCACTGTGCTTTTAAAGCAATGACCAAACAATTTATTATATATTTTCTATGATCAGGAAGAAAAGGAGGTAATTTTGATGGGCAGAATATTAATTTTTATGTGTTATATCAGTTTAAAAATCTACATGCTAATGAAAAGCTATTCTGCATTGTTCAAAACAAAACTAAGAGCAGCTGAATTAATAGAACTATTCAAATAACAAGGTACAGTATACAATAAATTGTCATCAGTTTTAGGGTTTTTGATGACCAGTCTTCAGGGTCAAATGACACAAAATACAACAGTAGGAAAATGTGATCACAGATGCACAAATTTATCTGATTCATCAGTTCAGTTCAAGTTTAAAGCAGTTTAAATGAGCTTTGATAATGAAAGGTGACAGGACCAGATCAAATGGTCCAAGTGATTTGATTAGCTCCATGTTAACCATCACAGGTAGATTTAATTTAGAACGGAGCAATCAGGTCTGACTCTGGTAAACAGCTCAGTATCTGCTTTCCAAGGTATAACACCTTCGTAGGAGAGAGACTGAGATCTGCTGTCTTTGCACAGTTTTTAGCTAAATCCCCCGTTTCAAGCTTCTGGTACCTTCTCAAGACAAACAACTACAATAAAGAGAATGATGCAAGTTTCTAGAACACCAAGAAAACACTTGATGAATAAAAGCTGTTGTGTAAACTCTTTCTAAATCTAGTGAAAAGTATAATTAAAATTATGCAAACAACCCCTGGGGCTGAGTTTAGTGGTCAACTAGAGCAACTGGGACAAAGCCACAGCAAAACCCATATACCTAAAATATTTCAGTAACACATCAACTCAGTAGAAATGAACATGTGGCAGCTCCAGAAATTTTTTTCCTCCATCCCTGTAAAAACAAGGCCACTCCTATTTTGCTCTCTCTTTCAAATGGACAATCAATTCTTCCACTGCATAGCAACAACGGTTTAAATCAATACAAATGCAATCTCATTTGTCTCCAATATATTTGTGCCAAAAATTTCAGGATGCAAAACATAATATAATGATGCAGACCATTACCTAGCAAGAAGTCCTTAATATTAACTCTCCTGTGAAATCCTAACCCAAAACTGACTTAAGAGTCAAGAGAAGACAAGAGGCTCGACTTCAAAATAACCTCCAGCGAAGTTAGGATATTCTTTACTCACAGCACTGTATGCAAGGCGAGAACAAACATTGATTACACGACAAGTGACCACAGTAAGAAGAGAGAGCTCTAAGAGATAAGGCACCATGAAAGCTTTGGGGAATGACTGAAATAAACACCATAAGAGAAATGGATATTCTATGTAAGGAGATTTTGCAAATTCTCAAACCACTGACACTGATGGAGCATCTGTCTTATGAGGAAAGGCTGAGAGACCTGCATCTGTTTAGCCTGAAGAAGAGAAGACTGAGAGGGGATCTCATCAATGCTCATAGGTACCTAAAGGGCAGCTGTCAAGAGGATGGGTCCAGAGTCTTCTCAGTGGTGCCCAGCGCCAGGACAAGGGGTAATGGGCACAAACTGGAACACAGGAAAATTCCATCTCAACATGGGGAAAAAATTCTTTACTTTGAGGGTGGCAGAGCACTGGAACAGGCTGCCCAGAGAGGTTGTGGAGCCCCCTCTGGAGATATTCAAAACCTGCCTGGATGAATTTCCGTCTGCTCTGGGTGAACCTGCTTTTGCAGGGGGATTGGACTAGATGATCTCCAGAGGTCCCTTCCAACATCTACCACTCTGTGATTTTGTGATTCTGTGAAAAATGATTAGTTTACAGGGGGGGAAAAGGAAAACAGTTGGCAAATTTGTATATATACCTACCACAAAACTGGTAATGGGAAATAACAATAGGCTTAATCTGCCTCAGAGATATACCAATATTTTCCCTAATTTTTGGATTTTGGCCACACTAGCTAACCAAGCATCTATGGAGTGCTAGAAATGCAGAGGATCCCTAGGCTCCAGCCTCCTCTTTGGGATTGTCAGACCATTCTTTCTTTCCCTTCCACTCAAACTCCCTGACTCAACCGCTTCTACTGATCCCCATCCCTTGGAGCACAGCCTTCAGATCCACGTCACTGTGGATAGCATTGACGTCTTGATTTCTGCTGGTCTGGACCTAGGTTATTTTATTTATAACAGATATTGTATTTGTTAGCTTTTTTTTAATGATCTTTGCATGATTTTAGACATCTACTTATGGGGAGAATTTTCGTTTGCAAAGATTCTATATATTAACAGACTTCCACAACATGATCTAATTAGGATGAATTCAAAATATTTGGGCTTATTCTTGAAGAGATAATTTGTGAACATCTATCAGTATCTAGAGAGAAATCAAAAGCATACATAAAAAGGGAAAACATCTTCCATATACTAAATTGTTGTACTACTGTAATTATTGGAAACAGAAATCATCCCACTATGATTAATGGCTTGATGTAAAAGTAGAGTTGTTTAAAAGAAGGGGATGAAAAAAATATTGGAATGATATTGTATAATCTGGAAAGGTTTGAAGTAAGGTTTTGGGAAAACATGGCTGGAAAGATCTCCTAGCATATCACATACCAAGTTGAGCCTTAGTCATATTTTATCACAGCTGAACTTTTGGCTCAAAAAATAAAGAATGTGCAAAAAATCATGAAGCTGGCAGTGTAAAATGAGGTTATTGTGCTAAAATCTGAAGCAATATATTTTTAAAATTAATTTACATTTGAGGTCAAATTTTGAAGCAAATATTAAATATCTGAAGCAGATATTTAATATCTGTATTCACGGAAAGGAATCACATAAGTAACAAGGAGACATGGTTTCGTTTATGGCCAAATTACAATGTTTATTCAAAAAGATGCACTACACCCTTTTTTTGTGTCACTAAAAGGATTATTGTTTTTGCATAATGATGTTAGATTTTTAATATAGAGGAAAAGACTCATCTCAATGTCAAAACTTATTCATGTCAGAATTTTTTTGGAACAAAGTTCCTAACTTGAAAGCTCAAAGGACAAATAAGCATATTTTCTGCATTTCATTTCTCTACAGACATAAGAAGATATTCAAATATTAAGCAAGTCTTTAACATTGAACTTATTAATAATAAGGCAAGATGATTAACATGCTTGAAGTCTAGTTTGAGTTATATGGGCCACATGATTCAATTCCTGTATAAAAGCCAGCAGCTATACTTCAATTACACCAAGATTTCCCCAAACTAATTTTGCTGTGCTATCATAGTGTTGAGCAGAAGAGGCAGAAACAGCATCATCATCCTTAAGTTAAGTACCAGAAGCAGCATTTGACTGCTCAGCATGTATTTACATATTATTTTGAAGCAAGTCTTTCCTGTACCTTGGTCTGGAAGAGTATTTCTGAATCGGCAGTCCAGAATTGCCGTTAACTAGTATGGTAAGAACATTTCTTAAGACAGATCACTTTTTTCCTAATCTTGTCAACTACACTTGTTAGTACATATTCTGAACATATGTTTTTAAATAAACCAGCTAAACCAGAAGTTTGCCTTAATGCCTTTTACAACTGCAAAAGGAAGAACAGGTTGGTAAAGGCAAAAGTACACAGCTGCTTAAGCAGCTGTAAAATACTACTGGAAACAAATTACAAGTTGATCTTTCACATATTATACATTTTCCATAATTGCCCATCTAGATGTACGTTAGCAAATGTTTGATATACTACATATGTAGCAATTAAAAGATCATAGACAATTAATATATAGTGTTGTCGTGGTTTAACCCCAGCCAGCAGCTAAGCACCACACAGCCGCTCACTCATCCTCTCCTCCCCCCAGTGGGATGGGGGACAGAATCAGAAAAGTGAGAAAATTCGTGGGCTGAGATAAGAACAGTTTAATAATTCTAATAAAGTAAAATAATAATAAAAACAACAGTAAAAATAATAAATTGTAATGAAAAGGAAAATACTCCCCTCCTCCAAAAAAGAAGAAATAAAACCCAAGAAATGACAAGTGAAGCAAATAAAAAACAATTGCTCACCACCAACCAACAGATGCCCAGCCAGTCACCGAGCAGCATCCACCGCCCCCTGACCAATTCCCCCAAGGTTATATGACCTCATACAGTATGGAATAGCTCTTGGCCAGTTGGGGTCAGCTGTCCTGAATGTGTCCCCTCCCAGCTTCTTGTGCACCCCCAGCCTCCTCACTGGCAGGGCAGCAAGAGGAGCTGAAAAGTCCCTGATTTAGTGTAAACACTGCTCAACAATAACTGAAAAGCCAGTGTGTTATCAACGTTATTCCCATTCTAAAGTCAAAACACATCACCCTACCAGCTACTGGGAAGAAAATTAACTCTAGCACAGCCAAAAACAGGGCAAGTGTAAATAGTTCAGCATAAAAGTAACAGTATTGTTTCACTTGCAGGCCAGTTCTAGTTCTGTATGGGAATAAGGTACCTGATGTAGCTAATCTGTTAAAGAGCCTCTCAAACAGTAACCTAAAGGGAAGCTTGAATTGTTTGGGTTTTTTTTTTCCTAGTATCTTCCATGAAGCCAACCTCAAGTTTTGCTTGGCACGAAGACAGAAAATGCCTAGCCAGTCTCAGACTCACTGGAATCAGTAAGAAAGGTGCCAGTGGCCTCAGACCAGCTATTACTAATAAGGATGAGTATAGATCACCACAGTACAAACTCTTCAAAACATGGTATCATTGCCTTTTTGTTTTCGAAGAATTCTCTGAGTCAGACTGGCATCTTTCATGTGTTGTGGAGAATCAAAAATGTCTTATACTTCTAAAATTAGTTTTACAATATTGCATGTAATCATTCTTTAAACATACAAACTAAAAAACCATTTTTTTTCCTATTTTCTATCAAGGAATGTAAAAATGATTAAGATGAATAATTATATCCAGAGTCCTTGATTAAGGGGGGAACCAAGTAGGGACTAGAGAGAAATTACTTTATATTTCCTTGATCAGAGATATATAATCATGCTATAGAAGAAGGCTCCTGTGATTGATCATTCTGTTTGTTAGGACTGGAAGAAGGCTAGGTAAAAGGGAAATTCATTTATGCATGCATCAGTTGAACTAAGCTTATTTAAACAGATTTAACTTGATGATAAACACAATTCACGTTACAGAGATTTGGAATGCTTGCTAATTTACACTGTAGCTCACAGAGTAACCAATAAAAAAATGTTAACCATCTCAGCTATAACAAGAATTACAAAAACACTTTGTTTTACTACAATGGATACATTGTTTGGAAGAATGTCTTTCCTCTTCCCCATACATTTTCTGAGTAGGTTAACAGCCATATTAGCCCAGTCGCCTGAATCACTTACGAGGAGAAGATACAGCGCTATACAACCCGGGGAAGCCACCTCGCATGTGGAGGCCTGAACGAAATATGGATTACTCAAAGAGAATGGGCTTTGCTCAAGTCAATCCAAAGACTACTTTGATATACACTGCACAAGCGGTTGCACTGGTGTGAAAGTGGCTGCACTGCAGCTGTTTGCCTCTGCTCCTTAACTGGAGTTTACTCCCTCGCAGCTGAATCGGAGCAAGACATTGGTGTCTCCTTTCCTGCTTTAAAGCTAGAACATCCCGGTACATTTTAACAAACTTCAGCAAGCGCTGGCTGGAAACCGACTTTGCACTGCAACAGTCAGGGATGTGCAGGCGAGCTGCTCTTTTGCCACAATGGGCTCCGTACTAGGTTAAGTCACCACAGCTTTTTCTGCGATGACCATTCACTCTCCAACTGTACCATTGCAACATCTTTACTAAGTCAGAGTAATTACATTTATGAAAGGAAAGCTTGGGCCAAGGTACTGTATTACAAAGCCAAGTGTGAACCTGTGACCTCAGTGTGTAAGTGCAAAGGTAGTATCAGTGATGACATGCTTGTAATTCCATTTTGATTAATTGTACCTGAAATCTCACCTGTTCACACCAAAGAACTACATCTTAACTCTCACCACTATAGATAAGTAAACTTTTTGAGAAAACATAATATATTTATTTATTTTCACTTACAACAGGCATTCAGAGTGAAGATTAGACAGTAAGTTATCGTGTGAAAATGCTCACAGCCTGTTTTAAGATGGAAATTCTTCTGAAATTAACTGATGTTAATCTGTATATTAGGCACAAATCTTTATCATGTACTACCTACATAATAGTATGATTATCCATAAATTGTATTTGTGTTCCATTAAATCAGAACAGTTCAGGAAGGAACAGCTCATACAAATATGTAAATAGTGACACAGATTCTATACATCTCCAAAGCTTAATTTATAGAGAAACAACTTATTGAAAGAACAGTTATATTACATGTTCAGTTTCTGTGTGGGATGACTGCATGAGACATTCAGGTATTTAGGAGTATGTTTAACTAGACTGCCTGTAGTAATTCCACTTCTATAGCATAATGTGGTAAAATAATTCAGTTTAAAACAAAAGCTTCAAGTGAACCAACCTTTAAAAAGCAGAGAATTCTATTCTTCTTCAGAAGAAAACTGTCCTAATTCTGTTTGGGAAGCAGCAGATTTACTGCATATACATAGTCCCTTGTAACATGTAGTTTACGGAAGACACTGATGTCTCTGGAATGTGCTACACACACAGTGTTTGCGTGGTACATGTACAAAGACATACCTGAGTTTTCCAAGAGTGCCACAGCCTAGGCTGAACTCACTGACCAGGGCAAATTTCTGCAGTTCTGCCCAGACAGGTTAAGCAGACTTCAGGCGGATGAAGAAGAACCATTTGCTCGTGTGAAGTCTCTGCTGAGCGAAGTCACAGGAGCAGTTTTGGGCAATGCATAGATCTGCTCTCACCCACCCCTTGGCAGGGTGGCACGCTCATGGAGGTATGCACCTTTCATTTAATCCCGCACTCCAGGTAAGCTAAATATACACTTATTAATGATTACAACAAAAACTGTCTTTCTCCACTCTGCATATCTATTACTAGCACTTTCAAGAGACTGGCACAGTGAATGTGGTATCCTAATGTGGTCTACAAATCTAAGGACAGAGAATACAGGATTGTCACAGCCCAGTCCTAAAAGGTCCGAATTATGCCTTAAATAATCACCAGCTTTGCTTAAAAATCAAAGAATAATGCATTTTACAATCTTATTTTGGAATGCTAGCATCCTCAAGCCTCTCTTCACTATCCCTAAGGTCCTTGGAACCTTACCTTTCTTGTTAAAGAAAAAAGATTTTTTAAAAAGAAAAAACGAAAGAGCAGTAATCTTATTCCACTAGCAGCAGTTTAAAAAGGTACCATATAAAAGGAAGACTCAAAGCAAGTATCTCAGAAGATGGCCATGACCAGAATAGTAGTTTCCTCATCTCTCCAGCACAATGCAATGGCATAAAAATTGTTACCTATTAAACAAGTTCATGCTCTAGCTAGATATATTTTCTTCTGACTTGGCTCAGAGGTCAAAAAATACTGATTAAGTAATATTTCATGAATAAAGCTAGAGTTCAGTTAATTATGATTCACCAAGTTGCAAGAGAAGTATAAGGGATTATATGAATAAAAATCTGCTTTAGCCTTGAAACAGCTGCAAATTTAAAGAATGTTTATTTTTATGTTATTTTAAATATGCCTATTTTAAAAAATATTATGACAACAGTTCACTTTTTTTCAGTGAACAGACACAATGCTATGTGACTTTTAAGAATAACCACACACTATGAATAATGATTGCTGAGTAGTCCAAGGGAATAGTTGATGTTTAGGCTCACAGGTGCCATATTATTTGTTGA
>JAOXJM010000001.1:133431134-133481661 GCA_026413425.1 Tringa solitaria
GTGCCATATTATTTGTTGACAATACTTGAAAAACAATTTTAGAAATCAAAATCAATACAGAGTTTATTAACTGAAATCAAGAAGTACATTATAAAGGATATTGTTTAAACGTAGTTTGATTTTTCTAGTTCATCTATCTGTCTGACTAACAAAATGATTTGGTGGGATCTAGTGCCAACAGCATCTGTTGTTACCATAAAGCTTCTCCCTCTGCCTGTGCAATACCACTGATAAATTTCTAAATAAATTAAAGCAAACCATTAAAAATCAGTAATTGTAAAAAAAAAATTATAAAAGTTGTAAAGGACCCAGTATGCACAAGTATATTCTAATACTTTTCAAAATCACGCACTTGCAAGCCAACTTTTTGATGATGATTTCTTTTACTTTCCTTGTACAAAATGCAATGTTCTTCTTATGTAAATAAAAAGATGACACACATTTCATCAAAATCAACCATCTTAATGCTGACATATATAATGAAACATTCTTCTCAACCATATTAAATGAATGCTTCTGAAATGTTTTTGAAAAATACTGTTCTCGAAATATTTTTCAAAAAGAATATTCAATATTTTCTTATGTTAATCTGTGCCTGTGCACTTCTACCAAAAATAGACGCAACTTGCACCACCACATTTCATTTGTGACATTTGCAAACTACACCCAAGCTCCTTGAACAACAGAAACCTGTTCAGCATATCAGCTGATATGTTTGAAATATTTTCCACTTAGATCCTATCCATCTGACTCTTAAATTCAGAGTCACTAATTCATCATTATACAATAAACATCAATCTAGTAAAGGCTGATCTGTTTCTTCCTAGGTATCATGTGCATACTCCTACTGCTTCTAACTAAACTCCCCCAATTCTTCATGTTCTCACATCTAATTTTGCCTCATCTCTCTGTTTCATCTTGCTTTTTACAGTCTAAGGTTTTCTAGCCAAGATACTACAATTCTCTATGCATTTATACAACATACCACATATGATCTTGATACAGTCAGCCTCCTGTCATTGCCACCTCCATCATATCAATAATAAACAAAGATAACAGTAAGAATGATTGGGACAAAATTAACATTTCCACTGGTTCAGATAAGCAACAGTTACAGAACCATCCAAGCAGATTTGCACCGCTGCTCCTACTAATTCCAAAATCCACCAAGGAGTTTCTACAACATTTGATGTCAGCAAGTTACATGAAATTTTCCTAGAGCTTCTTTCTTCAAAACATGACATTTTCTACCTGTATTGTCTCTGTCCTCGATATAGAATGGTGACAGACATTCTCTTGCGGAAAGTTCCAGTGTTACTATGTGATGGAAAAGTGCTGAAGCATGTACTGTCAGTCCTCCTTACAAAGTCTCTGGCTAGCATAAGACCAGCTGCACGTTTCAGAAGGAAGAATGTCAGAGATCCTGGAGATCTACCTGATCGTCAGAGCAGCAGAAAGTAAATGGACTGATGATCAATTCCTGGCTACATATCTGTTGAAAAGTCGAGAGGTTCTGGCCTTTAGAACAGCAACAGCATCTCTTGCATGGCGAGAATGAGATGTATTTAGGGAATAAGCTTCATCTCACTGGTACGTTGTTATTCTCTTTGGATAAGGGTGACCTAGGGCTGGCAAAAAGCTTCTAAAGTAAACTTGGAGGTGTTGCAGAAAAAAATGCAGTACAAACTCAACTTTTCATATGGACACCTAAGTGGAGGCAAGAGTCAGAGACCAAGGAAGCAGGTAAGAATGGCCATAAACTCTTGTTTAGAAGGAAGTAATTTGTATAGTTACTATTACTTTAGACTGGTTGGGAGATCTCCATAATTACAACATTAAAATCATAATTTCTAACTTTTCTGGAAACCTGTTATTAAACAGAGTAAACAAAATAGAAATAGAAGATGATACTCAACATTATTGGCACTGTTATCTCTCGGCATTATTGATAAGCCAGGGGCACAGGATCTTGAATGCATAGAGATAATATGCTAGCAGATCCCAGAAAGATATACTGTTGGTAATATGAGATAAAGCAAACCACCAAACCATATCAGAGAACGAGGTGATCTGTTCTTTAAGTTGTAAAACATGAAAAGTACTATGAAGGGCCTCCATCTGAAAGATGTAAGATAGAAATACCGTGCAGACAGTAGTAACACATCAGGCACTCTTAAATTTTTCTTTTTCTCATACCAAAAGGATAACTATACTTTGGACCTGTGCATTCAATATGTAAAGTTTAGTTAATCACAAGAATGGAGTTCATTGTCCCAGTAAACCAGAAGAAAATTATACACTTGGGAGAAACCAAATATGAACATGTTGAAGGACTCTTTCTACACTACTGCCACCAGGGACCAATAAATAGTCCAAAAAAGGCAACCTATGACAAAAAAAATTTTTACACTCTAATTCTGGGTTAAAGATGTAATTACATTGAAATATACATTACACATAAAAAACCCCAATCCTCAGCAAGAAATTAATTTAATTACGAAACTTTGGGCTAAAGAAAACAGTCAAGAAAACAGAGGGCCTCCAACTTCTGATTCATGCTTTAAAAGAACACAAAAACACTATCCAAAAAAACCCCAAACCAACAGATATTCTCCTCTCTGTAAGTAGAAAAAAAGCAATTTTTCAGATAAGGAGGCCATTAGTAACCAAAATGAATGTTAAAAGACAACTTTAAATGAGCACACCCAGATAATTTGCGCCTTAGAGTCCTGAAAGTGTTTGCAAGAGTATCATTTCAATGATGCTAATTTGCAATACATTCTGAAACACCAAAGAAATTCAGTAAGACTGCTAGCATTTTCTGCTAATATTTGAAGATGGTAAGCGGTATGATCTCCATAATTATAGAGCTCTAAGCCACTATTAATCTCAGGCAAAATAACCAGCAAATTGATAAAGGATAAATTCACTGGGAAATGACACGAATAAAACTGATGCTAGTCAACACCATTTTACAGAAACTTTGTCAGTAAAACACAAACCTTTGATTTAATCATCTGATAAAGTTACAAACTGTGGTCAATGTAAGTTACTCCACAGATGAAACACACAAACTTCTGAATGACATTTAGCTTACAGCCACACAACATTCCAAGTAAGAAATTATTATCATCAAATGTGATTAAGATGGAGATATAAAATAGTAGTTGCTAACAGGAAATAATAACTGAAGAAGAGTGCTCTACATTACCCTAATAAAATCATCCAGTACTAGCTCCACATTATCTAAGTGTACCATCAATGCTACAGAAGTAAATATTGTTGGTAGCAGTTATGGCACAAAAATGGTCAGGTTGTTTAATAAAGGTAGAAGAGTGATTATTCAGAGTAATATGGATTACTTTGTAAGATGGCAATGGTGTATTACAGCCAAGTCGACTTATGTAGCGGGAAAAGACATGTAAGTAATACCCAGAGAATGGTGCATGGAAACCGAGGACTTAAAAAAAAACAAAACCCACAACAAACCAATCTTCATGGAACATAAACAACTCAATACAAATGCCAGTGAAATGTTATGACAAAAAGGAGTAATGACTCCCTCCCCACACACAAGTGCACAGGACCAGAGATACTACTTCCATTCACAGCATTAGGGATACTGGAGTAACGACTACAGCTGTATGGCCCCGCTATTGTTTTCCCACAATGGCAAAGATCTTGGTTGTTCTTCATGTTTTCTCCATAATTCACAAAAAAAGGGCAAGAATTCTGTACCTCCTTAAGATGTTAACCAGAACACCCCACATGCTGTTATTAGCACAGGAGGGAATTAAAAGGCCCTTGTATGAAAAGAGCACAGCTTTGATTTGAAAAGGCTGCAGAGTACCAATGAACACAGGAACAGTCTCTGGTCCTTTCCAGGAGGGTAAGAGAGCTCAGGCCTTATGCTATTGACTGGGCAGTACTGACAGTGCTGTAGGCACAGTGGTAAGACAGATCTTGCCACTGATGTTTTTTAGGGTTATTTCCTTACATAGCAATTACTTCACACCAAAGCCACTTAAAGAATCATACAGTACTGTTTTGCTACATTGCAGCTCTTCAATCTGTAGCTTAAAAATACCCCTCTGAATAAATGCAGACTTTTTGTCAAAGGTCTCTGAGAGAGCTGGACTTCCATAGCCTTCAATGACAGCACAGGTAGAAGAACATCATCATGTATGTGCTTAGGAACTAACTGCATGCGTGGCTTCATCAGTGAGAAACCTGAAAGGCAGTTGGACAGAAACCACATACTCGAGGTAGGCTCTTGCTGGGTGGTTAATTTTGGCTTACCTGGTCGTGAGACCCTTGAGCTGCTGAATGCTGCTCCTCGCAGGCTGCTGTCGAGAGTCTGGGGGTTTGAGTTACCATGGAGATCACCACATCTGACAGCTGAGAGGGCTGCAATGAGAGACAGAGGGACCCGTCAAGCTGGTTTCCATCACCTCATCAACACACAAGCATTTGGCTCTTTCTGCTTTTTGCATTTGCCAAGGTATGAGCTCCCAAGTTAGGAGCTTTGGCAGAACAGCAAGGTGGAAAAAACCCAGCACCAGGAATGAGAAAGGCAAGGGCAAGCCCCAACAACTCACAGCATTCAAGTACTTTGCAAAGCCATGTGCTTTTTTGGGAATCTGGAAGAATCCTAATACACCCTGAGCTTGCCTCAACAATTTTCAGCTTCTTTGGTCAAGTATAACATCAGCAAGCAATTAATCCAGAACCGCTGCTGAGTGTGGGACTGAAGTATGTCCCATGGCATGCCCCCAGACCGTGTGCTGCCCAGAACAGCAGGGGGACACAAAAGTGCTCCCTGAGAAAGCTTCCAGTGGGAATTGGTAGAGCATCACTTCTGTGCAAAAAGAAGTAAGTAGGCCAAAGAAATCACCTTCCTGCATGTTTTTGGAGGAAAGTCTTAAGGAAAGCACTTATGAAAATCAAACATGATTCAAACATGGCATTCTTCTGCAATAGTAAATCTATTTGCATGCTTTTACGTGCCTGCTATCAAGCATGATGAGTAAAGCTTTATTTCATGTTTACCTCTACCATTCAACTGCCATGTATCTTGACTGGTTTCCTACCCCTGTATTTCAAGCTTTAAGTCTTATGCTCCGTTTTTGTCTATGTAATCTAATAATTAAATGCTCTAAAGTGAAATAAGATATTCATTGGAGACTTCTAAAATTAATTATACTCTTCCACACAAATGTCTTGCAGCTTTTAAAACTATACATTAAGGATCATTTTATGATATAATCAATTTAATAAATAACATATTTAAATACAACATCAGCAGAAGCTTTCATAAATCCAGTTCTAATTTCCAGTCTGCAGTACTACAACATGTTCTCATTTACAACACTGTGAGACAAGTACACCATCTAACCAAGTGCAAGTACTCACCTGAGAAGGAGTTATACCTATTCTAATCAGAGGTGAATGACTATAAAAGGGCCAAGAAATTACTATTTGGGCATTGCAAAGTATCAACAATACATCAGCTAGAAGACTGTAGTTTTTCTGAGTTTGTCCACTGAATGGTTATGAATGTGCATCTACCTGGCTACCTATATAAGTACCTGTCTAATTCTCAGATGACATTCAGAGATGACTTAGAGGACTTTTTTGTTAGAACTTCTCCATGTCTTATGGAAAAATTGTTAAGAGTATTATTCTATTAAACTTACCACTGTTCAATACTCTGACATTACGCTATGCAACAGTAACTAATGCAAACTGAGGCTGCTCTGATGACAAATACTAGGAAACTAACTGGCTCATCTCTGCTGAAGGCTTCTGCAAGATTCATGGAGTTTAAAGGGCACCGCAGAATACCAGATACCCATATTGTAGCCCTGTAGATGAAAGTATTGTTATTGAAGAAATCGCATTAATTCTTTCTGTCATAATTATACTCATAAATTGGTTGGGCCATCTTTTCATTTGTTCTGTTTACAAATCTTATATACTGGATCACTTTTATCAGTGACGGGATCACTTAAAGGCCATTCATCTTCCCACGTTGCTACAGTGCAGGCAGAAGGTATCAGTACAGGCGGCACTGGCAACAGCCTGGAAGAGCTAATTGAATCCTATAATAACACCAGCTTTGGTGACCTTGCCAGACAACTTTTTGGTAAAAACGTTCATACTGCCTCTCAACTGAAAAAGTTCTGTGTGTGAAGTCTAGAGCCAAGTATATAAATGATTTTCAAGAATGCAGCAAGCAGAAAGAGACAAATTAGAGATTAAAAGATATGATTTCTTTATTATTTTTATTCTATTATCCGTGTCAGTGACATTTAAAAGTTATATAGATTTCCCTTAGAATTGGGTGAGAGCATACATGTGGATGGTTGTAACAATTTGTCAAGTTAGCAGATGCCCCAACCCATAAAGCTTTACTCAACAATAAAAGAGTTTCTTAAAATCTAACTTCATACAGAAATAACTGCTAATATAAGCTTTGAAATAAACAGTATGCAAAGACAGAATATGTTTTTGAAACCTTCATTTTTAAACATTCATTGGTAGTATTAACATTACGACCTATCACTACTTACAATATGATTAAGGTCTCCACAATTTATAAAAAAATTGAAGAAACCCCACCAGAGATCACAGAACACAGCTGCAGAAGTGATTAGAGAACTGCAGAAAATATATTAATATGAAATATTTGAAGAGTTCGACTTGTATAGTTTATTTTTAAAAAAGATGGGTGACCTGACTATAGCATCTAAGTATTTTCATGGGGAGAAAATACTAAGTACCAACTGGCTTGTTAATCTGGCTGAGAAGGGTATACATAAAACAAATCAGCATCTGGAAGCTGACACCAAATTCAAATGAGAAATAAAGCACGTGCTTTTCATCACCTGTGACTAACCATTAGCGCAGTGATCAAAAGGAAAATGCAGAGATTCTCCATTTATTGATATCAAAGTTTAGTGGGACTTCTCCAGAAGATGAATTTTTGGTGAAAATGCAAGTTACCATGTAGTCATATACAAGTTACTGGGTTTCATACAGATAAAGTGAGATCAGGTGATCTGGTCCTCTCTTCCTGGTCATCAATTAAATATATTATGATTCTAAATAATTGTCTAGCTTTGTAGCTAAAGCATTGGACAGTGATGAGCACTGGGCATGCTAAGCACACAAACTTTGTGGCACATATGCACATATACACACACATAGAGTGGGAGAGTGGGTGTGTGTTCAGGCCATATGTAGAGGCAGAGAATTACAACCATCTTTCCAGAGACAGGTGGACTAAATTCTCCTCCAAATAATATTGTAGCTTCTAATTTAGGAAGCCTATTCTTTCTTTAATGAGCTAAAGGACTTGGTCACAGGAGAGCGGTAGCAGAAGGGTCATTCAGGCCGTCAGCAAGATGACCAAAGGCAGGCAATATGAATGCTGCTCTCTGAATCCATGCCTCCACTCCACAGGTGCAGAGCAATGAATAACAGTGCTTCGTGTTACTAGTTACTTGCCAGTCTCATCCCTGTGGGCAGCAAGCTTTCTTTCTGGGCAGAAAAAGCTTCCAGCTGGGGTATTTCAGTAGGTCAGACAAGCAGTTCCCCACTTCAGCTAAAATCCAGGTGCTGCCACGGCCCCACGCTTCCAGCTCTGCCCTGCAGCCACGGCCTTTCTCTGAGCGCACAAGTAGCATGGGCTTCTCACAAAAGGGGGAACAGGAGAAAAGGGAGCAAGAACGAGAAATGGCCTAAATGTTACACTGAACTGCTCTCATGGTTAGCAACCTAAAAAATTTTGTCCCTTAAGCAACAATAAGGAAAGACACTGGAAGTGTCAGTTTAGCTAGAGTTAGCGCTGTGGCTGTGCCTTGGAGTGTTAAGCTCCCAAGAGATCTAACCGTGTTTAAATATCAACCAAAAATAATAGTAAAAAATTTCATTAATTTTCAATGATTGCAAATCTGGTACATACGGTTTGACTTTGGATGTTGCCTTGCTTTTGATAACACACAAGCCAGTCAAACAACACAAATATATCCACCAACCTCCTTATCTCTCAGCGGCTCCATTGGAAGCAACCTCCGCGGAGCAAAACCGTGGAAAACCCTGACACCAACTCACACACAGGCAATCGATACAAAAACCCCGCTTATAACAGAAGTGCAAATTAAACTGAAGAATCCTAACATTGCCAGAGCAGTTGCCTGCCGGGACATGGCAGGGTACAAGAAGTCCGGTGTCAGGGCCAAGCCGCACAGCACCATTTACACTGAGGAGTCAATAAAGTGACAGTCACCTAAAGGAGGCCTGAATCTGATGACCTTAGTAGGCCACAGATGAAATACTGCATTTATCCACTGCTTCATACGTAGATTTCCTTTTGCAGGGACCTGCATAACTTCAGGAAACTGAAACTGGGGGCGACATTTATAGGAGGCACTTGAAATTACCGGCTGTGCAGGTGGCTAGGGGTAAGAGCACCAATAGTGTAGTATATTTACTCTCGATTTAAACTCAGAATAATTAGTCACATCACTTAGGAAGATGTTTTTGTAAATTCTACTGAATTCCTCCAAATAGATTTAGATACTTACATGTATTTCCAATTTTGTTTACGTTTAAATACTATTTCTGCATAGTTTCAACAATTATTTTATTTCTTTTCATTAAACAACATAGATGAGGAGAAATTAAATCAGTGATATTACTGTTGTGTTTCATCACATTTCTTGTAATGCTGATCCATATTAAATAAACACTAATTGGGTGACTAATTATCCCCCTCCTTTCTGGGCTTTTAAAGGTACAGGAGAGTTTAAATGATAAACAGGCCATCTTCAACAGACACTGAACTACAAAAGCACTTGAGAGATTTCACTGTATGTCTGGGGAAAAAAAAAGCACAACATGAATATTTTGCTTTCTTTCAAAATGATAAACAGTTTTAATATTTTCAAACAGCCCCTGGGGGATTATACTCATAGTAAACCAGGACTATATGGAAGATTCCAATAGGACATCAATAATTATGCCACCCTTCTGCAAAAAATAACCTAAAATGTATTTTGTAAAGCAATTCCTAAAAAGCGTATGAATCAGTGAAGCAAACATTCCAACATTTGGGAAACTTCTGCTGATGTGCTGGCTTTTTAGTTTCTCTATGGATTAACACCACACATAAAAATAATCACAGCGGTATAACCACAGCTGTGGCTACCCCTGGGGCATGACCAGCAATTAGTCTGTACAGGATCGTGGAAAACACTGCAATCACGTGGAGCCAAAACCAGGACCACCATTTTCAACACAACACAATGTGCTGGGTTTCTCTATCTTGTTTCCACAGAGCACCTGTGCACTGGAACTACAATCTCTGTTCAGAAAAGCCCACACAATGCCTGCATATGAGTGTATTTGCCCTACAGTCTTATGGACTAAATAAATATTCTTCACTGGCTCACTATGAGAAAAAAAAATTCCTCTCTAGACGCTTACATATCTATCTTCCACCCGTAGCTGCCTCATCTAAAGGAAGATAGGAGAGTGGTATTTTATTTTAAATCCACCATAGATGAATGCTCAGATTTGATGAAGGAAACAAAGTCATGAGTCAGTCGGAAATCAGAGATTCAACTTTGAAATAAATATTCATTATAGTACTAGTGCAAAAAGTTTTCCCATGGTAAAGTCTAAGCCAAAGCAACAAAAAAACCCTGAGAAATAACCCTTGTCTTCCCAGAAAAACTTAAAATACTTAGACTTGAGAGCCTTTCCCCAGAATACAGCAGTCTTTCAGGTGCACCTCACAGAACCCGGTCTGTGGCTTTGAAGCAAGTGTCTCAAGGGAACATCAAACTGCACGTAGAAACTCTTCACATCTCATCTTAACTAACTCTCAAAACAGTGGACATCATGAAATTAAGAATTTCAGAAGCACGGTCTCCTTAATTTGGCTATATTCTGCCACCCCTTTTATGCAGGCTCCCCCAGAGATAAATTAACTCTTCGCATCCTGAACACTAACTTGATACACCCAGTCTTAGAGCCAGACTGGAAGCCACAGTTGCAGCATCAACTCTCCAAATCATTTACAACAGTCAATACTTGGCCTGCACAGATGCTTCAACAGCTTTAGCTTTTTTCTGCTTCAGCTGTGTATTTCAGTGTAGTAGATATTCTTTCTATCATGCATAACAGTTTCTGAGATGGGGGATCCATGAGCTATCTACCATTATTTGATGGGCCAGTACTTTCAGCAATAATAATGAATTTATGGAAAGCTTAGCTATTGGGAACCAAGGCAGGTACCAATACTGAAAATGCTTAGTACTGTAAGAGGATTTTTTACTGTACATGGATTCATGGGTGCAGTGGCCTACAACACAGCAATTCTGATTTTTTTTTTTTATCAGAAAGATGTAGGTGTATCAAATAGCACAACATTTATTTTACCAACTCTCAGGCAGACCGAATGCTATTTTTCTAATTAACAAGTCCAGATTAAAAATACTACTTCTCTCTTGACAGTAACTCAAGAGATTTCTGCTGAACTTTATAAAACATGAAACAAAAAGCACAGCATGTCTATGACTGTTGTGATGGAAACATAAAGACAAGCACTTAATGAATAAAACTGCGATACTGCAGGTAGGTGGGAAAGAATTATCCCCTTCAGAAGCATTGAACTGTAATTCTCATTTGTCTATTTAGCTCTACCTCAGGCAAAAGCACAGAAGAAGAAATAAAAAATAAGAAATGTGGTCTCCTCTGCATTGCCCTAACAATCACCATTAACCAATTTAAGAGTACGTGCAAGATTAAAAAGAAAACCACACAGTTTAATTCCTGTAACTTTTGCCCAGAGTAGATCTGTTATTCTAACCTAAGAAATGAACTTTCAAGTTTTTGGCCCCTAATTGTGCAAATACCACAGTGCTTTCAGTGTGCACATCTTGGAGGTAATGAAGTGCAGAGCAGTTCCTGGAAGGATTTGTTGTTTCCCACATTTGGACGATGCAAAGCATGTACAGTTTTCTCAAGGTGCATCAGTAACGTGAATTGCAGCCCGCGGCAAAGACAGAGATAGTACAATTTTCTTAAACAAGGTTTAATATGTGTATCCAGTATCATCAGCTTTGTTTTGGATTAGCTGTAGTTTCCAAGAAATTTTGAAGGTGGTATATGATGGGCACTGTGGTAATATAATCTTGATGTTGGGGAGGCATAAATAATGGTTGCAAGGTCAGGCTGTAAGAGAAATGACTGCAATCAACTTACTAGGAACAGAGATGGCAGGCACTCTGGCCATGCCACAGGGGATTTGGGGAGCGGCTTGTCCCCAAAGGACCTTTAGTAACTTAGTCTTGGGTGGAACTTAAACTACACTTCACTAACCAGATGCATATATATAGGGTAATTAATATACTTAAGTCACATTTTCCCCTTATATTATAGCAATTGTATGAAACACTCTAGGCTAGAAGCTGCTGAATCAGGAAATGGATCAGAAGCTAACTAAAATGCCTTTCTAGTTATTGATTCCTGTTCTCTGTTTCATGTCAGCTTCCTAGAATCCATCCAACACAAGCATGAAAGGGTAATGAGTTTCTGAACACACACTCTAATAGTGCACACTGCATCAAAGCTTTCAGTAATTGCCTGGATGCTGCTTCCCAGCAGTACTAAACAACTTAAATATAATTAGCTGGAAGCCCTATGGGCTGCATTTCCCCACTGGAACACCTCTTACACTAATCCATTTATCAGGCTGACAGATGACTGAATCACTGGTACTATGGACCATTCTACTAATACTACTTCTCAAGCCAATGTTTTGGTTCATTCCTTACCTGGTACACTTTTGCAAAGAAAAAACCTGCATTATTTAGAGTGGGGAACGAACCAGACATATAACACATTCATCTCTTCCCAGTACTGAACAATGTTGTGAAGAAAACTATTTTATCATTGTATCCCTGTGGCTTTTATTTCCAGGCAGCTTCCATTAAGTGGACCTCTGCAGGGGCTGAAATTCTAGGGACTGCAGGCAAGGTCTTCCCAAATGTGCGACACCGCTGAAGTGAAATAATTGTAAAATGCTAAATTCTCATCAAATTCACTCTTATGCTTCCTTTCTAACAAGTTGTGAAACAGGAAATAAAGAGGGACAAATCTGGTAATGGCCAGTAAGAAGATCTAGAAAAACAGGGGTTTTAAAAGGTGCCCTTCTAGATGCGTTATACTGAGGTCAATAATCCATATTCTGGCTTAGAATGAGCAGGACCCAGTTAGAGCGGTAGCATTGTTTCACCCGCTTATTTCCCCTAGATGTTCTCATCATGGACAAAGAAAATCTTGATGCTGCAAAACAGTAAAACAAGAAATGACTCCTTGTACTACTACGTGAGCCTAACCAATATGCTTATTGGTAAAGCTGACAGTCAACATTCATGAATTCTCTTAAAAATAGTACTGCAAGTTCAGGTTAATGCATGGCCTCATCCTTTTACCTGGAAGGATGGCCATTCAGTATGAATTCAAATCCAAAGAGTGACTACAAAAACTATACTTTAATATTGAACAATCAAAGAGATAATTGAAATATATTCAGTGATCAGAAACTGATTTAGCTTGTGAATCAAGCAGCAGCAAGATGAGGTACAGGCAGAACTTCCCTGGATCAAGACCATCTCAGAACAGGGCCAAGGAACAGCAGCTACTTGGACATCAAAAGACTTGATTTTTGAAAAAGCAATCACAGGTGTTTACACTGCCTGGTAAAGTACCTAGCAGGTTATTAAATACTGAGCTGTTTGAGATTTCTTCATGTGAATCCAGGAGCAGAAATCTCAGTTTCACATGCACTCTCCACCCACTCCTTCCCTCCGGCCTGAAACTGGAAAACTCATCCCAGAGACACTGACACTTGCATATCAGCCAGCCAAATTCCCTGTCATTCAAAGCCAGCCTCTTCCTTCCCAGCTTAATCTTCTCTGTTTAGTGTATTTTCTACTTCTACAAAAGAGCAGACAGTACCCCAAGCAAGGGCTGCCCTAAACCATACGAACCTCAACACTTGTCAGTCATACTTTCACATGAAATGCAGAATTTCACACTCCTGTTTCCACAGACCCCTTTGAAAGGCAGTGGTATTGAGCAGAACAAACAACAGATCTAATCAAAAGAACATTCTAAAGTAAAAAACATTGAAAAATATTCTCCTGCTTTTAGCCATTTAAAAAAAACAACCAGCAAACAACAGATCATGGTAATGAATTTTCTAACTATAAACCATCTTTGCCAGGCAGGGAACATAACATTACCTTCATTTGTATGTTTTATGAAAAAGCTTGCTACATTGTCAGTGAAGCTGAATTTCCAGGGTGTTATTCCTCATTTGAGACAATTCTTTAATTCTTGAGGTAAATAATATCTCTTTAAAGCACTTCCAAAATTATTACATAAACAGATTCTTCCCTTTATTTTAAGCCGGGGGCAAGTATACAGCAGCTTTATAGTTAAGTAGTTGCACTAAATTCTTGGGGTTTTTTAATAGAAGCAGAAAAAAAGAGTTTGAGGAGAAGACATGGATCATCTAAGAATAAAACTTATAGCTGCAGTCATGCTCTACTAACGACCATACTTCATATGGAAGATAGTGCACACTTGGAAGGACGTGGCACGCTAAGCAGTTAAAGTCCTGCAAAAATGTAGACGGCTTTGTGAGTGCAAATAAACGGCTGTTCTAAAAAGCATGGCAGAAGTGACCTCATACATTGATCCGCGAACAGAACACTTAATTGCAATACCTATTTGAAAATTAGATTTTTATATTCAGTAACCACTATCTACAGCATTAGAAAGATACTGAATTTTCTTGCAAGATGATTTATGCCCCGTCTCCATCTTTGGACTCCTGACTGGACCAAATTGAGGACAGCCAGGTCTAACCCCAGAGCTGGCCCTGCCTTGAGTCAGGTCTTGGACTGGAAACCTCCTTAAGTCCTTTCCAACCTGAATTCTCTTATGATCCTACAGCACTAATCTTTCCTTGTTAAAATTACATGTGCTTGTTTTGCTATTTACATAGGAGCTTATTAAGAAACATAAAAGCACAAACATGCATATCGAATCCAGAGAGATCCAAGGTCTTAAAGGTATCAAACATGAGATAGTCTTTGTCATCATACAAAATTTATTCTGGTTAAGCAACTATAACAAAGCTAAAGACTGATCGCTAAAGACACAGAATGTTTTTGTTATACTGCAGATTGCCTTTTCCTTTTGCCTAAATCACTTGTAGAGCTACAGGAGTAAAAACTACTCATATTAAATTAAATTACAGTTTAACTATGTGAACTGTAATCTTCCCCCAATTAAAATGCATGACTTGCAGTAATAGGTTATACTGTCTGTATATGAAAAATGCAGCTGAGAATATTGGCTAGAGAAATACACTACATGAAAAAAAGAGCAGGAAGATGAATTTATCTGTTGTAAACAGGGCTGTGAAGAACCTGAGTATTTCAAAACATGCAGGCAAAAAAACCCTCCAATATATGTCACATAGGCTCCGTGGTAAAGAGCACTGGTCTGGCACCTTCTTGGTCTAAGGAACCCACTTATTTGAGCTGGCCAGAAACCCAGCTATTTCACCCCATCTGAACTTTTAAATAACATGTTGTAAGAGTCAGCAGTAGAAGAGACGTTAAAAAAAATAAAATTATCATCTACTTATTGCGGGAAATAACTTCTCTAAATTTTGGTCCAGTTGTTTGGTTAATACAATTAATCTGATTGTTGATACTAGCTGTCTCATCATCATATGCCCTATAGGAGTAAATGGGTATCCATACCTCTACACTGAGACCAAATTCACCTCTTTTGACTATCACATTTGAGAATTTTGACTGGTACATATGAGAAAAGTTTGCTTGTATAATGAGATTGGGATAAAGTCTTTAACATATTTCAGTAAAGTATTCTCTTTCAATATATGTGTGTTCAATGGTTTAATGCCATTCTGATACCATAAATAGTATGATCTAGCCATCTTTTGTTTGTTTTATTCCATTTTTCCATCTACTTTTAAGAGGTATTTTAGCTAATAAAGCTCACAGATTTTTAATGATTCTCTAGTCTGTACTTTACTGAAGGGACACACAGGAAGAGCAGTCAAGTACTTAGTGTTAGTAAATGGTTATCTAAATGTTTCACCCAATACATTGTTTATAGTCTCTATCTTATACTATGTTTAGACACAGTAAAGTTCATAAAGTATGTTACAAAGTCATTACGAAAAATCTTAATCAACTGTCAAAACTTAACTTAAAAGAACCCAACAATGCAAAGACACACCAAAGCTTGAAAATCCAACTAATTAGTTAAACATGTTGAGGAAGGGAGACGACTTTTGAAATGTGGAAAAACTGCAAAGTTAAGTTGCTTTCCTTTTTCCTGAAGCCTCATGGCTTGAAAGCCCAAAGGTCCTGATTCTGTTGCTCCAAACATAATTTCTTGAACCCTTGCAAGGACCAAATAGCTTAAGAGCAGAAAGGGGAAAATGCTCCTATTACTTCTAGCACCATGAAGTGCCTTCCAGTGTTAAGTGCTTATCTGTGCATCCATTTCATTTAATAAATTCTGTTAGTAGGTCTGTTTTTTTCAAATGCTAAAGTAAGAAATTAAGAACATCTGAAAGTCATACGGATCAGAGCAACAATCCGAATTACAACACAGACTGCTTAAATTCAAATATATACGTGTATGTCCTAACATAGCACTGCACATTCATGGACATTTTATAGCACTGAATTTTATGCAGGCAGTATGTGATGTTACTTTTAGTCAGCATTAAAAGGTGATTTTTCCCAGGGTCTCAGAAGTGCAATTACTATTGACTTCAAAACAAAAGGGAAGCGGCCTGCAGTTCTGGAAACCATGTCAGTCTTTTCATCTTGGAAACTAAACTCTCCTTCTGCAAATTGAGAAAAATATGAAAAGAGAGAGTAAATATTTGCACAGAAAGATATCTGCTTCTATTGTGCTGTATTAAAGGAAACACAACCTTTTTATTTCATGACGGAACATGTCAGGGATGTTCATGCCACTTAACTTTGACTCCAATTTAAGTATTTGTATATGGATGCTGATGCCTAAAGCTGGGTTCTATGAATATTCAGTCTTCATTATAACGAGTGGTTTTCTTGTATTATGTTATGCTAAATGAAGGACCTAAAAGAATTCACTGAAGTCAAAGAAGAATTATAGCAATGATAGCAGCAACAAAAAAAAAGGATCATTAAGAGTCTTTTGAATCTCAGTTTACAGATTTTGTTTACTTTACATCCAAGAGTTTTAGTGAGATGCAAGGTGTTACAGCCATTTTCTGCCCCAGCCTTTGAAATTATTTAGGAAAATTCTGAGGCATAGGCTTAGAGGCTTATAAGCTCTGCTTAGAAATTTTGGAGGACAGGTATTAAAAAGTTCAATTTCACCATGGTAGCAGTAAGTCTACCTATATTCCCCATTCTACCCACTGTAGTGTGCAATTTCAGGCTGCGCTCAAGCTCTTGTTCTGAGGTGTAGCCCTATTCCCTTGCTTCTCGTAACGACTCTTCCCTTACATTCCTGCTGAACATGGCTGCCCCTCAGTATCTGTGGAATAACTGCTTATGTCACAATGATTCTGATTAAAAGAGTTTGGAGAGTTGGTGCTAAAAAGTGTTTAAACTAACCTAGATTACAGTGAATGAATCAGGTTAGGGAGTGACTACAGGATAAACTGCATCTCGTGGGAGCAATACTGAACAGTTGTGAACAGCGGGGGACAGCAGCTTATTCAGCCAATTCAGCTGCTGCCAGAATAAAACGTGGGAGACACAGAGAACTGCCCGTGGTATTAGGTTTTGTTTCTTTATTTTCTTTCCCCAGTATCTGAAATTTTTATTCCTGACTCGGGCTGCCAAGTTTCCTCAAAACAATTACCTCTCCAGCAGTATCCGTGTTCAGATGTTTAAGGCACATCAAGATGGTAGCTAAAAAAACCTACCCAAACTAAATGCCCCCACCCCCTCCAACCACCACCTCAGTAAACCAGCAAGGAGTTTTTTAAATACCAGGCATCTTGGCGTCCTCAGTTCACCTTGTTTTTGCACCTCCAGTTGCTGTAGCACAGACGGGATGCAACATCTCCCACTGTTTGGGGACTGCCCCTAAAGGTGAGCCATATGTTTTGCAATACCTCGAAACAGCAGGATAAGATAAGGAAATCTCTGCAGCCTTAAGGCAGAGTTGCTTTGATTTCACTGCTTTGTGTCCTGCTCTTATTTATTTATTTTTTTGAGAGCTTTTGCAATTTAATTTATCTGGGTTAAGCCTACAGAAAAAAAAAAAAACAAACCCAAAACAAATACTCTGTGTGTATGTGTGTAATGCCTAGGAAATCTCCTGTGTTATCTGCCTGTGTAAGATTTTACCTTCCACTAAACAAATATATTTTTAAACAGTCTGGAATCAAAACAACATTCTCAGCATTCAAGACATTCTGTCATCACTGCCCATTTGTTGCCCTCTAGGTTTCTCTCAGCTGGCAAATTTCCCATTTAGGGAATTATCAGATTCATCTGCTTAGACAAGGCTGCAAAATAAAATGAAAAGCTGGATTATTCTAGAGAACTCATATTTTTCTTTCAGGGCAGAAAATCCAGCGCATGAGAGCTGAACATTAACAGCAAATGGAACCAATCTCTCAGACTTCACAATTCTACCTCACTATATTCCGCAAAATCTAATTTTGACTAAGATGCCACAACATTTATTTCACATTTATCCTTTATTTCTTTAAATATGTTTATTGCCACTTATTATGTTAACCTGTTTTGGAGCCCTAAATATTATGCTCATAGGCGAAGGTTTTTTTAAACTGTAGTTCTAGTAAGCATGCTGCTTGTGCATACTGCTGCTTCTATGCAATTTTTCATAAAGAATTACCAATTGCTTTGCTACCATTTTCATTACATTGTATTTTTTGCAGAGAGAAAGTGTAAGAAATAAAGGAGGAAATAATGTAAAAATGAATAAATTACCAGTTTTCCACAGCAAAATGGCTCAGGATTTATTTGTGTGATGGAGTAGCTTTCATGTCAGAAGCTGTACTGCAAAATCATGCTTGTGTTTCTGGGCCCACTGGCTGCAGCACCAAGATTTCTGGAAGTATATGCCATGGTTCTTAATATTATCATACAGTAAAACTCTACACAATCTTTTCGCATCTAAGTGTGGGAACATGATTTTCTCCCCCATAAGCTGGAAAGAAAACTGTAGGAAGGTCTGGAGAAACGTTTCAACATCATTTTTTTCTTACAGCTAAAGCAGCTTTTGTTTCTTTGCATGAGTGAAGCAACAAAAACCCTGTGAAATTTGGGGTGGGATTTCATGCGCTGAGTGCGCACGCACATGCACATGCATCAAGTTAAGCAGAAGATGAACATAAGAGAAATCCTAAATGATCCTAAAGTGATTAACATAACAGCAAACCCATTACTGAGCAAGAACTGCTTTATGGAGCCTATTGCCTTCCAGTGTCGATACTAAACCACTATCTTACACTGTTCACCCAAGGTAAAGTCTATTTCAAGGTGTTATATTGTTATAACACAGTGATTACTCAATTTCTTTTTAGAGTCTCCTCTGAGAACTTAAAAACTGATGATTCACTTTATTAGTATTCTGTACAGCTCTCCATATTTTTTGAGAGGTATGATTAAATTTATCTGTGGTTGCTAATGGTCACAATATGGAAAATGCTCCATACATGAAAGCCACCATTCCACATATACCCAATGGGTCTCCTTAAAACACTCCCATCAAAAAGGACTGTAAGTGACAAATCCTTTTTATTCTCAAATAAATCTTTTTTGTTCTCAAACAGGTTAACCTGAATACGCTGCTTGTGCAAAAGCATTTCTTCTTCTTTGTGAAGAAATACTGCAAATGGAACAAATAAAGGAGAGCATGATATTTGCCACATTTTAAGGTTGGAAATTAGTCCATAAACTCATTTGGGCTCAGGCCCTACTGACTCACATTTCACAACATAAAAACTCATCCAATATTTGATGCTATGAAATGAGTACTACCAAAAAGCATGCTGAATTTGGAAATTTGATGGGTACCAGTTCGTCACTAAATTTAAAAGATTTTCTACTAGGTTTCAATACTGCCTAATTTATTTAGATGGCATGTTCTGGTGCCCAGGCTCGGGCACCAAAAGACACTAAGTACTACACTTTGCAATTACGGGCATAAAGTATTAAAAGTTTATCAAAGAAATCAAACCAACTGTTTAATAAGATTGCATCCATCATCCATAGATATTGCCAGAGATACAGACCTTCAAATATATTTTGGTTTTATTGGATGTAGCAAGATATAATAGCATACAATCTCATTAAAGAGCCAACAGATAAATAATTTTGTACCATCCAAAATGATAGTTCATTCTAAATCCTGAAGTCATGCACCAAAGAATAGTAAGATATACTGTGATTTAATAAAAAGCAATGTAAGCAGAGCAACGTATCAAGGTATCTATCATTATGTAATACTGTTATGAGGTTCTAGCAACACAAACCATAGTTGATATCTGAGTGATTTCCCTGTTGTGTGAATTGCAATGTATACTCTGGAAGACCAAAGTTCGTTATGAGGAAGTTAAATGATCTTTTTGCATCTCCTTTTATTTTTTCGTGAGCTGCAGAGCTATTTGAAACTATGTAACTAAAGGGTGTTTTCAGATGGAAAAAGTACCTTGGTTCCAGAAGAGGCACTTCAGTGACTTTTCAGAAACATCAGGTTTAAAAATAAACCATTATAAAAATTGCATTGTATTGACTCCGTGACTCTAAAAATGCACTCCAGACTGTCATTACCATTAAAGATGATGAATACGTGCTAATTCACTGGTGATTTTTTGGGTACAGGCATTCCTCCACTAACGCACTTCACTTCTTCCTCCCCATGAAAAGGGGACTCAAACGTTGTCATCAGAAGGCAATGCAGATCCACCTCAGGGTTAGTGAAGGGGCACTTCATTAGGGGTCTGCTGACAGATGCAAACATTTTGGAAAATTGCAGAAGCATGCCATTAATTTCGGTATTTATTACTTTCTATGAAAGACAAGTGACTCAACGTTGGGAAGGGCTTTACAAGGCTAATATTTTGTCCCTATCTAATGCTTTTTTGCTTCATGATGCGCCTGCCTATTATAAGATTAAACTTATTCCAAGGAATAAATTAAGCAATAAGACATGACAAGCAGCGCATTTGTAGGCAATTTACTTACCACCTGAGGCATGCTGCTACGGCCCAAGGCCAAAGGCTGCATAACTTGAACCATTCAATAAATGAAATAATAATCGAACTGAAATGTGGGAGACATTTCTATCATGATATGGAATTTATACATAGACCCAACTGCTTCTGTGCATCTAGTGATGATTAGTAAATAAATGATATTGTTGAGAAACTTTTTCTAACCATTGTTCTGAAAATGTTATCAAATACAAATTAATTGTAGAGGTTTATATACATTGCTCTATGACCAGACGTTTCTTTTGAAATGACAGGACTACTGCCTGGACTGTAGGTCCAGTATCAGTTTAAAAAAATGCACGCAGACACGTATAAATAACGAAGGACTGGGCAGTACAAGGCAGTACAGTGCTTTCTATGTTAATTAGTAAATTAATGATATCACATCCAAGACCTAGGATCTTAAAGACAGAAACATACAGCTCTGGGACAGGCTGCCACTGCTCCCTGCTAGCAAAAATCCAAACAAGACTATTGTTATTATCTGATTTAAGAAATCATACTCTATAAAGACGTTTCTCGCAGTTCAGCCCAGACCAAAGTAATTTACAATCTTATACTAAAAGTGCATTTGTGTTCCAATTTCTGTAAGTCATTCTTTCCAAGCATTTCAAAATTTTAATCTATTTTCCACAAAACAATTCTGCATAATATACACAATATTTAAATTTTTTTAAACACAATTTTAAAATTAAAATACTATAAACCCAAACTTACTAGATCAAGTTAAACATCCACTTTAGCCAGTACCTCTTCTTTAACCATAGCAAAAGTAGGCATCTATTGAAAACGTATGAACAAAGCAAGGACACAGTGGTACTCTCCTAGCCCCCAAAAGCCTACAGCTCTGGGACCTCCTGGTGGTTCCAGTATCGAGACACACCAGGATGTGTTTTAGTGGAACATTAATGCATACTCCCTGCAATTTATGACCAGAGAGAAAAATCCTCCCGTAGATTTGTGTCAGGTATCATTGTAATGTTATGGGACAAAATACCTAGCTGTGATTTTAGCTATTTAATTCTATTAATTGAACTCAACCCTGTCCTTAATTTTTATATTTCTTGTTCTAAGCATGAAAAAAATCCTAGTATTCAACTCCTTCTTTTGAACCCAGCCCAAATCCTAACCCAGGCAAACGTGAATACTTCTACAATGAATTTTCATTTTCATACTGAGAACTGAGGATTCTCACAAACATTTATTCAACAAGTGTGAAATCTTCACACACATGTACAAAAGTACAACTTGTAGAGGTGATAGAGCTATCAAAAAATCAACCAGAGAAACGCTCTTGCACATTTTTTCCTTTTTGAAAAACTGACGTTAGGAATATTGTGCCTCTGGTAAAATGGTGTTCCTTTCATGCGAATGTAATCACTTGGCATTGCGCCTAAGAACATACCCAAAGTATGCAATGATCTTGAGGACAAGCTCATTGCTCATTTACATTCTCCAAACATTTAGTCTTTGGACTTCTATGAATTTCCTTCAAATCAGGGAGCCAGAATTGCTGGGTTATTACTGAAGCATTCTTATGTTTTGGAGATGCCAAAGTCTTATGTTACAGCTGCTGCACTATCTTCTACTTTATTCTAGCTGAATAATTAAATACCCTCTAGTCCTTCTGACAGTCCTAGACTCAGCATGGCTGTTAATCAATATCACATAAAAGGGAATTAGGTTTGGGCAACCGTTGCACAAGGCAGAACGGGTAAGGCACTAGAGAAAGAGATCTCCTCTTTAAAACAGAAGACTAATTCTATGTATTACATGCCCTACCAAATGTGCACAGAGACTCGTGAACACATGATACATACAAAAATGTGCGGGGGAATCCACATTAACCTCAGAAATCTGTCACACAATAATAGCAACCAACAGTCACTTCTCCTTCCATTCTTTCCTAAATTCCCTATCTTCACAGGTTTTGGGGAATGAAGAAACATCTCAGCATCAACATAATTAAAGTATTCAGTTTTCAGAAAAAATTTGACTGCATTAAACCACTTCTGAAGCTTTTACCATATGATTGCAAGAGGGAAAGATAAACAAAAGACGACATTTAATAAATACTATCTGAATTCTGCTCAGTGCGAAACACTTAGGAAGACTTATGTTTCCAATAATTTGAGGAATGTTTCTAGAATGTCTAAATTGGCCATAAGTTATGTATTTTTTCATTCTTTTCTTGTCCTGCAATGAATCAATAGGGCGTTAAGAGCAATCCTAGGCTGAGAGTCTCAACAAATGAAAGATTCACATGAAGGGGTGTAAATTTTCCCCACACTGCCCTGCCACCACGCTTACGCTCTGATCTACCCAGAGAAAAGGAGACGCAGTTCCCAAGTCTCTTCAACAGCTCTTCCTTTCTGATGAAATACTCCAATATCAAATTTAGAAACACTTCAAACTTCCTATGAGGCTAGGAAATGAACTCTCAAGTCAAACAGCAGCAATTCCAGGTGGTTAAATACGTAAGTTAAAAGTGACAATGATACCATCAAGCCACCAACATAGAGATGGAAGACTCCATGTACTCTTTACACTCCTCTGTTCTGGATGGCCTCTTATATTTCATGTTTAAAGACTTGGTATTTATAAAACACACTAGTTCAACTTTAACCTTTGTACATGGTAAAAATGACAATTCTGAGTAAGGAGGAATAGACAGCATTTCAAATGGAAAATATTTACTAAGTAACTGATCATTCTTGATGTTATACTTTCTGAAGCCTTCAGCTGAAATTCAGTTTTGCAAGAAGCTAGACCAGTGTTTTCCCCCCAGTCCTACTGGTAACGTGAACAGAAACTGTATGTTCTATATCTAATTTATAACTTGTTTCTATTTTTTTTGTCTCACCAAGATTTGCTTCGAGCTGTAGGAAGTGTGCTCCAGCTAGCACCTCCCTCAAAACGTCCCAGAAAACATCTTCCATGCAGCACACAGTGCACACTCATCAATCACAGAAATAACAGCAAAACAACTTCAAACAAACCTGGGCTTTTTTAGTTTCTTCAATCCCTTCACCAGAACTGCTTAGCGTCAAGGAAGACTAACCACCTCTGGCTCCCAAGCTGGAGAAGCGATGGTGGTGTGCCAGATCTACGCTGCTGAATTGGCCAGGGAAGGCACTAGCAGGAGGGACAGGGCACCTCTGGGCATGCAAGGAAGCAAGGCAGAAGGGATAGACATCGTCTTTGCTACATGGCCTGAGCCTTAGCTGTATGCCCAGCCTAACCTCCTTCTGAAGGGGTGCAAACGGTGCCTTGCTGCTGTTATCTCCCCCTCCCAGAGCTCGCCCACTTCATTTCAGCCAACACCCTACGTGTTTTGTGGACCTTTGCCAAAAAGATTCTGGGGCTGCACAACCATTTACAACACTGATATTTTAGTTATTTTTTTCAGAATTTCTTAGTACATGGTGATTAATATACAGTTAAATACAATCTTTTCACCAACTCAATACCGCAACCTGCTTACCATGAAGCTGCGTTCCATACATACGTATGGAATAATTTGTGCTAACCCACATTTACTGTTTTTACACACCATTTAGCTTGAAAGTAATGAATGATCCATTCTTTTATATAGGGTCGTATTTTTTTAAGTGGAAATTAAACTTCAATTAACATGTAAAAAAAAAATCCATCTTTTAAACAGGATAAAATCTTTTGAAACAATGTTTTACCAGTTATTAAAATGGATGTAAAATGTGCATAACATTTAATAAAACAGTTCTTCATTTTGAACCAATTCAATACGTACAAGAGGAATTACCTATAACTAGTGGAATTAACTGAAATTCTGGTCCCTATGTCCTCCAAGATTTTAAGACCAACAGATCTCAGCCTCTCTTTCTTGGTTTTCTAATGAATTGGGGTAAAGTAGGGGCTTTCCTGCCTAGTAATCTCCCAAGCAGTTTCTCATCTTTAAGCTAGTCGCTAAATTGATAAGCAGAAATGAAGAGAAGCCCTTTACATGCTGGAAAGCCTCCAGTTGCGAAATGTGGGTTTACTACCGTCACAGGGCACAGGTGCACAGGTAGAGTCTTCTCACTGTTGAGTTTATGACTTGCTCTAAAACTCCAGCAGCAAATACTGTCTGAATATTATTTTCATTAGATCAATGAAAATAATAAATTCAAGACTCAATAGATCTCAATTTTGTGTAGAACTTAATGGGACTTACAGGTCATTAGTTTGTATTTCATATTAAACTGCAAAGAAAATCTGTTCCATTTCAAATAAAAATTCAAATATTTTATTTTTAAGAGATTTAGATTGACTCGTGATTCAGCAGAATCTTATCATGATGCAGCAATTATCTGGAGTGGATGCACTGTGTCAGGGAATATTGCTAGACTTGCAGAACATTGATTAAAAAGCATGTCTTGCAAAATGGAAGTGGTAAGTACAACTATAACGAAAGCATCCAGAAAAATCCAAGCAAGAGACTAAAGACAAAGATACAGAAATAAATGCACAGCTCAGTTCCCAAAACAGTTTACATCACCGAACTAATCTCTCTCTTTATAGGGTCACAGCCAAGTGTCATTGTATTTGTAATCTAAACTGAAGCCAAAAATAAATATATACAGAAATAATATTTGCAGAGCACAAGTATTCCACCTTCAAAACTTGATTTTCTATTAATACTTTAGAGGATGTCTAAATGCAAATTAATTTCAAAAAACTACGTTTCACAGAAATGCTAATCCTTGCTTAAAATTAGACTTCCCCTAAATGTCTTTATTTAACCTAACTCACCATAATGTCTAACAATTTAGGTCGGTGTAGGAAGACCTTACTTTTCCCTTCCATCAAAATGGACTGTGACATAGAGCAGTCTGTTAAATGGCCATCCTCGTCCCTCTTCCAGACAGTTTTCCTCTGACACCTTCCTCTTCTCTTTATTACAGAGGTTCTGGTTAGGATGGGAAACTGCATGAGACAAACCTTCCTTTAATTAGCGTGGATTGCTATGCCATGAATCAACAAATACATACCACCAGTGCTACCACTACAGTTGTCTTTGCCTATATGCCTCCAGTTTCCACTAGAACTCAGCTGCCTTATTCCCCCATATGCCACTCACCTTCTTATTTCGCTGTGTGCCAATTCTTCACACTAAAAGGCAGTCTGTACATGTATGGAATTTTTTTTTTTAATTATGTCTCCAACCTACCAGCTGTCAAACTCTACTTGACATTTACAATAGTGTCTGCAGAGTAATCTGTATCTATTCCAGTTTTTTCCACTGTGAACTACTCTTGCTCTTATTTTATGAATTCACTTTCATTGTATACTCCTCATACAAAGCTTGTTCTTTTTTGTATACATCTATATTATGGTTGAATACAAAATTTGAAATAGAGAAACAGTACATTCTTTATGATGAGGATGAATTGCCTAATACGTATTGAACAACCCCTCTTCAGTTTGGCAGGCAGAACACATATTCTTCTCTCTCTGTTCAGGCACTCAACCACCGCTTTGGAGTTGGGTAAAAAAAGCTAAATTAGGTTTTCAGTGAAGGTTTGCTATAGACCTCTGCTATAAAGTAAAAACTATATCAAGCAACCAACAGTCAGCTTAAATCCCAAATGTTTTCATGTTTTGCATTTAAGGTTGGATGATAACTTTGCTCTTTTCTTTTACTGCAGCTCTCAATAACAATGAGCAGTCTCAAGAGATGAAAATAGTTTCTTAGTCTGAAAATCATATGGAAAAAATCAACTGCCCTTTAAAAGAAGTTATAAATGTCTGGACAAACTTTTCCCAGATTTTCCTTCTTCAGTTATTTAATGAACATATGGTTATTTATAATGTGAGCTACACTTGTAGTATTTCAAAAATTAGTTATAAACATGCCTAGAGCTATGCAGCTCCGCCCAGACTACACTGACCTCACTCAGTACCCTTCCAGTATTGTTTGCTTTGGAATCTCTTTGACAGTGAACCCATGTTCTTACTTCAGTCTCTTCTCTGTGCCTCAAAACTTACCTTAGTTTTCTTCTCCTAGCAAGTACCTTAGAACAGGTTACTTCAATTTCAGAAAGATCATAACATCAGATATCAATTATGACAAATAAAAAACTTGGCCAGCAGTCATAGCTGATTAAAAATACATATAAAATGAATGCAAGCTCAGCTGTATTTTAAACTAAGTATTTAAGGGACGATAAGGAGCCAATCATTTGGGTTAGTGAAATGTAGCAGAAGCTAACAGTTGTGTTGATGTCTTTTCAACAGCTACAATATACATATGTGTCCGAGCGAGGCTCTTCTCAAAGTCAGGAGACAGACACTTCTGGAGCACGATACACCTGACGGGTGAGACTCCACGCCAGAAGGAGAGAGGCCGTGTGCTGGGAGCACCCAAGCCTGGGTCAGGGCTGGCTCCAAGGAAGACTGACACTTCTGTTGCATGATGGCTGTGTAACCCAGGAAGTCAGGTGAGATGACCCCATCCAAAAGACCCTATGCTACTTATTAACAGAGATACAGCTACGAGACTAGAAATAGAGTCTTCTACTTGTCTTTCTCATGTATATGCCTGTGTGTACTTATATTTTTTTTCAAACAAAAAGAGATAGGCAGCATCACCCTGAAAATCCAATGACTCTGCTTCCATGTTTATACGGTTTATTTTACTCACTGTTATTATCTATGGGTTTTAATGGAAATTCTCATGTAAATGTACTGGTTTGCTCAAAATTCCTTCCTGTTTAATGGAGATTTAATTCAATTCAGGTATCATTTAACTCAATAAATGATAAACTGCCAGTTTTCCCCTTTGCAATCAACACAAACTGCAGATGTAAAATGTGTATCAGATGATGGTAGGCTTTTCCTCAAGTACTCTAGTATACCGTCTTTTCTACTTTTGAAATTTGATCCTACTGTAAAAAAAAACAAATCCAAAACATTGACTGAAACATGAATGTTCCATATAACCATGACTTCGATTAAAAAAGAAACTGCTCATTTCTTAAATTTCTTCTTAAAGTATATAGAATTACTCTTTGTTTTAAATGTTACTATTCACCGTTAATTATATTTTATACTTCAAGGGGGGATCCCAGAGAGCTCTGTCCTTGACTCCCTTATTTTCCGCTCTCAAGGGAATCTCATTCAAAAGTGATTTCAGTTATCACTTATGAATAGATACTCTGTGCTCCAGACTTGCCTCTTCCCCACTGAAAACCAGAATCCTTATCCATTTCTGATGTGATCAGGACTTTCGGCTGTCAACTCCAGAATCATTTTGAACACTCAATACTCTTTCTCTCCTTGCTCTGCAGCCCTTCTTGCTACCCCACTACTTTTGTTAAGTACTGTCAACATCACAGTCATCTTGTTTTGTTATACACACTTTTAATCCTTGATAATATTATCTTTAACCAACACATTATTCCAGACCTCCATCTGGAAATACCTCCAAATTTATGTAAGGATTTCTGTTTTCCTCTAGAAACACAGAATGGCTTGGGTTGGAAGGGACCTTTAAAGAACATCTAGTTCCACACCTCTGCTATGGAGAGAGACGTCTTACACTAAATCAGGTTGATCAAAGCCCCATCCAACCTGACCCTAAACACTTCAAATGATGGGGCATCCCAAATGACGCTGGGCAACCTGTTCCAGTGCCTATGTAACACCTGAATGCAAGTCTCATTAATCACAAAATTTATGCATAACATTTATAAGTAATCTACCACTAAATCACACTTTCACCTCAAATGCAAACTTTTTTTTTTCATTTTTAAGGCCTTTCATAGTCCTTCTGTAACCTCCTTTTTCTTACTTGCATGTTAGTGCCCTTGTCTACTACTACATTTTCAAACAGTAGTCTTCAAATTTCTTTTAATGCTGGAAATGCTTTTCATTAGGAAAATGTTTCCTATAAACATCCATTGAGATTCTTCACTAAGGTCCTTTGTATTCTTCAGAACTTCAAAAAGATGAACGTTTTCTATGAAAAACCTTGCTTTTGTAAGAAAACCAAACATGCTATTCTAATGAGAAAAAAAATCACTCTTTAAATTCAAATAGAATTTTAAGCTATTTTATTCCTTCAGACATGCCTTCAGAAATGAATGGGAAGAATGGCTACAGTTAAGGGACTCCAGTGACTTGTCACTGAATCTGTTCAGCCTACCAGCGTTACTCCAGATTCACATCCTGCAAATTCATTCTGGACTTGAAAGTCAAACAGATTTTCTCTGTTATGACTAACCAAAGTAATCAAGATTTTCCACGTAAAAAAATTTTGCCACCACACCTGCTGTAATTCCATTAACATTACAGACGCAGCCAGGATAAGGTTTGGCTCCACATTCAGAATTCAGTTAACGATCTAGCTGATGTCTGAGCCAGAAAATAATTTAATTTACAATTCCATAAGCATTTTTTCATGAATAAAAATGCAATACATAGGAACTCAGCACATTAAAATACAAAGAATGTGAGGATCTAATCCACAGAATAAGAGCTGAACAAATTAATCTAGAGTATGGGCTTTTGGTTTTGTAAAATAAAAATTTAAGTGTCTTTTTGTACTGTATGCTCTCCTGAACACAACAGGTTTCCTTGCTTGTTCATGTTCTTATTGCGTCTGATTTTACTGTATGTTGTTAAAAAAGAAGCAAAAACTGTAATTATATCAGAGTGTATTCAGATGATGTTTTATGGCACAATGAAACCCTTTGAAAGCCCGGTTTCTCAAACACCTCCACATCCCCCTCAGATGCTGAACCCAGGTGACACCACTCGTGGTTATTTCATGTTTACCGCACAAACCCACTACCACCAAGGAAGGAAATTCCAAGGTGTGCTTCAAGAAGCTTTCCAAACAAAAGGCTTTTCTGACAGATGTTTTACGTTTTAACATGTTTTCCTAAGAAAAGCTACACAGTCTTGAAAGCTTTCTAACTCGGGCAGCTATGAGCCCTGGGTGGAATTTCTGCGAACCCATGTGTGGCTTTGTGAGAAAGGCTTTTGATCACGGACATCGGAAATCCCAGGGCAAAGACAATAGCCTGCCAACTTTTTATTCTCTGCTGTTTCACAATAGCTAACAAAATCAAGATTAGTTAACCCCTCCTCCAAAAAAAGAAAAAAAAAAGTGAGACGGGTCACAGTCAGAGAGTTTTCCTTAGGTAAACCTCTGCAACACTTTTATTGGGTTACAAGGAAAACATCAAAGCAAGCTTTTAACATATGCACCACACTTCCAAAAACTCTTTTGCCTCACTCTCAAATTTACAGCTTATCTAAAAGAAACTGGAGAAAAGGCATAGGAGCAAGATTGGAATGACACATCAGACTGAAAAAAACACATAAAATAAAGATGAAATACCCCAAGAAATCACAATTGATAAAGCAAACTTTTCTAATGTCGTTACTGAGTTTTCTCTTTCCTCACAGAAGTTAGGGTTTTTTCCCACCCCCCTATTTGTGTACTTCAAATTCAGGCAGAACTGATCAGGCTTTACAAAGGTGCATTGTTTCTTCTACTCTTTCCTCTCCATACACTCTGATCTATTTGTAAGTAAAGTGTAGTACTCAACTGGCTTATATCCTCCTAAGATGGAGAACTCAAGTCCTCGCCAAATCCCTTGAGAAGACTGACAAATTGAGTATTCAATAAGTGGTGTGGACATTATTAAATACAGGAGCATACGATGAGATTGTCATATTCTCGTAATTGTAACCCAGCCACTTGCTTTGCTACAGATTATCACAAGATGTGCATGTGGGCAGGAGCTGTTGGACTAGGGGGAGATTTTGTTTTACAAGGGGTCAGTTATGGGAGATTACACAGTAAAGAGAAGCACTATGGTGAAAACTTTCCCTAGAATTACCCCCATACACCCACCCCATCCCCACCTCCTCCAGGGATGGTTGTTCTGGTTTTAAACAGATCACTAAGAACTTACACATATGAAGATACAACAATTTGACATGGGAAGTTCTGCTTTAATTTAAATTAGCTCTTTGTTGAAACAGAGAACATTATTTATAACGTGAGTTTAAACTTTTCTCTTACACCCAAGCTGGTTTTTGATTTTGGTAGAAACACAAACTTTATCCTGTAGATTTACTCAGAAGAAGTGTTCTTCCTCCTCCTAAAAAACTGTGCACCGTATTTTCAGTTCATGTAGAAGGCTTTACTTAACTGAATTGTAACAGCTTTAGCATAGAAAATTCGAAGCTTTTTATGCACTATATTTCATGGTATGATATATGATATACATTGACAAAACAAAAGAAATTAACAATTTATACCCTGTATTGCCAACTAATGGTTTCTTAATGGCACTAGAGAAAAGGGAAAAGTAAAAGAAAGTGATGGTTTTAATGTTAAACTATGCATCAAAAACACTGAACAGCAATTGCTGTGGCTGTACTGGAAACAGGGAAGATGACATTCCTTTTTTTCCTGCTCTGCCTCTAGCCCCCAGTGGGACCTGCACACGCATGTCAGATTCCTTTACTCTGGAAAGATAAGAGCAGAAATGACATGGTATCTCCTATACATGTGCTAAGAATTCACTAAAAATAGACAATTAGGTTCTTTCTGAAAAACTGAAGGAAAAGTGTTTTTCCAGAACACAAATATGTTCTAGATGTGAACTTTCTCAGATTCAAATGGGGTTGGTACCTCGTCCTGCTGATTCTTCACTGGCCACTAACATTTTCTCCATTTGAGAAATGAACGTAGTCTAGGAACAGCATCCAAAACAATGTTATTTAATCCTGGTACTAATGGACTACAAGGGCAGTTTGGGGCCACATTGTTTTGTTTATTTGGATACACAGAAGCACACACACAAAGAGCTCCCCCAGCCCAGCACCACTACAAAACAACAAGAGCATAAAGAAACCAACAAACCCACCCAAGAAAAAACAAAGGCTACAGAAAGTCAAACACTGTAAGAAAGTACCAATCAGTCTTCTCCCTCGACAAAACAAAACCTTAATCAAATAATAAGTAACCTAATATCTCCTTCTGCCTTAAATCCTTCCCCATTCCTCCTCGACCCCCACTTCCCTTGAAAACCAGATGGCCCTGGCAACATGCCCTGAAGGTCAACAGATGCACCATGTCTTCGGATGAAGAAAAGGTATATAATATCTTTAATAATACTTCCAGATGATAAAACTGGAAAACATACAGTAAAAAAAAGCACAAAAACATCCACAGCAAGGAAACAAACCAAGCACAGTCACCATGTTAAAATATCCAAGACACCAATGAAAATAAAAGCCAAATAGTGAACTATTATTAATGCTATGAATAATAAATAACAAGTTAGAAGAAGATTGATTTTTACAAAAAAACCCCACCAACTACTGTAAGAAATTACATAAAGAAAGGATACTAGATAACTCTGAGGACTGGTAATGGATATGGCTGCTTATTTGTCATGGCTGTCAGAAGTTATGAATTTCAAGATTTCCATGTTTTTATAAGAAGTGCCCTTGTCTTTTGGCTTCATATGAAATTGTGTCAGTGGGTGAGTAGATGAACGTGTGCATAGGTGAACAAACAGGTGAACAATTTAGCCTGGAGTGGGTTGGCTGAGGCTGCGCTCAGTTCCAGCAAAGTATGTCTGGAGAGAATCAAACAAATTACAGATTAAGCTATTCCAGATTTTCACTGGTGAATTTAAGGTCCACATCCAGGTCTGTGAATCTTAATGTGAAAACTGATTCTAGTGACAACATTATTGTGCTCTACACTTTCTGGGTTTTGCTACTTCCAGATCAAAATTGTCCAATTTACTGATAAAAACAACTTTTTAACTGCCAACTCTATCAGAAAGTCAGGTAGATACCTTCCCTTGGAACATCCATAATAAAATATTTTATTCTGCTCCCTGTCGCAAATAGGAAAATATACATTCTTTACCTTTTGTGCATGGGTACAGCTGTGATTATCACTGACTGCAGCATAACACCCTAAGCTGGATCCCAAGGCAGAACCGCATTTTAGGGCTTTGTAACTGATGTTCCATTGACATCCTAATAACTTACTACTTGTAGGAATAGAGAGGTGTATCTATGCAGATATTCTAAGCTCATGGCACATAAAAAGTAGCGCAAAATAACTTAGCACTCCTTCCTCAACATGAAATAACTTGTAAGCCCACGGTAACTTCCTTAAGTGTCCTTAGTTTAAAACTCTATGCTCCAGAAAAAAATGCAATTCAGCTTCATTTCTCACAGGTTCAGGGCTACACAGAAGTACCAACAAACAAACAAAACCTCTCCCAAGCACATACATTAATAAAATAAAATACCCTGAGTAGCTACATTACAATAGAAGTGGCCTCCTTTACTTAGATTTATGCTGCCTTTGGTAATAAAACTTTTCGTACTTGTACACAAACAATATAAGAAAGCCTAATCCTGTCTGAAACCGCAGCCATACAAGTCAAAAAGCCTTCAGCTACCTGCTGCTAATAGCACAATGCTAATGTGGATATGCCACTGGGGCCAGAAGGTGTTAATAACCTCTAGCCTTGGACTGATACCAGCAGTGCAAAGTAACTCCCACCAAAGCAAATGATGGAAGCCAGACAGTACTTCACTGACAAAATAGAATAACATATCCACTTTAGCTTAAAATCTGGTAGCCAGACTTTCTAAAGTAGGTCTGACTTTCAGATCTGAGGACTTGCCTCCACTAGAAAGCATCTCTTGGCCTAGTGGAGATGCCATGCATACGAGTAGGAAGTGTTTCTTCACCACCAAGAACCCACCATCTTCCCAAACGGCACTAGGTACAATAACAAAAGCACTCACAGTTTGGCAGATGGGACTTCTGCTGGCATTTTTCCTGGCCCTGCAGATGGCCCTTCCTTCTCTTTCCAGTCTACTCCTTGTCAGCAGAGCCCTGTGGTGTAGACCAAGCCAGAAAGGGTAGCCACACTTTCAGGGGACAGCAAACTGAACTGCAAAACACGGCAGCAACGCAAGGTTGGGGATGTGCTGTCAGTCTCAAAAGCTAGACTGAAGAATGCAACACACAGGCAAACAAAATGAACAGTAACTGAAAATCTCATAACCAAAAAAAGAGAGAAAACCAAACCAAACCACACATGCTTTGTAATTTTGTTGGGGCTTTTCCCCACCAGTTTAAAGAGAGTAGAGTTCAAACTTGAAAGCAAGCTCTGTGTCAGGAGTTCTCAATCTAGAACCGCTACTTGAAATAAAAGAAAATGCGTTTGCAGACTGCTTAGGCCTCCTGTAGCCCTGTGCATACATGAGAATTGCTATGAAATTTACTTGGTAATATTAGTGGGAAAATCCATTTGTGTGAGAATATTAGTTAAGACAAGTTCTACTCTGTGTTGGAGCTGTCAACATCCTCATGATTTTTGGTCCTCTGCGTATGCTTCAGACTCCTTCATTTAAACACCTGCTGCCGATCCCCAGAAGCAGTGCCAAATGCAGGCAAGAGGACAATGAAATGCAGGGAGAGATAACAATGAAATTTCCTTCCCCATGAGGGGTTTCAACATTGTGCTCATGGGTACGTTTTTCAACAAATCCTTGCAATTTATATATACATGTTTTGTATTCAGGTGGGCATGCAAAGGCAACCTGGCTTTCAGTATTATTGAAGATACAGTAACACTATACTCTTGACGATGGTTTAAAAATCCTAAAGAATTTTATTTTTCTCTTTCCCTCCCTCTATGGAAGCCAGAATGCATGCAGTATACTATCACTTCAAAGCCCAGCTAACACACAAGCCAGAGGGGGGTATATATGAGACAGGGAGTCTCAGTACATCCTAAAGTAGTATTGTAAACCTATATTCTATTTCAAGAAAATGTAGAATAAAGTGCTGAGAAATTAAAGCTATTAATCTGAATCATTTTATTCATTTCCATAATCTCACTGTAAAGACTGTGAAATCTATAGAGAGACTTCACTAGATTTTTGGTGTGAATAAGGAGTAACATCATTATGTCAATGGAGCACCATTACAATCTGGGAAAAGCCTATTACTGATGAAATTGAAAAATAAAGCAGTGTGCACGTCAGCCCAGTAAAGCAAGCAGCTGATTTCTGGGTTTGATTGTGTGGAAAGGGAGAAGTTATATGAGAATAAAAGACTGTGAAAGCTGCTCCATTTTTAGAACACAGAGAATGCAAAATTGTAAACATTTTACAGTAGGTCAGGTTCAGGGCCTAACATCAGCAGGCTAGCATTCACGTTGTGTAACAAAAATGCCAGCAGAGATCCCTCCAAAGCAGCTCCACATTATTAGTCCATTGAAATATTTACTTGGCAAGACAGAACATCAATAACATTATCTCGTAAGTTTTCTATTTTTAAAATATTTGGAATTGCATTAGATGGGCCTAATGCTCAAACCACTTTGTTGGAACATTTTTTTAAAAGATAAACAAAATCAACAAAAACTTTTAGCCTCATCTGAATTATTTATTCTTCTCTTCAGAATTACAAGCCAGTGAATATCAGTATAAAGAAGTTCAGAAGCATCCAATCCAGCCAGCCGTTTTCAAGACGTAACAGGAGACAGGAAGCCTTGATCAAAATAATGTGTTGTTATTTGTAGTAAGCTGCTGCCTAGGAATCCTAACCATGAGTCTTCCACGCAATATTGTATTAAAATCTAGAAAAATCCAGGTGAGAAAAAGAGACAAGATAACCCTTGCCCCCAGAAGTTAAAAATGTTAAGAATAAAATCAGAGATATGGAATGGACGCGATCTGGTAGATGAGAAGTGTAACAAAACAATGCATACGTCTCCAGGCCACACTGCGAAGGAGACACTCACACCAGCCTAAGTACTGCAAGACACGCTAGGCTCCACGTTATTTATTTCCTCCTATAGTAAAGTAGAACTGGCCGAGGTAAAGTAATGCCCTAAAGAAGCAGCACTGTTTTGCTAACCACGCTAACTTGGGCTCCTGTACAAAACCCCACACTGTGCAGGGCTGTTACAGCCAATAAACAAACATTGCTCAGCATTTTCAATGCAATAATTTGTTCTTCTTTGTTTTAAAGCGGATACCTCTTCGAGTCACCTGATCAGACTGCCACACTCTGCCCAAATTCATGTTGTCGCAGACCTTGTGGGACCCATCCAAAACAAGGGACATAATGAAAGCAGGCAGCTGGGTAACAAGCCTGCTCCAAAAAGCACTGCAGTGGAGCCTTGCTCAGAGGGAAGGAGCAGCTCTGCCAGCTTCCATGCTGGCACAGCAGTACGAAACAGGTATTCTTTCCAAAGGGCTTTTCACAACAAAACCTGCAGTTTTCTTTCCAGTTCCATTTTCAGACTCCTCTGCTCCAGTTGTTAAAAAAAAAATGACAGTGACAGAATACATGTGAAGCAGACTGTAATACTTCCTACAAATAGTATCCCTCCTATTCCTTTGATACACTAGACATTTGAATGTCTAGTTCCTTGAAAAAGCCTTTTTTTTTCCCCCAATACAAAACAAGGTCATCTGGACAGCTCTAGAAAATACAAAGGAAACCCAGCGAGGGTTTGATTCACAAGAACGCATCTTCTGTTTGATATTGGCACAGCTGCACTGATCTCTCTGAAGCATTTTCCCTGGGCTTGCGGCGACACTGAAGCAGCGCAGCCAACCCCTGGAAGAGGGAATCGGCTACGTGGGCACCCTCGTGTTTCCAACCCATCCATACAATCGGAGGCGCTCTAGCATAGGTTTCACAGTGCTATATTTAACTGAGAAAAAGGAAGCCAAAACATGTCTCTCTCCAGCTTTTCATTACAAAATGAAGAGAGCACACTACATTTTTGCCTTCAACAGATTTGGACTGCATAGGTTGTGATTACACTCAAAAGCAACATCGGTCCTGCAGAAAAGCCTTATTGCATTTTTGTGTTAAAGAAATGACAGGAAAGAAGAGGAAAAGCCTATTCAAGGGAAGAAATGGGCCCTCAGAAACCAATGTGTATCAGTGGCACAATATTGATATTGCTAGTAGTTACCTGAAAACAATACTTTTGAAACACCTCTTGGAAGCTGGTAGGGAAGCCCACAGTTAAAGGCAACACGCGTGGCTCTGTTTGGTTTTCTTTTGTTTGTTTGGGTGGCTTTTTTCTACTTTTTTTCCTCTCCCTTATGAGTATAAACAGATGTGGATGATTAGGAGCCTGGATGTTTCAGACTGGAGAGCCCTGCTGCAGGACCTACCAGGCAGAGGTCGTTCCATGAGCCCAGGGCCACAGTGCTTCCACGGGAGCTCACAGGCTAGTTCACATTCGCTTCAGCAGTCAACGAAGGATTAAGCCCAGCAGATGAGTACACCAGATAACTGTCACATCTTAAACCACCACAGCTAAATCTACCAGAGTTTATGAGACAGTCGTTTACATTAAAGGTCCAAATGCCAAAGGAGCTAATCACTCTTTTTAAATGACTTCCCACAGTATTCCAAGTAAGTTACTTCCTTGGTCTCCTGGAGTTTAGAATTCCTTCTACAATTTCTGCCTTTTTCAACAGGATATTGAGAGAATTAATTCATTAAAGCATTGAGATCCTTTGAAGAACACAAGGAAACAAACTGCTGCAAAAAGCTAGTACAATTTGCTAAAAATTGCTTTTATTATCCCACTTAATAATGGGATAATGCACTTGAATAGCAGAGAATTTTATAGTGGGTTATTCAGTGGGTTATTGTTTTGTGCAGATCATTTCTGCATTAGTATTAAAACCTTCTTGGCCAAGAGATTGTTCAATGTAATGGTTATATGCATTCCTATTTCACATCACATAGTGTCTGCTTATAATGCAATGCTATGTCACTCAAAAGGTGAGAAAATTAAGAAAGAAATTTTTAGAAGCACTAAATATCCTAGAAAAGAGCACTTCATTAATATCATCACTAAAAAGCGAGTGATTACAGCACCAGCGCCTTAGAAGACAAACTTCAAGCCTAAAATCTCACCTTGTAGATATATATGCATATATATGGTTATACGGAGGCAGGCGCAGACCCTTATCTCGGAAGGGTTCCCAAGGAGCGCTGATGTGGGTTCGTAGCGGCTCCTTCCCACCAGAGTAATAGTGCTGAATGGCAAATCTGCAAGGGCTCGAGTCAGGCAGCTACCTGGAAAGAAAAAGGACCCTTCAAAGTGTATTTATAAATGCTAAATGGCCCGGGAAACTGCTGAGCGATTTCTCATGCTCAGATCCTCATTTTCTCTTGCGTGGTCATCCCTGGGACAGCTCTGGAAAACAAGGCAGCCATTTTCTCATAAGCTGTTACATTCAGCAAACCAGATTGAAGCGCTTGATAAGCTGCTGCTCCCTTCCGTGCCTGCAGCGGATCGGTGGGGAAAAACAACCCATCACCCACGAGCAGGTACAACCACAGCCATTTCTGTACGTGCCCGCTATGAGTCAGGCCGCAGATGGGGCCGGGGGAGGCCGGGATGCAAACACATCCCCACGCATGGCCAGCAGCGCCTGCCTGACCCCAGCTGCTGACCCCGTCGTTCATCCCTGCCAAACCTCACGGACCCGCCAAGTCATGCTGCCTCCTCGCCGTTCTGCGTTTCCAAAAATTAACTGCCGCTGTTAGAAAATACTGTGCTTCTGCAGAACCTGTGGGTCTGAGATACTGCCTCGTGCACGGTGTGAAAAATGCCTCTAAACCTTGGGGTCAGTATGGGAAGAAAGTTATTTTAATGTGCAGTTGGCAGACACAGACACACATATATATGTGCACCTGTACACACATACATACATGGCATAATTTTTGTAAGCAACGTGGCTGTAAGTAACCTCTCTCATATGTTAGTAATCTGTCTCAAATAATCTGTAGGGGACCAGACTGTCAAAACCACTAAGCAACCCCACTCTTTATAGTGCACAGATACAGATATTCAAAATCGCTAGTTGCTTGAGAATATAAAAGTCTGTCCCCACATGTAAAGCAAGATGCCAGGACACCTACACTTATGCTTACGTCTGTTTTCTATTACAAACCTCATTCTCGTCATTTTCGTAAACATCCCTGGTTTGCAGCAGTGTTTTGAAATTTGGCAGCAAGGAGCCCTGGGCGCAGGGGGTTGCCTTTTCAGTCCCATGCAAAACGTGTTCAGACTTAGATATGCTCAAAGCCGCTGGGGAAAAAAAAAATAATCCTACTTTGGTTTCATCAGCAGAGACGAGTGAAAACCGGCTGCTGAAGTCCCCAACTACCCCAGGCCTGCTGCCCGCCCAGGCCTGGCACTCCATTTCAACACAAAGTGGAGCTCGAGCCAGCCCCCAGCCTGCAGGCAGCTCTCCCGGTTCACCCAGCCAGGCCTGAAGGAAGCCCAAGTGTTGGGGAGGGACACATGTCCCCCGCTTTGGCCACCGCTGTTGGCTTCCGCTTGGCTGGTGTGAGAGTGCTGCGCCAGGCTCCTTCTCCATCTGGAGAGTGCACCAACAGAAGGTGATGCCCTGAAGCCATGGAAGTCCCCAGCGCCTCAGACTCAGTTCGACATACAGAGGGTCCGGCAAAACAAGCCCAAGCCTGGCTCGGCTCTGCTGGTGCAAAGGCACCTTTAGCTCATTACACCCAACTTGGACATCTCTTTCCAGTAGCTGGTCCACAAGAGACAGCAGTACGATCCTGCGACCTATGGTACTTCTTTAGGTCAGCTTAAAGAGTATTTGTCACACAGTGCCAACAGCCAGGAATCCCAAAACTAGTACTGCTTTTAGTGTTTTTAGCACCTAGTTTAGCACCACTTACTAGGTTTTAGAAACCTAGTAAGTTTCCTTTCTCCACAGAGAATAGCGTAACAGCCAAGAAGATGACACATAAATGAAAATGCTGTTAAGACTGTGGAGACCCTAAATATGAGAAAAGCACACCCAAGCTGTCAAAACCAAAGGCATCTCTGCCTTGCTTCCTCCAGCCACAGGCAGGATCCTTCTCTGGCCTCTCTCTTCTGATTGCTCCCCCAGGCTCGGGGCAGCCCCCACCTCCACCCACCACCGCTCCTGCGCCAGGCACACGGCGGCAGCAGCCCAACTTGGGCAATACCAACAAGGACATTTCTTGCCTTTAGTGCCTGCTCCAGCTCCTGCAAGGTTGGAGTCGCCTCTGCAACCTTTGCATTTGCACTTTCACTCATGCTTGCAAAGGCCATCGTTAAATCAAGATGGTACCCAACACAGTATTCTTAATGCTGTAAACCCTGCAAGTGGTTTCCAAAGTTGCTACATTACTTTACACCATGCTTTCCAATGCAAAGGATAGCAGTACATCAGAGGTGACTCTCGCTAGCTTTGCAGAAGCCCAGTAAGACAGAAAGTCCGAATAAACACGAGCACCCGTACTTCAAACACGCAATGCCCTCATTGGTCACCAAAATTACTGAAATGTAGCCACTTTCTACATGATTCACTGGTGAAAAAACACTCTCATTCTGTGACCACTGATTTTTACTGGGTGAAGTCATAAGTCCTGTTTTTCTGCCAAGTATACATGCACCCAGGCGTTTTTTAACATCTTTAATTTTGCAATGCGGGATAGTGTAAGTTTAAGAGTAGAAAGTCTCCTCACTCCACTAAAATTCAAAGTATGTAAACCCACAGCTCTATCAATCATGCCATCTGTGCTAGAAATGCCATTCTTTTCTTTTTTTTTTTTTTTTGGTGCCACAGCAGTATTATATCATGTGCAGGTGGTAACATCTGAAAATATATCAAAGAACATATATGTAAAGCCAGATGACCCCTTTTCTTGATCAAAACAGAAGTATAAATGAACCCATGATTATCTAGCTCGTACTCCTTGGCACTGGAGGTTTTCTCACTAGAATTGCAACCCTCGTGCTGAAACGCATTTTCCAGAAGGGAAGCGCAAAGCTCCTCACACCTGTTTTACACCACTGAACCAAATAAAATGGCTTGATCTCTTCCAGGAAGGAAGGAAGCAGTTCAGCAGTGGAGTGAGGAGTCAGACGAGCACCATATGGCCAGAAGGGAGGGAAGACAAAAGCGAGGGCCGAACCACCTCTCTCAGCGGCAGCAAGAGTTACATTGGCTCAGCTGTGTTGTCTAATCCAGTATTCTAAATCAATTAAGACTGAAGCCAATTTGTACACATGAATCTTTGTATTTATAAATGAACCTAAATATTCCGCAGTAATATTCCATACGGTTTAATTCCTGTAGTACATGGACAGAAACCAAGGACTGGCTGAGCTCATTAGCCATGAAAACGTGTTGTTTTATCAGGCAAGCTTTTGTCCAGCAATAAAAAAAAAATGAGCAATGAATGAAAGAGCCCCTTCCTTCCCTATAAAACAATGGTCCCCAATGCAGGAATGTTGGTTAATGTCAGTAAAAAGTAGAGATGCTCTCTCAGTTGTTTGGAACTACCACCAGGTCTGAGTTCCAGTCTGCTGAGGTATTTCTATAACACAACAACATCACGAGAGAATTTGATATCATCAGTCATCTGGTGATAAGACAGCCAGGGTTTGTAAAGAATTCTCACACATCTTCGCAGGTTTTAAAGGAAACAAAGCGTCTCTCCCTGCCTAAAGAGTATTTCCCCAGGTTTTTATTTGGGTGGTGATGCTCAGGCAGGGCATCGTGGCTGCAGACACCTGCTGAGGTAATTCTCCATGCATGCCTACCTTGCCTCTCCACACAAAACGGCCAAGCCGCTTGTCATTCAGTGGCCCGGGATGGCAATTTATAGCCCATTCAAGCCAGACCAGATCTGGCAATGGTTTGCTTTAAAAAGGTACACTGCAAAGTAAAGCATTTTCAGCAGTGACTCAGCATTGTGTATTAATAGCCATGCTAAGCTTATTTAAGACCCTACACTGTTGCCATGTGTCAGGGACAGGGGCTGGATCGGAATTGGTCTGGCTGGAAGCTCACCTTGCAAATAAAGCCATTTTTCAGCACTACGTGGCTGCACAACAACAGAGACAACAACAACCAGGGAACAGGAGCATGGGGCAAGGAGGAGGGGAGAGAAGGCAGGATGGGCCCTTCTGGAGCTGCTGCATTTGGATTGGCTTGGGTCAACTATGAAGAGTGGGATGAGGGGTCTGGAGCACATGTCTTATGAGGAGGGGTTGTTCAGCTGGGAGAAAAGGAGGCTGAGGGGACCTTATTGCTTTCTATAACTACCTGAAAGGAGGTTCTAGCGAGGTGGGCGTCGCTCTCCCAAGTAACAGGCAACAAGACAAGAGGAAATGGCCTCAAGTTGCACCAGGGGAGGTTTAGATTGGATATTAGGAAAAAATTCTTCACTGAAAGGGTTGTCAAGGTTTATGGAACAGGCTGCCCAGAGCAGTGGTTGAGTCACCATCCCTGGAGGTATTTAAAAGACACGTACATGTGGTGTTTAGGGACACGCTTTAGTGCTGGACTTGGCAGTGCTAGGTTAACAGTTGGACTTGATGACCTTAGAGTTCTCTTCCAACGAAAATGATTCTACGATTCTATTCTAGTACTCCATTGGCCCACAAGAGGAAGCGGAGGCCAAGAGGCTGCTGAAGGCGTGAAGAATTGGGCCCTACATAAGTCTTTATAGCCACCACACAAAGCAAATGGAACAGAAAACCGCATTTAGAACAATCTTGTATACTCATCCCGCACACACATAAATATCTGTGTGCAGAAATGAAGAAAATCAGCTCGGGGTATATGCTTTTGGTGAAACTGAGAAGCACAGGAAAGGGAGAAATAGAAAAAGTCACCATAATCTGATTAACTGTGTAATTAAGACTAAACTGAGAGATCAATAAGGAAAACTATAAGGAGGGTTTTTTCAGCACAGAATGCTGGAGAGAAAATGGGAAATCTGGTGGAAATGTAATGAGATAAAGTAACAGATGGTAGGTAGACACTCAGGGGACATGGAATATGTTTAAAGATGATACTGGATAACAGTATGATTAAGAGTATATGCAATATCACAATGCACTGAATTGAACTACAACGTAAGTAGTTAAGGCCATAAAAACCTTAATATTCTAGGTTTGACTTACACACTTTTATAAACAAGACAAATCAGAAAAACACTTACAAAAAGGCTCTGCATAACACAAGTATGTGGGCTATTTAAGGGAATGGTTCTTGTCCTTGTCTCAAGAAACACGGCAAACAACTGTCTACAAATATCACAAAGAGCACAAGCAATTAGATTAATCAGCAAAGATATAACCAGAAATAATGGACTCAAAGTACAGAAAAGAAAACTTGAGTTGTGTTTCTGGAAACATCTTGGAGAGTAGAACAAGCTATCAGTGGAGCTGTGCAAACCATTGTTATCTGGGTGACCTGAAGCCTACCTGATAGTACATCATTCTATCAGGCCTGTAAGGTCTTTAGGGAAAACAACTAGATCAATGTCCTTCCATTTTTTCAAATACAAATACATCAGTAACTTCCGGCAAAATCTTCCACATAACCCACTGTTGTTCCACTTGGTTCACATGCAGGAGTTCAGACTACAGTCTATAAGCTGAACACACAAGAAGGTCAACTCAAGGAGGTCTTTCATGCTCAGGCAACACTTTCAATTTTCTCTTGGGTACAATCAAGTTTGCTATATCAGTTTTATAAAACTATGGTGGTCCCGTGCCTTCCAAATATTTGCCAACAGTTAAATAATACCTATAAACAATACAGTCCAGCTGTAGAACTGCTTATGTCTCCATAAAATAAATAAACATTATATATATAAACTCCAGATACATACAGATAGATGGATACATACATACATACAAGAGAGAGTGTTAAATGGAATAGATGTAAACAAATGATATAAAAAGATATAAACCAATGCTGCATTATTATAACCCAGTTATTTATGTAGATATATTTTAAAATATGTCTGATTGCATGCATAGCACTGATGAAGAGAACAGTAATGCACTAAACATCATTAAACACTTAAACTAGAATTCCTTCTTGATCGTCCCTTCACAACCACTTTGACTCTATGTTGCCACCCAGGACAAGAATGACCGCATGACCTAAAGGACAGAAAATTCTTACTCTGTTATGAGAGCAAACGAAATCGTTTCCAAAAGCAGAGACCTCTCCCATGCACAATCCTGCTTTCGGCTCTCCCATCTCTGACTGGCACTAATTTAAATTAGGGGATTGGTAGCTTTAGCACTTCAGCTGATATCAATTACCATTATATCATGCAAAGCACTCCCTGAAGTAATCAGGAACCAAGCTGCTTATGGAAATAGTGGAAAAACTGCACCAGAAATTAAATACAAGCCAGTACTCAGCAGAGACATAACCAGCCCCTCTGTAAGAAAAAAAGATTTAAATGGGCAGCTGCATTCTGCATCAGCAGAATTACAACCATTTCTGTGAATAGTTTTAAGGTGCACAGAGAAGTCACTGTCTTCCATAGATTGGGTTACTGCAAAGCCAATGGATAATAACCATATCAAGGAAGTAACTGGGTACTGGACTGCCTTAAAAAAGCTAAGGAGAAACAGAATAAGCCAAAATGATTCCGACCCTGATGCAGCTTCAGAGCAGGCATCGTCCTCTTACTCACAGCTAGCTCGTGAAAACTTTCCAGTGTTTTTACAACCATAAAATCCAATAAACCGAGCCCCAAAGCACAGATTTTTTTTTTGTCATAGTGCAGGAAAATGATGAGAGGTAATGAGCTTGGGTCCAATTAAATGTGATGTAAGGAACCAACAAGAAACACTCACTTCAGAAGCCTAAGTTGTAACAGCCATCTTATATTGCTCTGCTTCTCTTCTTCTTGGTAACTCACCTAAATGGCTTTTGCTTAGGTACAAATTATTTTGTTTTAAAGATGCTTAAACCAGTACTTGTCATATAGGGCAAGCTTGCTCAACTGAGAAGCCAGCTAAAGTCATTCAGGGCCCACCTTACCGCATACTGAAAGGGCAGATATAGATAGGCTTCCTGGCACCCTTCCATCCTACAATTTCCTACTGCTATTACACTGATGATTCAAATCTAATTTTAACAAGCAAGCAAGCCTTCTGCTGTCAGCAACCATTGTTCCAAGACAGAAGGAAAATACTTTAAACACATTTTCTTGCCTTTCAACATCTGCATTTTTGTATTGCTTTTGTTCCTGGAGAGGGGCACGGAAAAGGAAAATAAGGGAAGCACTTCCCAAGGTAGGGAACTAAGATATCAGTGCTGTCACTTATCATTTCCTGAACAAGCCTAATTCTTCAAAAAAATACATGGGTAGAAGGGTATTATTAATATACGAACTAATGCTTTGAAGTCTAAAAAACTTGCAACAGTAACAAAGGAAGTTTCAAAAACACATTCCCCTAAGATCACATAATAATAATGGGGTTTGTTTCAACAATACATAAACAGTTTTCCACATCCTTTGGTAAAATTGAGTCCTAGACAGCCACAATATTTATTTTTTTAAATAACAAACTATATGCATCTCTTTACGGCTAAGTTTTTGTGCAAATGAACTCTTCCACCAGTTTAGAAAGAATCTAAAAATTTCCTTGCTTGCATACAATCTCAAAAGAGTACACCATTCCCTGTGTTTCTAAGGGTTGCATAAGAGCAGAAAAAGCAAATTAATTTGAATATTCTTTTACCCATTTTCAGATGGCCTTCAAAAGCAAAGTCAACACAAAATAACGAAGAGCCAAGTTCATTTGTTGTACAGCAAAAGATGTCATCCTGTATAATGTGCACTGGTAGTGAACTGAACGTAATTAGTTCTGAAGATTATTGTAGAAGAAAGAAAACATGGTTCCAATAACCAAGGCTAAGATAACAAAAAGCACAGAAAGTCTTCCTGACAAGGAAGAAACAGCCCAGTTTGTTCTCAGTTATAGCACAATCAAGTTAGCTATATGGCACATCCTGCTGTTTATATCATGTGATTTTAATAACTTAAAATAGAAGATTAAAGCCATCTGCAGGTCTCCTAAGCAAAACAAATGCTATACTGTGGTGCTGAAATATGTAAGGTGCTTCCATTACCTAAAATTCATATCATAAAAGGTTATTTATACATTGGAATGGGAAATATTTAATAGCATTTAACACTCTAACAGGTATGGAAAATATTACCTGTGTAACGCAGTGCCTTGTTTTTACAGCCTGTGTAATACACTACTATACTGTTGACTGAATGTAATAGTCAAAATGTGGGGGATCAAGTATTGCAGTCCTCTTAGACAGGCATTATGGAATCCGTGCAAGGCATTTAATTTGATCTCTTTGTTCAAGACACTGGTATTTGCATTCATTCATATTCAGCAAGTTATTTATCTAAAAAAGCTAAGATGCTTTCACTTCTTTTTTTCTCCCAAACCCCACTTGTTCTTCTATATATTGCCATAAATATAGTGTTGCATTTAGACCGTCTGTGATACTCTGAGTCAATTTCACTGCAGATAAAGGTCAAGGAAAAATATTATTAAAAAGAAAATAACTTTTTTTTCCTGTCTTCTCTTTTAAAACATCAGTGCCAAGCGTTCAAGCAAACTTTGAACATTCGTCAACCTTACTGGCCTCCTAACTGGGCTGTATGTTTTATCTCTCAGAACAGCAGCACTGAGCAGAAGGCATCATGAAGGTAAATTTTGGAGCAGGAGACAAATAACTGAACTAGTTCTTCTGTTTCTTGCATAGTAGCTACTGTGTTGCAACTGCACTCCAGAAATATGTGACCATCATCTCAGCTAAGTAATTGGTGTGTATGAAAGCCCTAACCTCAACTGAAGACCTTCATAAGCATGAAGACAAAAAGACACCAGTACATTATCTAACTGGGTTTCCTCAATAACACAAGTTTTGAAATTCAAATATGCAATTCTTGCATTACACATAACTTTGAAACATTGAAAGAAATCTCTATTTTAGAAATTAATTGGAACAGTATATAAAAATTTCAGCTGAAGGACAATTCCTCATCTCAATTTCGACAATTTTCCAGCTTTAAAATAGCTATGAATACTGAGGGAATAAAAAAATCAGTCTCCTGTTTGAATTCTCCCTTTAGCTTATTTCCAATGCATCTTTTTATTTCCGTGACTATTGAACAAAAAAGCCTTCTCATATTACGAATCTTCACACACCTATTACCCGAAGATGACCAACTCACAATTTCAGTCTCTGTTTGACAAAACACGTTGGGTTTTATTAGTTTCCTACCAGAAAGATGGGCTCCTCTGGAAGTCCCAAACTCTCTCCCAAGTATGTCCAGACACTTTGAGCTTCAGGTATGAGTACTGCACCTCCATACTATCATCCATTTCATATGGACAGTAAATACACTTTATTTGTTAGTTTTGCAATCCTACATCAAAACATTGTATCACTGAATGGTAGATTTACGTGCAACCTGTATGGTACGGCCACAGTGCATCTCAAGATAAACAAATGACAACCTCTGAATAACAAGCTTCTGAAGGAGCTTTAGATATAACGGGGTTGCACAGACCAAAACAAAAAGACATCACCTTGCTATTCCTTATCACTATCTTTACAATTAAATAGTATAATGTGAAATAATGAACTGAAGAGCACAATAAGAAAACTAACATCTGAAATCACCTGGAAATCTGGAGTAGGGGAACAGGAGAAAAATGCTGATGTTTAGTTCAGAACAAGGATGTTCAGAAACAGCTCAACATTGCTTTTTCCGGTGACTACAACTGGAGCCAGTAACTGCTGGATTTGCTTACAAGTTCAGCCAGTGTTCTGGGGACAGGACGCAGGTCAGGCTTCTGCAAAAGTAGTCAAATACTTAAGCATGTGTTAGTATTGTATAGTATTAGCAGAGATACAGCCCTCTACATGTGGCTTTAAAGCACAAGAGATACTGCATCCACTGCTTTCCTCATCACAGATGTGCACACAAACCACTCGGGTATTTTGGACTGATGATTAACGTTGACTAGATAGATTAGAAGTTGCAGAGACAAGAAGAACTTGGGATTTAATGCAATGAAAAGGAAACACAGAAATACAAATGGAAAGTAACAAAGAGATACTACTTGGGAGAATGCAAGATATAACTAACTTGGTACCAAAAAAATTTAGTAATAAGGAACAAAGGAAATGATGGAAAAAACTGCATTGAGCCATAAATGAAGTAGGAGATAGCACAGGCAGGAAAGCTACATAGTAAAATTTAAAAAAAAAAAAAAGAAAAGCATCAGAAATTGTGCTAGCAGAAAAAAAATATATCCTCTATAAATTTAGGAGGACCTGGACTCCTGAATCTCCTGGTTAAATGAAGAGGAGTCTCTAAAACGCGAAACTTTTAAGAACTGACTTTTGAGTAAAGACTGAGAGAAAAATTTGTACAGATGAGAAATGCTAAAGTGGGGCAAAGAGAAAGTGGGGTAATAGTTTACAAATATTTAAAGTAGGAGTCTGCATTGCAGAAAAAGGAAGACATTTTCTGTCAGGTAAGGAAACTGAAGAAGGGGTAAATGGAAAGATTCTTTTTTTTTTTTTTTTAAATTAAAAAATATTGAGCGACTAGCAGGGAAGGCTTTTTGGAGGGGAACAACTGTTGGCCTGTGAAAAAAAAAAACTGCCAGAGGGAATACTGCAAAGCTACTGCTGGACAAAATAACAGAAAATGCGCTGATGGGAACAGTCCTGTATCAACAAGAAGGAATGACTCAGATGATGTAAAAGACCACTTCCCAGTCTGCCTATCTGTACACTGTGCATACAGTAACTAAGATATATTACCTGAAAATTTGTGCTCCCTTTTTAATATAATGCTAATGTACTTTATTACTGATTTTAACAGGCTTTAATAGGAGGAAGCATATATTCAATTATTTTATTACATGCTTTGAATATAAATGGAGAGCATCTGCACTCTAGTTTACTCCTTCCGTCCTCACCCTCTCATAAAAAAAGTGCTGGCACATTTTAGAATTCAGAGCAGCCCTCCCCAGCCCAGCCGCTTTCTTGGCTGGTTTGCTGGGATCTATATATCCAATCTAATTATTTTGATTCCCATTTCCAACCCTATCAGTGGTGCAGCGGTGCAAGAAATCAAAATGCCAGTCTCCTGAATGTGTTAGAACCTAAAAGCTAACAGCTACTCATTTGCAGAGGCATCACTGTGTGGCCCAAAGCCCCTGTCATCATGCAATTTATGTTCAGCGTTCTGGATGTGACTCGAGAGGGGTTTCCCAGTGTACCAATACTGAGCATTTCTTATAATGTTTCAGATATGCTACAGGTTGTTGCATCATCTTATTCTGCCACAGTGTAACTGACTAACAAAACCCAGCAACGCTTCAGTTTAGATTTTGTCTTTTTAAAGACTTACTTAGGTCCTTCTTCTTTGGTATTTCCCCCTTTGTTTTCTTAAGAGGGAAAACAAGCTTATCTTCCCTTAAGTGATCAGAAGAGAGAGTCAGCAACACTCCTGCCAAAAGACCTACTACCCTCTCAAGTCAGGGGGATCATATGTTGCTCACTAGCTGAATTCCCTTGGGGGTCTTTTCCCTGACTATAAGCTTTCCCCCTCTTGAATTACAGTTTTACTTAGATTACTAATGCCTCAGCACCACCAAAAATATTCCCATTCATTTCCACAGTTTTTACAAACACGATAACATGATTTGTGTTTAAATACAAGCGTCACCGTTTTACTTTTTATTATGAATATCATATGTTTGGCAAGCTGTCTGACCTTCCTTATGATGATGAATGCTGCAGCAAACAATTTGCTGTATCTTTAAAGAAATGGCCAATTCAATTACATTATGCCAGAAGCTTTCAAATCCCTCTCTGCCAAACGTCTTTGCTATATCCTGCCACAGACAGCCCATTTGTATTCCAGCACAGTAGGACACTTGTTTTATTGAAGCATACAGTTCTAGTTAGGTACTATCAACAGAGCACTATTTCAGTTCTTCAGCTCTGTGTTGCTTCCCACCCCCTCTAGCCTTGGTTATTAGGATTTTCAACTTTACTGACCAAACGTGTATGCATTACTAATTACATGCATGAAATCCAGTGGTTATCGACTGCTACAACAAAATACATTAGTGACCAATTACAGGAGTTCTTGGCAGCAACGGTTATCATTTTAGTGGATTTAATCATTGCACTTAAAGTGAAGCTTGAGATTCCCTTTGAGATTACACCACTAATTGCTTCTGTTTTCCCAGTTACTGCATGAGCTGGTTTGCAAAAAAGGATCACTAAAGATGCTTTCTAAATATCGAAGAGCAGCAAACAGATGAAGCCTCCCGTAATGAGTCTGCCCCACCCCCAATAAAACCACAGCATCAATTCATTCATACCACAATGCCGATCTCCGACACATATTCCCCTTGTCATCCCCTCTTTCCTTCTCATTTCTTGTTGTTTGGGCAGACAAGAGCAACACAGCTGCACTGCTGTTCATGTCAGTTGTATAACACACGATCATTTATTTATATAGATAGTGAGAACATTACACTTAAAAAAAAATTTAAAAAAATCATTGTTTCCCCCCCTCCCTTCTGTGTTTGCAGAGAGGATACTACTTGTTATTCTCATTATGACAGAATGTTTGAGTGGTCCTAGACCTTTAAGAAAAAAAAAATAAAAAAAAAACAAACCCCAAACCCTAGGCAAAGTACATGATTTATTACATGCACAATACCACTGTAATAGGTTTCCACTCTCCAGGAATCCCTAAAAACAAACACTCCCCCTCCAAAGGAATTTGTAATATAACATATTGTTCTTTAAAAGCCCATGTCTACCTCCAGATCCCCACTAGTGACGAATTATCCAGTTTACAGCCTCATAAAGCAGAAGTGTCTATATATTTTAATGCTGAGGCCAACCACAGGACTTCAGTACCTTTCAAATTTAGTGATATACAACTTTCCAAACACCAATGAAATGCTCTGTCACTTGGCTTCAGGCAAAACAAGGAGATATAATTTCATCAACATTTTCAGTCTGATCAAAATAAGTTGTCTTTCACAGACAGCTGTGTCCAGTTCTGGGCTCCCCAGTTCAAGAAGGACAGTGAACTACTGGAGAGGGTACAGCAGAGGATTACAAAAATGATTAGGAGCCTGGAGCATCTCCCTTACGAGGAGAGGCTGAGGGACTTGGGTCTTTTTAGTCTAGAGAAGAGAAGGCTGAGGG
>JAOXJM010000001.1:133485985-133506654 GCA_026413425.1 Tringa solitaria
TGGACTAGATGATCTTAAAGGTCCCTTCCAACCTAGACAATTCTATGATTCTAAATAGTAGCTGAAGTCTTACTTTTGACCATGGTCAGAGTATAACCAGATTAGAAAGAAAACAAAGATGGAATTCGTTCCCCTAAAATATAATTACAATTACATCAGAACAAAAGAAAACTATTTTTCATCTTCTGCATCATGCAATTAAATACATAATTAGAAAAGTAAGCAAGGTACAGTTTTTCAAAGAAAATTTTACCAGAAGCCAAAAGAAATTAAAAAACTGACTGTAACTATGCTTCCTATCATTTAAGTTTTCTTTGCACATCACGCATCCAGATTTTCCCAGGATAAATATATGGAAAACATGCCATTAAAAAAAGACGAAAATCAACAAGCTATATATAAACATCAACATCCTCAACAACTCTAAAATTTTAAAATAACGAAGGTGTCTGATGAGGTGGAAACTAACAAATTTTTAAGGTAAGCACTTTAGAAGTCCAATTTTTTGTTTTTATTTTTTAAGGATATGGAGTTAATTGGGCCCCCGTGTTCATATCTAGTCTGACTGGTTTGTATTAGGTGATGACATGCCATTTTTTTCCACAGGACCCTGACCTCATTCAGTGAATACAGTAGCAAGAAGAAAAGAGAGTACTGAAAATCTACACATTAACTGAATTACATATGGTCACAGCACAGGTCTACATTTGTATCTGCTCCAGGTTATTCTGTGCTGTTTCAGAACAGCACTCTGAGGACATAAAAGCTACTTCTCACACAGAGCTCCTCTTTGGTGCTATCAGGATAACTACAGATTGCATTGCAGTCCCCTTGTGAGGGATGTCGTATCATCCCCATAGACTGTGAACTTAAAGAATGAAACTTTGGAATTAGGAGCATTAGAAACTTTAATGTTCAACCAGAGAGTCCTAAAACTCACTTATCAGAGTATCTAGCCTTATATAATACTTTAAACTAATTTTCTGGGGAAGCTGTGTTCATCTGCCTTAACAAGGCGATGCATGTTTCCTTTCTTGTAGCGCATTGCCCCATTCACTGTCTGTCTTAAAGTTTCTACAAGAAATGAAAGCAAGTTTTCAAAGACCTATCTCCTTTACTTCACAGTCTTCCTAAGCTTCTGGTCCAGTTGAAAAGACCACAGAATTCTGAAATCATATCATTTAAAACTATACCATAATGCAAATGTCCAAGGGAGCTCAGTTAACATGTTCTAGGCAACCTTAGTTCTTCACCTTGCCAGCTTTGCAGCACTTTTCTCTCTAACTGAACATGCTTTAAGACAGCTTTCAGAGCTTGGTTTGATTTCCAGCTCTTTTAAATACAGTAACCATCAAAAAGAAGCTCCATCTTGTTCAATACAGATGCCCAGGAGTCTCCCTCAAAACTTGGCCACCTCTCCTTCTCATCTAAGCTGTACCATTGCCAAGCCTGGGGGCGAGTGCCACCACTTCCATCACATTCCGTGTTATCAGGCTCAGTCTCCTATTCCTGATCTCAGTTCTGTCTCCCGCCTCTTCAGAGTGACTGCTTCATCCTCATCAACTTCACTACACAATATATTGCTCCCTCCCCACAACCAGAATCCCATTTCCCATTCTCATATTCTATCTTCCCTTTTAATCTCAGCATCATCTCTCAGCTTTCTGTCACTTCATAGATCTGTTAGCCATTCTGCATCGCTTCTTACTTTTCAATGTTTTTCCCACTGCTTTACTCTCCCACTCGGCCTCCTGCACTTGCCTCTTGCCCTGGCAATTTTCAGATTTATTCTCAACAACCGACTCCCTATCTTTTCCGTATTTCCTTTCTGCTTCCTACAGAGTCTTTGTGATTAGTGTGCCATAGCCATGGCTGCTATGCTTTGTGCTGAACTTATTTCCAATGATGAGCACTAAAGAGATCTGTACAAGGGCTAATGAGCAGGAACACTTAATTTCAGGATCCTAAAAGGACTTTGGCAGAAGACAAGCCAAACCAGCACTGCAGTCTGTGCAGAAGTAGAATTTTAGGCACTTAAATCCCTGACTACTGAAAAATATAGATGCTGTATATTTAGATTTCAAGGCAGCTGTATGAAGGCTTTGTGGACTGTAGGTTCTTCAGTCTTGGCGTAGATTAACACCATCTATTCTTTTAACTATTTTTTTTTAAATCATTCTACAAAGAACTCAAAGTTAGACAGAGTCTAAATCTCAATCTAAAATCACTCCACATTTCAGTTAATACAGAATTACTAGTACTTTTTAAAGCCATTCTTTCTGAAGACAAAACAGCCCTTGATTCAAATACATGAAGTATTGGGAGGAAGAGGGAGGAATAGATTTTAATTAAGAACAGGGTTTTCTTGGCACTGTTTACCAAGGATAAGTGTGTTTCTCTTTATTCCACTGGAAGAAAGCAAATGATAGCATACCTTCACCTATTTTTGCCAGAAAGTATGAGCCAACCAAAGGCATCTTCCTGTCTTGTCTCAAACAGCCCCCCCCTTTTTGTGGATGAGGCGCTTAAGGCTGAATTTAAGATGACTGTTTATAGTTGGGAGAGGTTGATTCCCCCAAGATGTAAAATAAAGCAAATTAAAAGACATTGGATTTATTACATAAGTCCTCTTTTTAGAATAGTTTCAATATTTGGCTTGATAACAATAGAGTTTGTATCAACAGAAAATGAACTAAATCAACAGAAACAGAAGTCAGAATTATGTAATAAATTCAAATATGATAAGAATTTAATTAAGAACATTCTTCCTGCCTTTCAATACACAAAAATAGTTCTTTGGATTACCTCATGACATCACTCTTATTTATAACCAGTGTCTTTTGAAAAGCAGAGGTAGCACAAACCTTAATATAGATTAGGTGACTTCAGCTTCTTGATATCAATGAAAACTAACAGCTAGCCGTCGGATTGTTCCTAACATGAATTTACATATCAGTATCTTAAACCTGTCAGCTCTCCCACTAATCTGCCCTTCCATCTAATTTTTTCTTTTCCCATATTTTATGCATACTCCTATCTCACACAACTCTTCCTCTTCCCACGTTTGTTCATTCCTCTTCCTCATAATTTCCTCACTGAAACACAATACAAGTTTCAAATAAGGAAGAATGCAGCCACCTTTCTGCACAGGATTATCAGTACTTTGAGGGCAAATGCTGCAGGAGCTTTTCCTTAGCTTTAATAAAATTCATCACTCATAACTCAGAGAGGTGAATGTAAAACAAAATACTAAACTGATTTAAGCGAAAACTTTAGATTAATCTTTCACATTACTTCTGCAATTAGCTTCCTAAGATTTATGGTCTTGTTTGGTGTAATCTGCATGTTGATTGCCCATAAGATAGAAGTTCTGGAAAAATAAAAATCTAGAAGGGTCACGCTGGATTTAAAGCCAGATCTGTTGTTAATTGTTTTTCTCAGCTTATTCTCAGTATTACTCCCTTTTCTTCCAGCCGCAGCTCATTCAAATACACAGTGTCACATTTTCACGGCACACTTCACATGCCATTTTGCTTCACATGCTGGTAAATTTCTCTGTGCTTAAGCTTTGCATTTCTTTCCCATGAACAGCACTTGCGCTATTTCTAAATAGTTCAAGAAGTCACATAGCTTTTCTTCATTTTTTCTTCTGAGTCACTATACTACCCCTTTTCATGATGATAAAACAGTAGTGGGTCACATCACTCCTTTTCTCTAACAGAGCAGCAGATCCAGGCTCCTCTTCCATCAAATGCAACCCCATGCCTTCAGGGTTACAACAGCGGTCTCAGTTCTCTCTCATCTACCTTTGTGCTCTGCTGCTGTCCAAAATCCTACTCCTCCCAAACAACTAATGGGGTCTGATTCTGAATCCCTCAATGTGCCATGCACTGAGCTACTCAGGAGGCTGATTAGTGCGTGCATGTGCTTGCGAGCACGTGTGATAGAACAGGAGCAAGTGCTCACTCAGGAGGGGTAGAGAGGCACCCTTTCTTCAGGGTGAAAATTTTCACATACAGCCTGGGAGGTTAAGCTCTAGGATTCTCACAGCCTGTAAAATCAAACCTATGCAACTGAATTCCCTTCTTGATTTAAAAATCTCAATCTCCGCTGAAATTATGAAGATTCAGTGAAGAAAGCACATATCCCTCCTGTGCTGCTACTGTATTGCTGAGCAGCCATTTAATACATTTAATACAGCGTACTTAATGAGCACAGATGAATGACTCAGTGCTAGAAAGTGTCTGCTAAAGAGGAATTTCTATTACATCTTGATTCTTCCAATATTGAAACTAAAAAGAAAAAACAGCTCTCTGATTCATCCAAAATAAAGATAGTAGACTGAAGTTACATTTTATATTTAGATAACAAATGATGGATAGTACTTATGCACAAGGCAGCCTTTCAACAAATGTCTGTGTGCCCAATATATAAAAACTAAGTATAAATGCAGTATCATCAATGAATGCACTATTTACAAATAACTCATTCCACTGTTGAGCCACACTGCATTAAGCACACTTTAATGCTGAAATTGGTATCTAATTATCTTTATTTGACCCCAAATCCAACAGGGAAATAAAAACGTTCTAAATACTTGGATCTTGCTGATAAGCACTCAACATTAAACGGTACCTGTCAGGATAATGTAAGACGGTATTTATTCTTATTTCTTCTGAAGAGGTCTCAAACAGTCACACCAATATATTTAATGTTGTACTATCTCTTTCTCTTCAATTTGGAATGCTGCCTGCTGGTGTTAAAGGTAGAATGAGATTCAGTCATCAGTATGGCCTGACCCTACAAATCCACCACTGTCACATCCTCCAACCCATGGAGGAAGCAGGGCTGTTAATATGAATCATGCCCTTGGAACTAGGCTAAATAATCCAACGGCTGTAACTCATAGAGAAGCCAATTATCACTGGTGATCCTAGACATGTCTCAAAACGTGGCACTCTCAGTCTCTCCTATTCATCAGCATGTTCCCATTTGTTTGCTAGGTAGGGTAATAGTAACATAAATATCTGTAACAATTAGTAGTAGGTTGCTATTGAATTACAAAACAAAAGCAAAAACAAAGGAAACAAAAAAAAAGCCCACTGATAAACTGACCAAAAGGACATAAAAGAATTTCGGTATCTGTCTCTACTCACTTTAGGGAAACCTTCTCCTCTGTTTATTTTCTCTTCTGGCTCACAAGCTCCTGCCATCCCTCGTACCATGGTGTTTACATTCTAGTTTCCATCACCAGGAACATGAAAAAGGTGCCTCATTCACCCACACATACCTCCTTGCCACAAAGGTCAAGAGAATCATTTATAAATGAAGGTCCATCATTTTCCCTCACAAATTACCCGCATAAGCCAAGAATTGCCCCCATCCTGTGCTACTGGCTGTGTTCAACAGCCGCACCTCTGCACGTCAACAAGTGTCTGCACCTCCCTAGGATGCACACAATTGAAGAAAAAAAAAAAAATATTCTTACCATCTAATGGTTTCCTAGCACAGAAAAATTGCCAGTATAATGGTGACAGAATCATACAATGCACTAGTTAAAATCTTCCATGAAGGAATCTGGGGTGGGGTTTTTTTTTGATAATAAATAGTTTTTTCACTTAACAACCTTCATCCAAAAGAAGCCCAGCTCACTTTGAAACATCTTTCTTACTAGAATAAGAAGATTTTAATGTTATGGCTACAGCACTTATAGTCTGTCTGATGCTAGTTAACTGGCTCACACAGATGAGTCCTAGAACTTTTCAGCAAACAAGTGATCCGGGTTTTTATTTTGTACAGCCTAAAGCCAATCTAGTTAACATTTCTTTGATCCTTGAGCTTCACACTTCAGAGAGCTGTGGGAGAGAGAGGAAGTGCTGGAGGCCTGGTAGTTTCAGGAGCCATTAATTATAGGAACTCATCATGAAGGGCATTGCTAGAAGTTTGCTTCAGACCATCTGAAAGTATTAGAGATAATCCGATGGTTTAAATATAAACAGTGCAGTTGCTGTCACACAGCTGTCCATGAAAGACAAAGTCTCAGTGCTTTTTTTCCCCTAGACTGACAATCTGTAAGGTTTTGAACAGGATAGAAATTTACCACAGTATAAGCTCCTTCCATGTTGTTCCCTAGCATGTTTTTCATGTTTGATCTCAAAGCAAATTATAAATCACATCCATTTTTTAACTGTCTATTATTCTGTAAATATTATGGCTAAAATTTTCCAAAGACTGGCTACTAAATTTAGTCAGCCAATTGTGAACTCATTTTTGAAACAGAGTTCATCCTAAATGGGAGTTACAGTCTTTTTATGGGAAAAAATAAAAGTGACATTCAGCTGGCTGCACTTATAAAATTAATGAGCTATTCAAAATTATTTGTGTCCTTTTCAAATAGTATGCATAAAAACACACGGCAAGTTATTGGTAAAAGCAGGAGTATTATCATACTTAACTAGTTGACTTTCTTAAGAGTCCTCCTACTGCCAGCAATGTATTTTATAAATACCCAGGTTTGTATTATAGTCGTTCCCTATAAGAATGAACTCTTAATTATGGCAACAGCCACCTAAAGTGTAGAGCCCTTTTCACAGTCAACTTAAAATCTGGTGGCATGATATGGCCTGACCTAAAAAGACCAGCAATGTAAGAAGTTGGATTTTGCTTTTTAATCTGAGCCTCCGCTGAAATGCTGAAAAGAAACTTTCTCTTTAAATCCTGTCCAGAATTAAATCTAGAAAGCCATAGCCCATCCTTTACCAGCTGCTTTTTCACTTACTAATTTAGGAACAGCACTTCTTCCTGTTGCACACTTACCAGGAAGCAGCTATGCCATGAATGTGTTATAAACACTACCCGTCTCACAGGCTGCATGGCTTTCTGAAAAACAAGACAACCTAATGGAAATGCTGCTCTTTATCATCCTCTACTTCCTGCCCACATTCTGGTTACTTAATTCAATACTAAAGCTGGAGCCTGTGAAAGGATTTCACATCTCATTTTCCTTCCGTACTTCCCGTTTCAATCTGAGGTCTTTGATGATACGCTGATTTCCCTGGAAGTCCACTTTCTCACAGAAATGCTGCAAATGCAAAGGCAGAGGGATAACCAAAATTCAAGGCATCACTTACTGAGAACAAACCTTCTGGGGCACAGAAGATGACAAATACATATAGTTTTCAAACAATGTGACAGGAATACTTCTTTGCACCAAACAGCAAAGTTTGAGCAGCAGAAAGAATGCAACACCTCGTCTGGATCACCAACATGGTGTTTCAATGTGTGCCTCAGCGTAAGTCAGAGATGATCCCTTTGGGATGGATGTGCAACTGCAGGTAAACACACGATGAATGTTCAGTTCTGAAGTTTCCATAGTATATCCGTTCCATGTGCCCTAAATACCACTAAATGCTTCTCAGTATCCTACCAAAGGCAAAATGGCTATAGGAAAGGCTATAATTATAGAATACCATAGATAGAGAGATGGGAGCTTGAGGGCACTGTCTATATCCTATGTCTTTGCAATAGCTACATATTTTTTTAACAATTGCCAAGTAACAACTTCTCCTAAACAATCACAGGAAGTGGACCATGCATCACACAATAAAAAGGGATAAAAATATCTATTTTATCCCTTGTTTCCCAAGGGGGAACGATTCATTCCTGATCCCAGATCTTGTAATCGGTTCCATGGTGAATGTGAGAAGATGGTGGGGAGAACACAGAAGTAAAATCAGTTGTTATTAAAGGGTTTGGGAGAAAAGCAGAAAAAACATACTTCTTATCCACAAGCAACCACTGGAAAAGCTGAAGCACGCTGTTAGTGCCAAATAAATATAATGAAAACAAACAGTTTCAGTCTCCCCTCAGGCCCCTTGGAGACCTCAATACTTCAAAACCAAAAATTTGTCTCATAATTTAACTTTCTACAGTCATTCCAAAAATTAAATCTGCTGTGCAGTTTACTAAACTCAGGCTTAAAACTGTTCAGGTTCTTTGCCCCAGTGTCCTGTTCAGAAGAAACAGTGAGGAAAGTTCTTATAATTAATCTACATTTATTCAGGACTAATTTATAATATCAATAGCAACAAAACTGGTTATACTTCAGCTGAAACATTTCTTTGTTGGTGATGTTAACCCATAATTCATTTACACGGAATAACTTTATCCCTTCTCAACCTTCACTTGACTATACTAAAGGACAAAAGCTTTCTAATTTGCTCTTTGAAAGATAAATACTCTGTAACTCTGATCAGCCTAGTACTCTGTCTTTGCACCTGTTCAATTTAAGTCCATCTCTCTGTTCACTGCGATGGAAGTGTGTCGGACACAATACTCCAAATGAGGTCTCAGGAAGGCTTTATGAAATGCTATTAGCATTTCTCCCTCTCTCTACAAAATATGTCTAATGCATCATAGAAGCACATTAGCCTTTTTCACAGCTGCATCACACTGGTGGCTCAGAGCCATCTTAGTGGCATTATCACAGCACTTTACCTCATTCAGACTGCTACAACCATTAAATCATCTACACAACATCCTGTGATGTTAACAGATGTTCTTCTCATTGTAAATATTTGCATATTGAGATAAAGACTAGCATGACCTGTCTGAGACCAGACACTGGGGGCTCTCAGCACTGAATTAGTAACTGAGATTTTCTGATTCTTAATCCTAAATATACACCTTGAAACACTTGCAGCAAACACATGAACTAGTGCACAGTAACAAGGGTACTCCTGTTACTCCACACCAAATGCCTGAGCCTGCACTCAAAAGCCATTTCTAAATGGATGGCTATAGATGGCTGCTTCTCTCCTCTACCATGTAATTGCACTGATCTGCTGAGGAGCCACACAGAAGATATCTAGAAAGGTCAAACCTCCACCCACTTTGACATGGGGGTGGCGTCCCCACTGCTTGCTCTCACCTTCATATCCTCAGCTGGCACTGAAAGTGCCTTTTTGTGGTGATCTATCTAGACAAGCCTCTAGGTGTTAGGCCACCTCCTCCCACATGTACTTGCTCTTAGCTGCCAGAGCAAAAGCTGCTCAACTATAATGACTTCTAACAGAGCTCATGTTTACACTGATATATTCTCCTGAAAAATGTTTTCAGGATTCTGACTTTATAATTTCAGTGCTCTTCTTGTTCTAAAATTCAGATCATACTGAAAGTGATGGCTTATAATAAAAAGATAAAATAATTAAAAATGCAGGAGCACAAATTCAAACAATAACAATGGGTAAAGGAACTGACTGGTACCAAGCAAACAGCTTGGTGGTTCCTACACAAGATAGTGTGTTGTAGCTACTCATCATAGTGTTAATTTCACAATCACAATCAAATGCTCCTAATACTATCTTTGCAAAAAGTTTGCCCAGAACATGAACATTACTAGAACCAGACAGAATATGAATTACTTTCCCATAAAGCTCAAAATCTCTTAATTGCCTCAGAAATGCCATGCATGATTTGCAGTTGTGTTCCAAAAAAATACTTTTTCTTCCAAGCAGCTTGCAGAGCCAGCACCGTCCTCTGAGCTAAGACATGGGAATCTTCTCTGTAAATAAAGCAAGCATTCAAGTCAAGCAACACCCTACCACTTCTTCTGAGAAAATAAATATCCTACTTGAACTTGGTTTCTCTTTTTTGTCCATTATCAGATGTACACCTTAACCATTTCCCGTCAGATCTGTAATATGAGCTGTCCTCCGCAGATGAACGTATTACTGGTAAGAGAAAAAGCTCACAAATTCCTAAGGCAGATGGGATGACTTCTGCTAGTACCTTGTAGTGTAAACATCAATGTTAGTAACAGTGCTGCACTAAAATGAGACAGTGTAGCTGTGCAAAGCCTCGAGCATTACCTCATAGAAATTGTAGACTAATATAAATCACTACGTCAATTCTACAGATCAAATATATGTACCTTCTAGATATTTATGTTTTTAGAGCACTTTCATGCATCACGGAAGGCAGGTATGGACCTGAGTTGACACGACCCAGCATGTTACCGCCGGTCAGCTGAGCTGAGTCAGTCACACCGAGGGGTAGATATTCTTCCCAGTTAGCTAACTGCCCAGCAGGGAAAAAATAACTCCACAGTGGCTTAAGCACATCTCTTACTTTACTAGTGACGGGATGAAACAGCCACCGTACAGCCAGTTTGCAAAGCCTGATGAGGACCCATCTCATACCAAGCTGCAGTAAGTAACACTCAGCATTTTCTTAACCTGCAGTAGCGCAATTTGCCCCAGGATATAAAAACGGTTTTCTGTCCTCTGTGCCACATGTGCTCATTAGCTAGATGGGAATGTATCAATTTGGCCCTTTTGGTCACAATAACGGGAAAGGTTATGCATCACTGAAATTGCAGATAAATATCAGGCACAATTCTGGTTAGGTTCTTGGTCTATGATACATGGAGTATAAAATGAGCACACTTTTTTCTTTCTTGAGTGCACATTTGACTTATTCTGATAAAGAAGTAATCTGAAAACAAGGACAACTATCTCCTCATATTTGCAGTTGAGATCTATATAAATAATATTTATATATTAAAATTTCTGAATCTATAAATCTGGTAAAACAGAAGTGTATTTTTTTTTTCTAAGATGGAATCTCCATGTGGAAAACCAGCATGATTTCAGGAAGTTTTCAAATATTACTTTTACTTGAATAAAAATGCATGTACCTCTTGTAAAGTCCAACCATCAAAATCCACTCACATTCTTAGTTGAAAAATACACATGCCAAGACACATTGCAAATAAGGCATACAGTTTGCATGTATACAAATACATACTTAAATCTTTGTGTATATACATTGTAAAAGAAACATTGCAGTTTGCAAGCAAAAATGAGCAGGCAGTGTTTCAAATTGACAATGTGGTACAGTGTTAAGAGGAAAGACAAGAATTAAAGTAATTTACAGTAAATTACCCATATTGGCCAGAGATGACACACAGTTACGAGACGAAATCAAGGAAGTTTGCTCTGCTGCCTTATGGTGCTTGATCTTTCAATTAATGTCTCAAGAATACTGAATTATCTGTATCTGAACACTGCTTGTTTTTGATGTTAGCATGAAAGAAATAGTTTTTTAAAAATCTCAACACACTTGAACAAATTCAATTATCACCAGTACTTCCATTTCTAGTCACCAAGTCCCACTCCTCCCTTTTGACTGACCTTACCACTTTACCTTTTAATCTTTAGAATCCTATCTATCAAAACTATCAAAGCAAGAAAAAAATAAAGTATAGGCCCAACACAGAGCCTGTGCCTAAGAGCCTAACTCCATACAAATTCAGGGAATCTAAAGCTCCTAGATGTATGCTTATCTACAGCACACTCCTTTCTAACGTCAGTGAAGAGTATCTTTCAATGAATGTATTTCCTGAACACAGCATGCGTGTATGTGTATGATGCAAGTATAGGTGTGACACAGGATAAAGACTCAGCATATGCAAATGGCAGATGGGATAATAACCTGCAAACCAGAAACAACAGAGTGTAGTTAATAGCCATAAAACAAGGAAGCAAGAAACTACTGGAGGAGGACTCAAAAATTTTACAAGTGTTATTTTACCAGGTTTGCTAGAGGCATCACTTCAGTGATAATTTTGGCTTGAGTTTCCTAACTTTGATCAATTTACAGTAAATTTAGATTTGTTCAGAAGATCAAAAGCAAAACACACAAGACCAGAATTACTTCCTTCAGTTTCCTGTCTTGCATTGTGCATCAAAGCAAGAGCACAGGCAATTAAGATTTCCTAAAACTGCTCATGCCACACATACCCATTGAAGTTCTCCATACAGAGTAATCAGCTGGCCACTCAGACACTGAGCAGCGGACTATAAACTAGGTCTCTCATTTTTTTTAGGACATTCACAACATCCCACCCAGTGAAAATATTCAGTATTAGCAATTAAATTAACATTACAGGTGACATTTGGCAAGGTTGCCCACATTCAGAGTTTAAAATCAAACTATGCTTATGAATCTCTACACCATGAAGATCTAGCCTCTTCGGAACACGATACAGGTGAATATAGGGAAATAGATTGAAAGTACAAGTTAGTTTCCACAGATTAGAGAGCCTGATACTTCACACACAAAGTTGGACATTGAGATACAAAGTTACAGCTTTGTTGAAAGAACCATAGAAGTATTTGCATCACTTAGAAACTGAGTAACTCCTAATATGTATTGGTTGTACCTAAATACCTGCTGATATATTTCAACCAAACAGTGCAGTATTTTTTCAGAGTCGGAGTATTAAACTAAGTTAATCTAACGAAAAGCAGAAAGTATCAGAATGGAAGAATAAATATTTTTAAAATGCAATTTCATATTATTCATGTAGGACCTACTGATTAAGAAATAAAATTTTTAAAATAAGATAATTTCATAGGAATTTTAATATCTTTTATTTAATAGACTCCTGTGGTGCACGTCAGGGTAAACAGCCCAGTCAAGACCTCTGAAAATTAGTCTAGACATGAGAAGAGGCATACTCTGCATAGTAAGACTTCTAAAAGGCTTTGAAAAGAAACAGTTTGGAGTGCATTCTCCTGAAGTATTTCTTTATAGAAAGATAAAACATATTTTAAAACATAACTGTCAGACACCTTCATACTTCTGAGAGCCAGCAATTCTGCTCATGGATTTCTTACTACAGGCAAATGAGTTGCTATTCACCTCAGCAACCTCTGGGTCAGTAAAAAAGCTTATCTGAGCAAGTTGCACCCGTGTGTTGGTGTTTGCAGGATTAGGTTTTTGGTTGCGGTTACCTGACATAAGGGTGAAATATCTATTCCAAAAAATACTGTCCAGAAAAGGTTACGTTAGAGCAACAGAAAAAGGATGCAAGATACTCATTATTTACTTCAGGACCTCTATTCCTTCCCGATAATCAAACATGCTAATGTCAGCCTGCATCACAATTATCCTAAACATCAATATAACAATAAAACAACCCATGCCATCTGAAAGAGCTACAATTCAGTGCAATTAACACCAAAGCTTCTCTTACAGTTACTAAGGTCACTGAAAACATTGGTAAATAACTTGAGACACTTACACACAGAAGAGCTTTCAAAAGGAAGTATTTCCAATTTCCCTAAAACATGTCCTGCACTAGTGACTACAGCATAGACACTGCTCTGAGTCAATTCCACCCAATCTCAGATGCTAAGTCAATGTTAGAATACTAGTGTAGTAGCAAAAGACAGCAAGAAAACAAGTCAATGTATTGGTTTTGGGTAAATCCTGTTGAGATCAGGAAAGGCAAATGTGAGGGGAAAAAAAAAGCAAAAGGACTCTACTCCAAATTGCTTCACTGCAGGATATCCACACTCTTTTCAACATACGGAGAACACTGAAATTTTTCAAGGGAAACTTATTGAAGTAAAACCAATTACCAGTGATATGATGTTTTTTCCATTGAAGTTACTTCTTTTTAAACCTTTTACTATTTTTAGTGCATTATTTTTAATGGATTTTTTTCAGCTTTGGATTCACATCTTCTAAGTTTCCTCCTCTCAAAAACACAGAGAAAAGAGGAAGCAAGCAAAATGCTTAGAAACAGAGTAAGATTGAAATTTTAATTAAGGGTTTAAAATTTCTATCCTATTAAGTCCCAAGGAATTAAATATTTTTTTTCTATCTTCAGCTATTTTATCCTTTGCAGAAAGTATTTTTGCATGTTGTCAAAACAGCTCTTATCAAAATATTTGCAGTCTAACAGTCATGTTGACCCTGTCCAGTCTGAAGGAAAAAAACAGGTGACTTGACTTGTGCGCAACACACAAGCAGCGACCCTAACTGCTCACCTTCTCCACTCCTCATTCCATACCATGCTCTGTTCTCACATTATCCAATACACCCTCATTAACTACCAGCTCCCTTCCCATCTTTTAATACAATACACAGACCACCCCTGTGAAATGTCTGTAAAATGTCCATAGATGTCCACAAATGTCCACTGAGTCCATTTAGCCCATGACTCTAGATTCCCTCTTTTATGGTGGTCACTCAGTACAGAAGAGGTGGTGTGGTACGTGGAGTTACTGGGCACCAAAGCTGGCTCAGGTCAGGGCACTGCTGCACTTGCACTGCTTCTTGTAAGGTTTGTTCTCAATTGGTTCAGGTGGTTCCTGCTAGAGTAATTCCTATTAACATGCAACTTAAATCACAAGTTACAAAAATTTAAAGGTATATCCATTACAATCTTCAGCCTTTGGACCAGACCGTAGGGTTTAACATTGCAATGAACCTCCCCCTTGCCCCTAGTCTGGCTAGCTTCAAAGGGTTCCTGCTATAGTAATTCCCATAAAATGCAACTCAAATCATGGATTATTTTCACCCAGAATTAAATCACCTTGAAGTACATGTTAGAATTCCCCATCCTTTTGCATTACCCACCAAGTGCTCCCAGGTCCTTAAGCAAAAACCATCCTAAAAACAGGTTTACCGTTTCCTGAGGAAGGAATAACCCAGACTGTTTTTCCCAACAAGTTCCTTATATGTACCATGCGGATCTTATCTCCTTCCACAGTGCACTGAGGTTTTGATTGGGCAGGGCCAGGTCAACTGGCAGATTCACTAGTATTAACTAGTCAAGTGGCTTCTGCTTAAATGTGTATCCCAGTGCTTAAATGTCCCAAAACCCATTGCTCTCAGTGTAGTTTTTAACAGTTTGTATCCTTCATTTTTCCTGAAGGCCAGTGCCTAACAGGGGATGTGACACAGCCAGTCAATTCCGTGCTCCTTAGCCCAGGTGTCTACGAGGTTGTTTCAGAAATGAGTTCCATTGTCTGATTCAATTCTTTCAGGGGTGTCATGACACTATAAGATTTGCTTTTCAAGGCCCAAGATAGTATTCCGGGCACTCTGCTGCCAGGGGGATCGAGGAAAACGTATTGGCAATATCAGTTGTTGCACACCATTTGTCAGCCTTCAACTTCGGTTCATACTGGAGTTCAAGCATGTCTGGTACTGCAGTACTCAGCGGTGGTGTGACTTTGTTCAGGCCTCCGTTATCCACTGTTAGCCTCCTCCCTGCATTAGATTTTTGCACTGGCAATATGGGACTACCAAATCACAGAATCACAGAACATTCATGGTTGGAAGGGACCTTTGAGATCATCGTGAAAGGGTGAATGAATCTTACTGATCACTCCTTGACCCTCCAATCACTGGATCAACTTACAGATGAGAACCAAGGAGTCTCGTTTGGAGCGATATTGTCACCGGTGCACTGTCACTGTAGCAATTGGAACCTGCTGTTCTTTAACCCGCAGCAACCCCACCACAGACAGATCCTCTGAGACAACAGGCAAGCTAGACAGCTGTTTAATATTATCTGTACTCAAGGCAGCTAAACCAAAGGACCACCGGTACCCTTTCAGGTCTTTGAAGTACCTTCTCCTAAGGTAGTCTATGCCAAGGATGCACAGAGCCTCCAGACCAGTCACAATAGGATGGCTTTTGCCACTCATTCCCAGTTAGGCTTACCTCAGCCTCCACCATAGACAGTTTTGGGGATCCTCCCATTACTCAAGAAGTACAGATGGATTCTGCCCCTTTGTAATCTGACAGTATTATCTGACAGCACACTGTGCATCAGTCCCAACTAGAACTTTACACTCCTGTGGGCTGATGTGCCAGGCCATCGAATCCACACAGTCCAGTAAAACCAGTTGTCCCTTACCTCCACCTGGACAAAGGCAGGGCCCCTCTATTACTGATCAGTCTTCATTACTCGATTTTTGTAACTGCAAAACAGAGCTCCTTCATCAGGGTCAAAAATACAATCAGCCCTTCTACTCCACCCAACAGACATCAGAGCAATAATTTTCCAGAATAGATGCTTTTTGACTGTTGCTTTTCCTTTAAGTTCCTGTACCCAAGCTTCCAGTCTCTAGGGAGGCTCATCACCCCACTTCCTCACATCCTCCCCCTGCTCATGCAGGAAGAACCACATGGTTGCACATGGTGTGTGTCACTGGTACCCCTTCTCTTGAACAGAAAAAGGCTGACTTAATAGCTGAGGCCTTGGTTGGAGTGTGTGAAGAAGACATACCCTTCCTGGCTTGCTCAAGCATTTTTTTGGCTCAGTCTGCAGCTGAGACTCAGGGACACATGGAGGGAGTGAGATTATCTTCATATTCTCCAAGTTTTCTGTCCAGTTCATCTATAGCTAGTGCATCCATGTCTGTCCAGCTCATTGTTGCAGGGTGTGCGTGTATGATGTCAGTGCATTTCGAACAAGATTTTGCTACATGGACCACATTCACCAGATTTCACCCGGGTCTTTGGATGCCTGGTTGTTATAGACCACCTCCAACAAGGCTAATCCCCTCAGACGCTTGATACCTCCCTGAACATTGGTCCATTTGCTTTGGGAATTTGCAAGTTCTTCCTTGAAGGGATATCCGTCCTTCACATTTGACAGGAGTTGCCATCAAAGAATAAGAACTCCTGCCTTTTTCCAATACATTTGTCAATGGTCTTATCTTTAGCAAGGGATCCTAGCTGCCAGGCTTCCTTACTCTCTAATTCCTGACTACTGGCCCCAATATCCCAAGATCAGAGTAACCAGCTGAGAATTAACTTACCTGGTTGACAGCTAAAATATTTTCACGTATCTCACAGCTCACTTAGGGATAGGGACTGAGTGGTTTCTGCCTTATCTACAATTTCAGCCTCCTCCTCCCGTTCTTGTGACTGCTCTGCTGCAAAACAGGCCGCCTCTTGTGATTCTTTCTCCTGCTCCCTCTTAGGAAAAGCTTCTTCATCCCTTACTAAACGAGCTGACTTCTGCTTCCACTGTCTTTTTTTAGTTATAGGGGTAACTGATATAGTGTTGGGTTTGGCCACAGTGTCTGTTGGTTTGTTTTCCCTCTCTTTTCCCTGAGGGTGCTGTATAATATTGAGCAGTGTTTGGTAGATACTGGCCAGGGCCCAGCACAGTGTGGTAAATTGTGCCTCTTTGGAACAGCCACAGCACCTTTTATTTTTTTTCCCCAAACATTCTATCACTTCATCAGGATCCTGTAGTTGTTCAGGAGTGAAATTCCAGACCACTGGAGGTGAGAAGTTGTCTAGATACCTGCCCATATTCTCCCACAAACTGTGTAACCCATGACCATATTCTCGCAGAGCCAGGGTCATATTCCTAAATTGCATGTTAATCTCAGACAAAACCAAAGCAATATTTCTAAGAAATACCAATAGAAGTTTTTTAACTACCTAAGGATGCTCAAGATACTGATAAGTTATTATATAAAAAAAAAAAAAAAATCACATAAGGAGGTAGTGAAGGTGCCATTCTGTATTTCCTCCAGAAAAAAACCTTTCAGAGGAAGAAGTATAATTCTTACTTGTCTCCATGAGATGGTACCTGAAGTACAGCAATGACTTCAGTACAGAACACAAATACCAGATTAAGCTCAAGGTTAGTGTTTTAAGAAGAAATCTCCCAGGCAAAACATCACTAATCAGTACAGAGCACAGCAAACTGCAAAAGCCAACATCAATCTTTAACAGATACAGGAAAAAAAAATAGAGCATGGTACAGATCAGATAAACTAATATAGAGAACAGATGAATCAATATCGTGACTTGCAACTGTTAACAGATGTAAATCCCTCTAATATGCTCTGTCCAATCTGTTATTATCTCAAACCCTTCAAGCCCCACATTGCTGGCCAAAAAAGGACTATCATGGTTTAACCCCAGCTGGCAACTACACACAGCCGCTCACTCACTCTCCCCCAGCAAGACGCAGGGAAGAGAATTTTGTAAGGGTAAAAGTGAGAAAACTCATGGGTTGAGATAAGAACAGTTTAATAAGTAATAACGATAGTAATAATAACAACAATAATGGAAAGGAAAATAAAAAAAAAACAGAGATAAATAAAACCCAAGAAAGACAAGTGATGCAAATGAAAAACAACTGCTCATCACCAACCAGCTGATGCCCAGCCACCCCTGTGTGGCAGCCTCCTGGCCAACCTTCCGCCCAGCTTTACATGCTGAGCATAATGTCAACTGGAATAGAATATCCCTTTGGTCAGTTGGGGTCAGCTGTCCTGGCTGTGTCCCCTCCCAACTTCTTGTGCACCCCCTGTCTCCTCACTGGTGGGGTGGTGTGAGAAGCAGCAAAGGCCTCGACTGTGTAAGCACTGCTCAGCAATAATGAAACATCCCTAATTACCACAATGTTTCCAGCACAAATCCAAAACATAGCCCCATACGAGCTAATATGAAGAAAACTCCACCCCAGACAAAACTAACACACTAAGATAGGCAACCTCACAGAAAAAGGAGTAAGATTTTGAACAATATATGTGAAATTCATAGTTTTATATATTTCAGCACCATTTTTATCAAGACACAGTATGTGTTTATGTGGGACCAGTTTAATCCCAAATGGAAAGGGAAATATGAGGTACCTGTCAACATCATTGATCCTACAGGCTGCAGCATAATGATTACGGACTTTAAAAAAGCAAAAATTATTCTGACCAAAAAAGCTATCCTGATGCTAAAACTTTAATTTTCAGATCAGGCTGAGTTAAGAGCATACCTTTGTCTCACAGCAACATAAATATTGCATGTGCATTCCTATATTTAGCCATCCTATGCACTATAGATTGAAAGAAGCAGCTAGATATTGCCTGTAAAAGAGTAATTTTCTTGATCTTAATACAAAAATAAATAAAAAAAACCCACAAAAACCAAAACAAACCATGGAGGAGATACGTTTTCCTCTTCCAGTCAGTCAATCCTTTGTTTCCTCTTTTCCTAGAACAAGCCTTGACAAAGGCTGTATAATATTATCCCATGATTTTGAGTGTAGGCTCTCAATTGTTTTGGTAATGAATTATATGCCAAGGGTTCAGGCAATCTTGGAAATGGAAACACACACATGAGGTTTTTCCACCAATCTTCTCCAGTTAGCAACTCTTAGTGGACCAATAGCACACAATTTCAGAACAGTGAGAGTCTACAAAATATACATGATACGTTAAAGTGAAGCGGGGATACTGAAATTGCTAGCACTCCAGGGCAGAAACTAAAATATCCCAACATGGAGTTCAAATAATAAAAAATGGGCAGATTTCTAAGGCAAGTAGGCAACTGAAAACTCTTCTACCTGCAAGACGACCCTGCTAAAGCCTGGGAATGCTCACCTTGACCAAAACTGACAAGGCAACCTTCTCCTACCCCTGCCATTCCCTGGCCGTGCAGGCAGGAATAAGTGGAAGCCAGGTCAGAGACCTCCCCGGCTACCAATCTGTCACTATGTTGCACTACCTAAGAAACATATCCTAGAGGTATAAATTAGAGTACACAGTAGGCCACCATGAGTTATGGTTACTAAAGAAACCACGTGAGGAGTTTGCAGCCCAGAGTCCCAGCTCTCTATGTGGTACATCTGCTGCTCCAGCGAGGTATGCCTCAGTGGCAGGAAAGCACCTTACATCAATCACACTCATTTTAAAGGGGAGATTAGACACAAAAGAATACTTTAAAAAAATATTAATTTGAAAATCTGTATTCAAACTACTGAAATTTACATTAAAAAATAAAGGTAATAAAGCCACATTTCTTTTTAGGAAGCTCTACAAGTGAAGAAACAGCATGTCTCCCAACTTTAATCTCCACTTTCACTACATGACATTAGGAAGTTCTGATGTATTTGGAGAAAATGCTGCTGTCAATTCTGTTTTCAGCATCTGCCGGAAGCTTGCTGGAAGTAAAGGCAACTTATCTCAGATACCTCAGTGGAGCAAAAATAATTCTTCATTTACTTGCTGCTTTGTACTTATCTGATTTTCACTTTGCTAGTGCTGGCCCAGCATGGGGATGTTTTGTTTATTCTGGGGTGATGGGGATGTTTTGTTTATTCTGGGGTGATGGGGATGTTCCTGCATCACAAGTAACTCCCCTTTGGGCCAACAACCCACAGCAGCAACTGCAGGCAGCTAAACAGCAATTGCTGTGCCAAAGCATGCCCCGCCTCGTGATCTCTCTGCAGCTCCGACGGGAGAAGTTAGGTTAAGTATTCCCATACCTCTGTCAGCAAGTAGCAGAAGGTGCTTGTCAGCAACGCTGGGAGCCAACTGCGCTTACAAAAGCTCCAGCACTTTCACCAGGGTTTCCTTGCTGTGGTAATCAAGGTGAAAAAGCTGGTGCCTGCTTAGTTCACATCCAATACAGGTCAGGAGACAGCTGGTATGAACCCAGCTACCACCTCGTGGCTTGGAAATACTCCTGGGTCCATTATCTTATCGCAGGAATGTCTTTCCTTTATAGTCCATGCTGTTTAATCACATTTTCACTCCTGTTTCCTCCCTAAATACACACCTTTTTGGGGGTCTAACTTCTTAATCGTCTCTTTTAGTTCATCGCCTTGATCTTTTGTTCCCTGCAAACAGGAATGATTAGTCCTGCCAAGTGTTTTTAGCTTCCATCACAAGCCTAAATTTCAAGTAAGCATCACTAAAGTACATTTGATTTACTGGAGAAAGGGTCCTCTTCGGTCACCGAATTCAATTTCTCCTGTCAGAGGCAACCACACCACCTTCCTAAATTGATCAGCTGCATCACTACCAATGATAAGAAGCCAAAATCTGAAACCGGGAGTGTGGGGG
>JAOXJM010000001.1:133507504-133526383 GCA_026413425.1 Tringa solitaria
CACTAGAGCAGGTTGCTCAAAGCCCCATCCAGCCCGGCCTTGAACACTTCCAGGGACGGGGCAGCAACAACTTCCCTTGGCAACCTTTTCCAGTGCCTCCTTTGTCCAGAAGAGTGTTTCCCTTGCTTTTTCACAATTGTCTGTTTTGAGAGGTGATAAATATTTAAATAACATTAACAAAAAGCCATTATTTAACTGACGGTTATGAAATCATACGCTGAATGTAAAGTCTTTGAGACAAAATAATTCTGTCCTAGCATGGCAAATGCTTAGTTACAAGTGAACATATAGAGCAACAGCAGAACACTTCACACTCAGCAAAGTTTGGAATAATACCACTCTGCTTCAGTAAGAATCTAGAATTAAAAAATGGGATATTTAACAAACTATGCAGGATTTATTACCTTCGAGATGATATTCTAATTTGCAAGATATAATCAGGTTTCCAAGGAACAATGCTAAAATGTAATAAAGGATCCAGATCTGATTCCTTAGCAACTCCTTCCATTTAATCATAAAAACAAGATAAATCCTTTTTACCAAAAATGAAAAGATGGACTAGGCAGATAGGAAACAAATCAGTTAAGTACAGACATCAGAAACTAAAGTATGAGATGGCATACAAATCCTGTGGTTGACAGAGATAAATCTGTCAGATAAACTCAGAAGAATTAGAACTGACACTAAAACTAAGGCTTGAGCAGAAGCTAGTACCAGTGCACAACAGGAAGACAGAAGGAGAGCTGTTTCAGACTTGTCTCTGCTTTGAAAATCCCCTAGCTTTATTGATTTGTGTCACCAATTCATCATCATTTTTAAAATAGCATATTTCAGAAAATACTATGTTCCTATAAACTCAGATTTTGAGAACTGATATTATTTGCATTGCCTGATGGTGCATTCTGAAAAATAACAATATTCCAGTGAAATATCATACACATCAAGTTCAAAGGAGACCTTATATAACATACAATGAGCAAATATAGTACTTACTGTGAACACAAACTTACTTACTAGCAAGGGACGACAGTATAGCTTCCCTGTAGTTCAAAATAAGGTGCTCCTGCCTTATCAAATAAGGACAATATTTTCTGTGTCAGAAGCGCTAAATAAATCAGGAGTAATACACAAACTGATTGCTAATTAAATGATTTGTGAGCCTGTTGCACTTTCTTTCTTCTCAGGAGAGCGACAACTTCAGAGAGTCTTGGGCAGTTGCTGCTGCTAGTGGTTGCCAGAGATGTTTTTCCATTCTCTGAAGACCACTGAAATGAAACATCCTCCAGCCACCCCTTTTTCCCCTGAGCCTTCACGACAGTAGCGCATGCATCAGCCAGTCCTCGCTTCCTCTCACACATGAAGTATAACTATTCCTCTATGACTTGGAGAGCAAGAGGGCAAAAATTAACAAAGCAAGGAAGTTACCAATAAATTACGCTAATTCAAAAAAAGTCTTTCTTGTGGTATGCTTAACCATCACCAGGAATACAATACAGTGGCTACCACAGTTAGTAAGTCACTTTGTCATTCAATAATGCCTAAGGACGAAGACGTAAAAGATTAAACAGCTAAAACAGTTCCTCTCAATACAGTCTGATGATCAAGGGAGATGATGACACGGGAATTCAAGAAAGGCCCATTAACAATTATTCGGCAAAAGGGAAAAATTATCAATGCATGCAAAAAAAAAAAAAGAGTAAAAAAAACCAGATGCTTATGTTGATACACCTGATGTGATTACAAATGAAGAGTATACATTCAGCATTTTCTACTTCCTCCTAAACACCACAATTTTGTCACAAGTGATGAGGTATTAAAAGCTCAGCTTTTCAGTGTACCAGAGGGACTAATTAAGACTTATGTAATCTGTGAGATTTGCCAGACCAAAACAAGTACCTCTATATTAGACAGTTTCTTCAACTATCCTTCAGGTGGAGGACCCATTTATGAACTTCTTCGCACACAGTTGGTTGCAGTATGATCAGATGATGTAAAGCACCAATGAACACAACTATTATTTATCAAATATTTAAAAGGCAAAAAACCATGCAATAGCATTACCAAATATACTGAAACATGAATGCGTCACATAGAGTTAATGCACACCTCTCCAACTACTTCAACTTATTATTTGAAGCAATAGCCTTCTGATTATTGCAATATTTCATTCAGTCTCAGGAAAAAAAAAAAAAAACAAACCACCACGCACTAAGATTTTTATGTGGTGAAATTCCTCCCTGTACCAGAGATAATCTTTAATTCAGTTCAACATACTGTTTTCATTACAACAAGCTACAAATTACTTCCAGCATAACCATAACAGGTAAGGATTATGTTAAACCACATTCTCAGCTGACAGCCTAGCCTTTCTTTAAGTGTTGTCATGACATTCTCCAAATAAATTAACCCATCCAGTACACATGTTGACATTTTATCTCAAAAGAGAGAACCACACTGTAAATAAAGCGTTACAGAAAAATGGGTCAGCAGTGACTTGGCAAAGTTCTAATATTGATGCAAATATTTCTGGTATGAAAAACAGAAGAGTGCTGTAGGTATGAAGAATGCTTCTGTGAAGAGGAAATAGGGCAGGCCGATACCTTAACACTTAAGCAAATGTATTTGATGAGAATGCAGGAAATTGATACAATTGGGTCAAAACCTTTGACGCTACTACCTTTTAGAAAATGAAGTAGGAAGAGAATCCAGAAGAAACCAATTTCCTTAAAGGGTTTGGTCTGGGGTGCTTATATATGTCTGTATGTCTGTGTGTGCATACGTGTACATGTGTCTACACATACATATGCATGCATTTGTGTGCGTGTATAGAAACCATCACTGGCTAATAATTTAAAATAGCTTGCAGAAAAAAAGTACCTTCCATTCTCTGAGATATATACTTCAAAGAACAAGAAACAAAAGCTGCTCAAAAACATTACATAGAAGTATGAGCTTGTATCTTTCCACTCTCCCTAACATACTTAAAAGGCAGAAGGAATAAAAATACTCAGAGTAGACTACTTAAAAGATCCTAGAAAAATAAATAATAGATCTGAAGCATCATTACTAGTGCAACATCTTAAAAACGTAGCCCAGTCTTTTGCCTTGGGAGCTCAGGAGAAGAGCAACTGGGCCTTTCCATCATTCCCTCTTGTGACTTTCTGCAGGAGAAAGGGATCCAACCGAAGGAGCCAAGGAGCTAGGCGAGGTCACCCAGAGAGTTGTAGGCAGACACCTATGCCACCACCCTACAATTCCCAGGGAAAGTCCACAGCGTTGGATGGAGATGGAGGCAGCTGCCTAACCTAAAATGAGTCACTCAGGTTAAAACATTGGGAATACACTGCAGAGTATGTTTCCAGCTAGCTGCCCAAATCCAAACTATTACAAAATCTCAAAGCTGAAGCTGAACTAATGCTTTAAAATCCAAATTGTTCTGGGTACCTCAAATCTATTTCAGTAACTTAACTGACCATCTCAAGTGCAAAGGAAAATACAGAGCAAACACAGACAAGAAGCAGCTAGCACGTTTGGAACTGAAAAGCAAGGGATTTTCACTCTGCATCTAATCCAGTTAACCAGATTGCCACCACTGACTCAGCCCCAGTTGCTTGGCTCTTCCTCACTTGCCTCAGAGCCCATGACCCCGTGGCTATAGTGCAGGGGAGTGGGAAGGGAGAGAAGTGCAAGGCAGATCAATCAGTCTAACAGAAAACTACTCCCTCCCACACACACGCTGAGTAACCTTCTGTTGTAAGAGTTCTTCTAACTCAACTCTCCATAGTGCTGTGTGGTCACCAGGGCTTGCGTGTTAAAGTCATCAAGACAACAGCTAAAAGGACGTCCCTTTCAGTACCAGCCTACAGTGACAGCAGGTAAAGTGAAATCACAAACCAAGGACACACCACCTCTCATCCCTCTCCTATAGCCAAGTCAAATTGCCAAGGGATAACTGAGAATTAGCAGCTACAGAATGGGTTCCAGTTACTCCCCTTCTGATCCAGAAAGGCTGACAATTCCCTCCCAGTCCCAACCAAAGGAGGGAGGCACTCACACACAACTTCCCAGCCTTTTAGAGTAATCAGTTATATTTCTAAAATCTGATAGCACCTCGAAGCTTACAAGCCTTGAATGATGCACAAAATAGGGCAGGGTTGGGGAGAGGAAGGCACCGTGATCACTATCTGTGTTTCTTCCACTCACTACCCCAGTCCTGGGTTAGCTGGGGTTAGGCTTCCTTCCACTCCTTAAAAGTCCAGGGGCAGAAGACCCACAGTGGCACGTAAAATAGAATTAGACTGGATTATAGCTACCCAACCCTCAACTCCAAGAAAGCAATCTGGATTACCTAAACTCCAACTACTTAAACTCAGACACGTCTTCCTCTTCAGTCTATAAATTCTGCCTGCACTTACAAGGCATGCCTAAACATGCACTAATAGCGCTGGGGAAGGCTACTGCCCTTTCCATCCAAGACCAGAGATCAAACCTTCCGTGGTTCAGTGATTCCCACTGCCTGGCTCTAAGTGGCTTCTTCCACAGTAGGTGAACTTTTTGTGGATCACTCTTTGGAGACACTTAATGCTTCTCTGCAACAGCAAAAATAGCCCTGCCATGCACATTAGGTATGTTGAGCAAATTTGTGAGGGACAAGCAACTAAATTTTTAGATGATGCAACACCTACAAGGGAAGGGAGCCGACTATAGTATCTGGACAGAAAGAAATGCTCTAATTAACCTTCTAATTGGAATGAAATGGTGCTAGTGACTAAATTATACTCTGAACTTTATATCTGAAAAAAGGGGGGCTACTAGTTTAATTTTTAAACATCACTTGCACATCTTTGATCACTGATTTGATATCCCTTGACAACATAATTACATCAAAATTTAATTAATTCTTTACAGTAGGTGTAAATCAATTGACTAGTTTGGTCAGGTAGCTTCTGCTATGGGAATTCGCCTCTGTGATTTATTTATCATCGGTCAATAAAAGTGTTATTCCTAAATTCATCTAAAACATATATTATTAGTGAATTATATCAGAAACTTTCTTGGATTCACTTCAAAGCACAGAACTGTAATTGGGCTTATTTCTATTTTATCTTCTGGGAAGCTGATAGGGCATTTTTTTCCTGGATAAAAAGTTTTTAACAATGGAAATGACAGACATTAAATTTCAGAGCAGCAAGAGAAAAAAAAAAATATACTGGCCATATATTCCCCCATGCCTGCAAATCTGTTCTATTAACAGCATGAGGAAAACCTTACAGAATGAGCTCTGAAACAAAACTGCATTACCAGTTGAGAGACACTGCCTGGTCTCGCACAGCACTGCCTATTGAAAGGGAGTATTAAAAAGCCTCTTTGTAGTCTTAACAATAGTTGAGACCATTGTAATATTTGGCAAGTGTCTTCATTCCTGTTTTCACTAGGAATTTTTTTGTCCTATTTTCACTGAGATATCTTGTTGCTAAATTATCCACCAAAAAAAGGAAAATGAAGTTAAATGGGTGACATAAATGGCACATTACTAGAGCTTAGCATTGGAAAATGGCCTCCCAAGGATGTAAGAAAATAGTTTGTGACTCATCCTGCTATTTTTTTATTAAAACATGATCCGTATCTTTTCTAGAGATAGGTGGAATGTGTTGCGCCTCCAATTTTACTGGAGTAGGGAAGCTCAATATTGCCTCCCAAGTAAAACACAGCTCCAGATTCAGTAGAGATTGCTGGAAGTTTTTGCTACAGAATGAAAGTGGGTTTCCAGAACGCCAGTCTTCACAGTGGCAACAATGTTTCTTTTTGGTTGATTGGTGTTTTTTAAAGCTAGTTACTTATCATTTAGTTGTGGTAATATTGTGCCGTGCATAGACTCACTTCTGTAGATGTTTAAATAGGATCTACAAAACACACTGCAGAATAGGCCAACAAAGCCTTAACCTCCACGGTCACCTAACGTGGGTCCTGCCGTTCTAGACACACGTGTGTGGGTTTCCCAAGGGCCACCTCACAGCCTGTGTGAGAGTTACGGCACGAGTTGTACCAGCCAGGTCTCTGGCAACACACCTCTCCACACACCGCTAGCCCAGGCGGTACAAAGGCATTACAAGTTACAAAAATTACAAATTACACAGGGCCAGGGCTGCGGCTGGTAGACTGCTCATAAGCAGGACTGATTAAGTGTAAAATCTTGCTGATTTTACTTGGGAGAAAAAACAATCTGTGGTAATTTTGGGGTTTGTCTTTCACACATGTATTTGCATAACAAGATTACAGAACAGCACCAGGCATTGCAAAACCTACTCTCATACAAACATATATTTTTTTAAGTGGTTTAATTGTGAACATTATCTTGACACATACTAAAATATTACTGCTGCTGCATTGTCACTACTGTGAAAATCCTTTCCATCAGTATACAGGTTTTAATTGTTATCATATAGGCCCTAAATATTTTCTATTGAGTTTCACATATGTGGTCTCTCACAAAATGGTACTTATTTATCTTTCATAATGAAGTACTAACTGGGAGAAGCTGGAGGGGGGACGGACACAAAATTTTGTAACATCAGGTTGGACTAGAAACAAGAGATTTGTTTCATCAAATGATCTTAGCTTTGGTCCAATGGATAAGATAAATGAGGGGTTTCTACTAGGCTGACAGATTTTATAAATTTCAGCAGCTTGTATGAATTTAAATGGATTTGGCTAAAACAGTCAGAGATCCAAATGCCTAGAAATTTTACAATGCATTGTTACAGAGTGCTAATTTGAGAAAATGTGTATAACATAGAAAAGTTCTGAGTATCCTGCTTCTGAAAGGCTGTTCTTCTTTAAAAAAAAAAAAAAAAACAACAAAAAAGAACAACAACAACAAAAATCAAACACAAGAAACCCCAACAAACCAACCAACAACCCACAAAAGATAACCGGACTTTCATAGACCAATGCACAAATATTATTAGCTGTTTTTTCTTTTTTTCTTTTTTCTTTTTTTTTTTAAGGCATATCTGTTTCTATCTTGATTTGTCTAGAGCTGAAAACCCTACATTAACTGTGAAGCACACTTGCCTTAATCAAAAAAGTAACTGACTGACCATTCTAAAGGTCGGAGTAGATCGTAACAGCATGATGTTACCTAAAGGGATCATGTATCTTTTCTGTCTTAACAAAAGCGAAACACATTTCTCATAAGCAGTGAACAAACTAACCGTATGTAAAAAAATCAGGTTTGTTAAACTACTAAAAGATGTGCTTACCCTTAAGCATGTGCACAAGTCTTTCCCTGTAGTGCTAACCTTATTTAAAATTAGAAACATTTGACTTAAAAATTAACCTCTTTTTTTTCTAATAACACGCTTCATTTTTTTTCTAATCCTCTTTGATTTTTGAACTCTTCCTGTGCGTCCCTAAGACACACAGCAGTTACAGGGCTGCCATTTTGCAAAGCGCAGTAACCTTGCCTCCGGCTGTAGCTGTACCCTCCAGCTACACAACAGTGTAGCAAAGCTCCCCAAATTTCTCGCGAGTTACCTGTTTTGCCAACCTTAATTTTGCCTGTAGATCAAATCAGCAGCTAACTGCATCCACATGCATCTCTTGCCTATCAAACCATTTCTGCTCCTCTTGCTATGACAAAGTCTACCCAAGCCCCTTTTTTCTCAGATCATGGGAAGATGGAAAAAAGGTAAACTTTGTAGATTTGGAAGATGGAGGTGAGGCATAACACAGATCCAAGGCTTGTTTATCTCCCCTCCTAAGCCTGCAATCAGGCATGAGGAGGTAAGGACTAGATAGGGAGAGGACAATGGAGCAGAAATGAAGAAACCTGTTCTTCATAAGAAAGAAAAAGAACTCCGTTTTCCCAAATGACTGGCTGCTTTCCCTCTAGTCACTGGACAAATGGGACATAATAGCTAAATCAGAGAGGCACCTTCACCCTTCTTGCTCCATCTGTACGGTTGGCTGAAATTCACAGGAAGCCTGGAGCATCTTGCACCACGGCAATCCTGCTGGCTTCTGCGAAGAAGGATCACTGGATAATTCACCAAAAGGGCAAGACTGCTTTCTGCATCCAATGTTTTACTGTGCTGAGCATCTTATTCAAGTCATTTCTGCCTTCACAGGTTAAAAACAACTTAATATAAGCATACATCTATTTTGGTGTGGCAGTACGTGTTCATTCAAAAACCCATTTGTGAAAACATTATAGAAAGATCGCAAAAAGCTCTCCCAGATAGCTGCACACAACCACATACAGTAGCCTTTTTACAAGTAAATCAAAAGACAGGAAAGATCAAGTTCTTCACCAGCACTTAAACCTGTTCTGCCAGTGACACTTCTTTTCAGCACTCAGAGGATGCCCTAGTGCTGAAAATGCAGTCCTTTATTATTACTACTCCGCAAGGATGCATGTATAGCAGGCTATCCCCCATTTTGGGATGAATGGATCTACAGCATGGGAAGCCTTAGGCTTCTGTAATAGCCAGGCTCTGATGGCCTGTGTTATGTAATACTTACACAAGAATACTTTCAAATTTTAAAATGAGCTTTGCATGTCGTAACTATGGAAATTTTACATGTTACTATAATCATATAGATTTTTGTGATATTAAGTCAAGTGACTTTCTACGGAAGCAGTCAGTGCACTACAGGATATGACTTTATATTCAACTGTACATCACGGATGTATTCTGGAGTAAGGATACATTTGAGAGACTTTATTTTGTAATTAAGGAAACAGACGAAACTGCAGCAAGTGGAAGCTTACAGTGCTTTGCCATTGCCACACTACATTATTTTTTAAGGAATTCTCTTGTTATACTAGGTTTCTGTGCTTTAATAGGACTACCTGCTAGAAGGAGCTGAAGAACTTGTGAACTAGCTGGAATAATTTCCTTCAGTGATTCCTGATAACTGAACGGCACCTGTACAACCAGTAAGGATGAATGGCCTAAAGCCACTTCCAGAACTGATATGGTTCACTGTTCAATCCACAGATAATAGCATGCCTGAGACTAGACAAACAAAATTAGAAGTCAGATTTTTTTTTTAAAAGTGCTGCCTACAGCAATACCAACCACAGCTGTGTGAAAGCCAAGCATATAATACAAAACAATCTATTTTTCTCTGTAACACATTTTAACATGCAGGAGACATGGAAATCGCAGGACAGCTTTGTTTGCTGTGAACACTTATCTATAGCACTCATACTAAGAAGCTCCATGGTAGCTCAGTCCATAATGGAAGCAGATAGATTTTAGGAAATGGTGTAATAGACAGATAGTGCATGGTACCTTTTGCTGTCAGTAATATTTATTTTATTTTTGTTCTAAATATGAAGTACTTACTCAATGGCCATAAAATGAGAAATATTTTGCTGTTAAAACAATTGTAAGTACATCTGGTTATGAATTTTGACAGAAGAACGTTTCCCACCAGTACACAGGAAAATAGATGATTTTCGAAAATAACCTGCAGAAATTTGATGGATTAAGTGCAAAAATAATTACAAAGAGGTATGGTGCAAATTAAGTTTAAATATGTATGTTACAAAACATCATATTAGTAATAATTTAATTTAAATGAGTATCATACCTGCTTAATATTGTAGAATGGTCAAAGTAAAGTAATCAGTATGGTAATTAAGACGGATAACTTGCACGAAAATGAAGCATTTTGTTTGTCTCATTTTCAGTGTTGAATTTTAAAACATCATCTTTTCATTTCAGTTCATAATAATAAAAGAAGAAAACAATATAAAATGTTAGCATTCCCCATGACTGTTCTCTCACTGATTTGGGGTTAGAAACACTGGAATTTTAAAATAAAGGAGGAGGGGGCATTACTGTCCCTGGTCCCATTCCTGCTCCTGTAAAAAAGTAATGATGGGAAGCAATTCACTGGATAACACTCTGAGTGATAAATCATGATTTTATCTCCAATCACCTTGAAATTTAGGATAGAGATCTTCAAGAAAAGTATGTGGTTAAAAACAAGATTCATTTCATCTATGAGGCTAGCCAGCTGACAGAGGAAAAATTAGGGTTAGTCCCTAAGTTCTGACCCAGAAAACACCAAGAGAAAAAAATGGAAGAGAAAGTATACCAAAAGGAATGACATCAACAATTATATATGATGCAGTATCCTTGGGTCCTGCCATTTTTTTCATATACTGCTATAAATCACAGGAGATTTGAGAAGGTATATCACCCTCCCTTCCCCCAGGCACACATCTCACAGAGGGATGCAGACTGAAAGAGACAGGTTAGTGCTGAACAGAAGTAGAATAGAAGCATAACTGTCAACATTAAAATATATCTGCATGTGAGAAGTTTTGTTTCAAAATACGTGCAACATCAAATGAATTATTTACATGCAAAACTCTGCTGTGGTCTGAGAACATAAAAAAGGGGGAGAAGAAGCAGATTCCTTTCTGATTATTTTTTTTTTTGCCCTCTTCCCTTCAAATAATCATACAGACTCTATGGAACTCCCCTGGTTTCACTCAATTTAAAAACCCAGGGGGGCTTGCGTTTTTCGCTCCGGTGTGGAAAAAAAAAAAAGGTACTTCTCAGTGGAAAAAAAAAACAACAAAACATACATGTTAATTCAGAAGTATTATGCAACTGAATATGGCACTTTAGAACAGACTTGTGCAACCACAGCCATAAATGCATTTACACATTCCACCTCCATCACCTGTAATACTAATGAAGACCAATTGCTGTGGCCAGCACACAACATGCACAATATATAGAGCAAAATTCAGTCAAGTCCTAAAGCACCTCTACACACTAAACCATCCACCACCTATACATGTGTGAGAAAATTTTCCCTGCTGATCACATCAGACAAAAATATTATCATACAGTTCATATCTTGGGTTTGCTTTTTAAAGTAACAATGGCTAGAAAAGAAAAAGGGAGCCTTGTTTCACCTGGAATGAGTTAAAAAGGCTCTGAGAAATGACATAATTCTGACATAGTAGCTAAGTTAGTTCAGGTTAAACTGAGAACTCAGAGACAACTTCTATGTCAGGCTGCAGGGCTGAACCCACAAAATTCAGCACTGAAATGGATCATCTGCCAAACACTTTTTATAAGCATGTGATCTCAATATTCTTATTATTTGAAAGACTATTTATTACCACCCGCAATTTGCTTGGCACTTTTTTGCCCGGTTATTAAGAGTTCAGAAGAGGCTGAAGGCAGGACCTGGTGTTACTTGTTTGTATTTGTTGGTATCATAAACAGTTCTGGTTTTACAGCTCTCTCAGCACCAAAGTTCCAAGAGTTCATGTATATACACACAGCACTGGGATTAGTGGGTTTAATTTCTTGTCATGAATCTGCTGGGACAGTGGAAGGCTTGAGGGTTTTGGCATTAGAAGACTGACCTAATTAAAGTTGATTCACTCTTCCCAGGTATAGAGTAGCCAAGTTTTAAAGCACCACACCCCATCATATCATGAGGGTGGAAGCAGACTGGATCCTTGGAACATCTGCTGACAAGTTTATACCTGAAAAATAATTCATTTGACATAGGATAGCAAGTACTCAGATATCCTTGAGAAAATTCAAATTGAGGATTAGTCAAAATCTGTTCATATATATATATATATGTATGTACTAATATGAAAATTGCCTACATATGAACTTTCAGATCTGATTTCCATGCCTTGTTCCTTTGGTTCCAGTCATACTTTTCTTTCCCCCTCCACATTTTGGGGTTTCACTTATATTTTTCCCGCTTTATGTAACTATAAATGCTTTGCTTGAAAACACTACATTGTATACTGTATACTATTTATTTATTTATTTATTTGCCTCCTGCTACTTACATAGGAAAAGTCAGTGCATAATGAACACTTATGCAAAATCTACAATAATAATTCAGGAGTTCTATTATTTCTTCTTTAATATATATTTTAATGGTAACAAACGGCAATAAAACTTTTCTCCAACATCAGCATATGGCAATTCTTAATATAGAAAAAATATCTTTTCATTTCCACAGAAACAACATATATATTCATATATACACATATATATATATACTGGGTGATATACCTATTCCATTACAAATAAGAGTATGTATTTTTAAAAGTTAAGAGCAGAACTTCCTGGAGTATATTTCCAATGTTTCACTCTGTCACATATTTCCTGACTTCACAGTCTTTCTCCATAATCTGCTATAGTCCACACCAGTCTCACCTGCTTTGATTTTTCTGAGTAACCCATATATGGGTATGTTTGTGTGTCACTGGACTATTAAATAAAGTATTTTAATATATTTTTCACTATGCATGCTACCATCCACTTTTTGCAGTTATCAGATAATTATCAACTCCCCGAGCTCTCACTTTCATCTTAATTTCCACTGAATTTCGGGCCTAGGATGGCAGGTATTAATATAATTCCTCAAGATCAGAGCTCATATAACAAATGTAAATTCTCCTCAAAAAACCCCAGGACTTCATCGCCCAGAATTTGGAAAGTTCACAGAACCATTTCAATAGACAAAACAATTAGAAAATACCCCTGCCCTGAGATTTCTGTTAATGTACTCCATTAAAAAAAAATCTAGAGGCAGAATTAAAGCATGTGACTTTATCCCAGTTTCTGCATCTATAAAATCAGGTAATTATATTTAACTACTTCACAGAATACTCTTAAGCTGTTATTATATATAAAATTTGTGAAGCTTTTAAAACTGTCAAGACATGACAGAACTGGAATCAGAATAGAGGGACTCCATTATTCTCCCAGTTAGAATTAAACACCAGAAGTTCAGAGATTTATACATTATGAAGGCTCAAAGAGACTACCTTTTAGCTTTTTGTTAAGCTCGATACCTTAAACTCAAAGAACCTTTTTTACTTAAGGTTTGTTTCCACCCTTTAATCATCCTTGTGACTCTTCTTTGAACCTTCATCTATTTTCTTCTTTACTTACGGACACCAGAATTAGAGAAAACAATTCAGCCTTAGTCCTCTTAGTGCCAGAGTATCATCTCCCTTCCCCTCCCCAAATCTTCCAGTTTATGTACACCGAGATCATGTCAGCCTTTTGGCCGCTGATGGTGTTTTAGGCAGGATGCAGTCTACTGCTCTAAAAAGAAGTACTATGTCTTTGTCTCTTGGTGCATAATATTACATTTGCTGTATTAAAGCAATAATCTTGTTTTGTCCAGTTTGACAAGTATAATCACTCAGCAATTTGCTCCATTCATTATTATATTTTCAATCTTTGAATAACCTATAAACTTTGTAAGTGATTACTTTTACAAAGGCACAGATTAAAATAAAAGTTAAAGTGTGAAGGACTGGGAAGCCACAGGTACACACAGATAGTCAAAGACCTCAAACAACTGTGAATAGAATCATCTTCCTTTGGGCCTAATTCAGATACTGTGGGTCCTCCTCGCCTTGCATTGTTCTTGTTTCTTCATGAAAATGCCAAGTAGCACCAAGGGATTGACCATACAGAAGTCTGAATGTGTATTTTAACACTACATCTTTATCAACAGTATAAGCACCTTGACAACACAGCAAGGTGTAATAAGACCTATTTTCAACAAATTCATGCTGACAAGCATTAGCTCGATCCTGTAATTCTCCTCTGTCCTTTATTAACCAAGTCATACACCAATTATTAGATCATTTTACCTGGATCAGTATCCAGGCTTGTAATTACCTCCGTTACCTGGCCTATAACACTGGCGCTCATCAAGGTTTCTACCATCTTCTTGGTATGCCAGACTTTTGTAAATCAACAATGAGAGTCCAACATTAACTCCTTTGTCAGCTCTTTTTAGATTAAACTACCTGCAGATTTTAAAATAGCTAAGCTGAAAACTGGACTTCCACCTATGTACCCAATGTCCCAGGCTACATGCCTCTGGAGAGGCAACAATATTTTCAATTCCCGTCATTGTACATTTTAAACAAAACATATTCTTCCTATACCAACCTTTAAGATGCTCTCAAGTAGGAAAATCAAAGACAACCAACAAAATATGCTTGTCTTTCTCACCCAAAATTTTAGTGTATATAAGCAAAGATACCTCAACAAAGTCATACCAATGCATGAAAGAAAATAGCTACACCACCAATATTCTTCCCACTGCAGGCTTGGTTTATTCTTTTTATACACATGTGATCACAAGGCCAATAAAACGTTAACTGAGCAAACAAAAGAAGGGGCTGCTTTAATTTGCTTGTAAAACCATGAAAAACTAGAAGTGTTTCTGATCAGGGAATATGTATGCCAAAATTCAGACAGAAGACCTTCTTTAAAATATGCATAAAGAAAAGTAAGAGAGAAATAGGCTGTTACTTTTCAATTTGAGTAACTGGAGGTGCCATAAATAACCAGGCAGAAAATTCATCTTCCCTTTTCTGTGATGTTCAGTGAATCTGAGAACTAAAGGTTGAAATGAATCAGCTCTGGTATCCAAAGTAGCCAAGCTTTTGTTCTGGCAAGCATCAACATTTTAAAAATGAGAAAAGAAAAATCCCAGAGCAAATATTGATTGATCACTCTGTCAAGCTCGTGCTGAACCGATTATCTTCTTGATCTCTAAAAATTTTATCTTGAAATGCTCTGCTTCCGAGGGTCCTCTTCGATATTTATTTTTCAAATAATCAGTAGTTTTGTTTTATTAGTGAGTGGGTTTAGTTGCTGGGGACTGGGATAGGGGGTGAGGGAAGAGAGGGGAGGAGGAGGGAGATTTCATGGCTATAAAGGAGCAATTGAAGATCAGACTAAAGCTCATTTAAAGACTTCCAGTAAGAAACTGTGACCAAGGCTTAAAACACACTAAAGAAGCAGCTTCATCTTGAACTTCAGGAGCAGCTGTGTTCTCATTCCCCTTCCCCCAACACAGGAAACAGACCTAGAAACAAAAATAAGACAGGAATGCTCCTGTGCAAGCTAATGTTGTTGGCTTCTTAAACATCCACTACTCTTGTGCCAAAAAAAATGAAACCTAGGAGGATTTAACACTTCAAAGGATAGTGGGAGACTGCTTTAAACATAGAATTCTCTACCAGAGACAGATATTCTTTCATTTTGTAAACAAGCTGGAAAAATGTTATCATGAGTGCATGTCAAGACAGATTTCATTTATATTCCTGTACTACTTATGCACAAATACAGTTTTGCGTATTACACTTTTACCTATTTTAGACTACAATTAATGCTGTAGCAATGTTATCTCCCATCAGGAAAAAAAAAAAGCAGAAGTTGAATCTTCTGATACCTTCCAAATCATTCTATTACAATATGCAGCTTGAAAGCTTAACACTACAGAGAAATGTTTGACAAAGAAGTTCTCTCCTTATTAAGCAATGATACATAATTATACGTTCAAGGAGAATGTGAGTAACATCTTGCCAAAGGAATGTACGGCCACATATGCTACTCACAGTATTCCCAACTACAAATTATAGTTACGCTTTCACTTGTGTTATTAAGAATTTGGCCTTTGTTCAGTGCATTTCATTTTCCGAACAAAGGTAAAGAGAAGGAAAGGAAAGTGAGTGGTAGGCTAAGTTCTCACACTGACTTTAAAAAAAACCAAACTATCTAATTTTGATGAGTACAAATCATCTCAGTGGTTTGCTCTGCTTCACTCACCAAAAACAACTCATGTTTTCAACACTTAATTTAATATTTTGCAGGCTAATGGAAACTTTACATAATGCATTCTCCCTCATAAAGTTAAAATGACAACGCAATAGGATTGCGATCTTGATATGGAGAGAAAGGAAATGCTATCTTTAAAAAAATCTTCAGCCTAACAAACATGATGTGGAGGATGGGATGAACACTGATGTGAAGACAAAAAGGAGGGGAAAATAATCTTACTTATTTTAGAAGAGTGTCTGTGTATCTTTTTGAGCGTAGCACTCCCAGCCACATCTCTCTTAAGAGTGCTTAACGTTTGATTAAAATAGTTTCTTGGTCCCTCCTCATTCTGCTAGTGTCCTCCCTGTGGTAGGACATGAAAAACAGATTTAAAAAAAAAAACAACGAACAGTTGATGTGATGTTAACAGTTATATTTCTTTCTAACTTAAAACCTAGCAAGTATTGTCAGATTAGTCCTCAGTCATGATGAATTCCAACTCCAGTGGTTTTCTTTTTAAAAAAAGAAAAAAAAAGTACATTTGAACTTTTCTTTGTGCACTGAGATTTCACAGCCATGCAGCACTTGTGCCTTCAACACCTGCTAATAATTCCTCATAGAAATGGATAGAAAGCAAAAGCAGGCGAAGGGAGGATTTCAAGTTTTAACCATTCTATCCATCGATCACACCCAGTCCAACAACACAATGTGGTCACCTAAAGCACAGTTTCTTCACTGCTATACACAGAAAGAGGGAAATAACTTGCAGCATTTCAAAAAGGGTGCAAAATAACGTAAATGATTTTTCAGTTTTAAGGGACTTCAGTCTAAATACAGATAATTAAATCTGAGCATGATGAGAAAACAAAAGCAAGCACTGCTCACATCCTGGATGTGTCAGTTCAGGAAAGATCATCATCACAGATGGCAAGCTTAATCCCAGACAACCAATTTTTGTCTTGAGTTCTCTTCCAGTTACCAGTATCATCTCTTGTCTCCAGAATAAAAATTTAGCAAATTTTTTTGCAGGAAGACCTGCATACTTTCAGAATGCTCGTTATACTTGAAATGGAACAAAAATAGCAGATCAATTATCCACCATACTGTCGCTTCACAAACCTTTTTCCCCATTCTGCATAAAGTCATATATTTACGTCTATCACATTTTCTGTAATCACTGCTAAGAATAAGCACCTCATTACTACAGAAGTGCTTTATAATCCAATATAATACCATTCAAACAACTTGATACTTGCTGGCTTACAGCAAGGGGACAGGTAAATTGACCAAGCTTTAAACAGATTACGACTGAACAAAAAAAAAAAGCCACCAAACATGTCAGAACCTCTAGCAGAACAGCCCCATCTACAGAGGTGGTACTAGGCTGTCACACTGGTTTTTACACTGTCATCATTACTGGAGCATAGAGCTTCTTATGCCTGGAAAACAATATCGAGAACAGACTGTAACAAACTCTCTGACTTGACTGCCAAGAGTGGATGTTCCAAAATGCTTGAACTGTCACGTCCCTGCACTCAAAGCAGGCTTTCTATCAAGTCCTGGTCTAAAGGAATGCCTGGGTATTTATTTTTTATTTTCTTCTATACTTTGCATGGTTATAGTATTTACGTTCAGTACATCTATAACATACTAAGCTCTAAAGATCTAGTAATAAAATTAACAGGAGTTCCACAGCAAAAGGACCAACCTGGATGGGAATCATATCACAATTAATTTCAAAAAATGTACATACTGTACATGTAGGTAGGCATTTTCTTATATACAAGCTATATTTGGAAGTGCCAGCCAGGTCATAATACAAAACAAACAAAAGCATAAAGAAAATCCACATTCCTATTTTGAGTTTGTGAAAACAGTCTGCAAACCAAGCAGTCTTTATGTATTGCATATCACACAGCAACACCTCAAAGGAATTTATACATGTTTTTGTACATAGCTTAGTAACAAAAAGTCCTCATGCAAGTGTTACAGAAATTAACTACGTAAGAATTCTTAATTATCATAAATTTTCTGGCTGCTTGGTAAACAATAACTTTATCTGATGATTCTTCAACACAGCAATGGATTATTCTGCAGACGTTTAGAACTGTGTTACATTTCTGTAATGATATACAACATGACAAATACTGTACACCATTAAATTTCAAAACATCATATTGTAAACAGAAGGCTCCAAAATTACAACTTATAAAGCTGCTTCATACCTCTAGCATGTGGTATATGCTCACTTCATCCATCTAAAAATATCTCATTTGTAAAAATCCAATCTCTGGAAACATGACTAGATAGGCTTAAAATAGTCAGTTCACTGATGGATTTATAACTTTGTCTACATTTCACAATTACAGTCAAAAGCAGATTTTAAAAAGAGTAAGTTCATACCCCTTCTGCAAATAGACATTTGCAACAGCCTTTGAATTAAGTTCATACCAGACTGCAGCCCACATAATGAATAAATATGTTGTTCTATAAGAAGATGAACTAAAAGAATCTGCTTTTTTACAGTTTCATATCCCATGTCTGCTGAAGAGCCTCAGAGCCTTACAAACTTCTGCTATAACCCAGACGATGATGCCCGTGACGCTGACAACCACAAACTGCCTGTCCAGTCAGTACACACATACTCAACTGCTATGATGATTGCTGCCCCACAGAGTGAATCCAGAGCCACGCTCTTCCTACCTTGGTAGGGAGAAGCATGACCTTTGTCTCCTTCATCTCCTCAACCACTTAATAGTACAACATCTGTAGGAATCCCCTATCTTGAGCAAATTAACACTCTGTTGTCAAACATGGCTGATGTTTAACAAAGGCAAGTCCTCTACCATGGGAGAGATGGACAGAGACAACACAAACCACACAGAATCACAGAATTGTCAGAGTTGGAAGAGAACTCTAGAGATCATCTATCCCGACTCCCCTGCTAAATAAAGCAGGATTACCTAGAGGACATTAGTCAGGACTGCATCCAGAGAAGGGGACTCCACAATCTCCCTGGGCAGCCTGTTCCAGGGCTCTGTCACCCTCACCAGAAAGAAGTTCTTCCTCATATACTTGAGTGGAACGTCTATGTTCCAGCTTGTGCCCGTTGCCCCTCGTCCTGTCACTGGTAACCACTGAAAAGAGCCTGGCTCCATCCTCGTTAAACCCATTCTTTAGATACTTGTAAGCATTGATAAGGTCTCCCCTCACCCTTCTCTTCTCCAGGCTAAAGAGTCCCAGC
>JAOXJM010000001.1:133526483-133546020 GCA_026413425.1 Tringa solitaria
GGCCTCACCAGTGCAGAGCAGAGGGGGAGAATGACCTCCCTTGACCTACTGGCCACACAAATTTTATTTCTTAGAAAAACTTCAGTAACACTTACACAGGTGATGCATACCAACTCAACATCCCCAAGCTCATTAGTACTGCCCAAGGAAAGTTTCCACACTCACCTGACATTTAGTTTTCACCATACAAACTAGCTTTTGTTATTAAGGGCTCAAATCAGGCAGAAGTCACACTAGCTGTACCCATCAAGATGCCTAGGGCACACAAATCGATTTCAGTTTCTTTTTCCTATCAACCTTTTCATACTCTTACATTCAAGTAGTCCAAGAAGTTAAGATCCAGTGAAATGGCTATACTTGTCAGCTGAACAAAACACCTAAATAATGTAACATTTCACACCACGGTAGCCAGTCAGGCCATTTCACGAGGGAAAAGCACCGTGCTTCATACGTGCTTCCTCACTGAGGGGTAAGAAATGGTTATTGTCCTCCAGATCTCATCTTTGGCTATTCAGTTTCTATCACTGGTTAACTGGGTACTGGCTGTGTGGAAATAGTAAATTCAAACAAATGGGCAAGAAAAAAGCTTCAGAGAAGCCTATAATAGTATTCCACTCTTAACAGCTCTATTTTTAATAGACAATCGGATTTTTAATTTTAAAGGCCATAATACTGAGTTTTTAATCAATGCTTAAATAGGATGAATCCATAAAAAGATGAGTTATTTGAACCGAACACCATATTGTGCTGTTGACCCTAATATGCCTGTTCCTCTATCTATTGCAATTTTGAAGTTACAAAAATATACAGTAAATGAAGCTCTGGACGATGATATTTAGCTGCCTTGAAATTTCCTTTATGTTCTGCCAACTTCAATTCTGATTTGGACTAGAATGGTAAACGATAATCTGGCATGCACACATTAGCAGAAAAACAAACTATCTTTTTAAAAGTACAATAAACCAGATACATTTTCATCTCACACCAGAAGAGTTCAGCTTCCAGTCCAACGTACTGCTTTTATTCTTTTGTTGCTGATTGCACAAACGACAGAAAAAGATTCTGTTACACATTAAGCTTTTAGCTGTACAGTCTTCCATTTAGCGGTTGCTGTTCCTTCTCTTTCCTTTTTCCCCCATTTTAAGAGATACCACCAGTGTGAAATCTACTCAATTTCAAACAAGTGTGGTAGAATAGTTTCACAGGGTGAATGAGTCCCAATTTTTATGTTTGCTTTTATGGATTTGAAAATGCATTTCATGTTATTTTTACTATCTAAAAAATATCCTCACTATTGGATAAAGCATCCAACAGACTGTACGGGAAAAAGTGACCTCGGAGGACTGCAATGAAACTGACTGTAACAACAGTGTCGCAAATATGCAAAATAAACAAAAAGGGAAGGAAAAATAAAGATAATTACATAGATTTCTTTTTTATAGTAACCTTAGCTATCACTTGTCAAAACACTTTCGCTGTTGTACGACTCCAAGATTGACAGTGTAGTTTTAACGGACATGTACAAAAAGATGAAAAAAAAGAAAATAAAGTATTATTTTAAAGCTTACGTTCCTTTTAGCTTCTAATTAATAGTATCTTTGTTATTTTAGGAGCCTCCTGGGTATTTAGAGGACTAAACTGCAATAAAACCAAGGTACATAAATGAAACCTATTAAGGTCGTCTTAGTCAATAAAAATTAATTGCATCAAACAACAGCCGCAGCGGAGGGACAGTGAGCAGCAGAAGACGAGGGCACCTCGTGCAGTCCCTAGCACGAAGAGAAGGCTGCTTACTGCCCCTTGAAGCGTGACACTTCCAACCCGCTGCCCCCCCTTGCCCTCCCGCACCCCCGCCCTCCTCACCCATCAACAGGAAGCCATTTGACAGTAACATTTCAACAGCCATATGGCTGCGCCATGCAAATCTGGCCTTGCTGCCTCATATTGTTGCTGTTAACCTCCTCCCCGCCTTCCCAAAACATCTCCTGACAGATGCATTTTGCCACAGTAAACAGCCGTGGTAATGTTTTCTTCCTCGTGCTCTTCAGGGAGAGGCACAGAGGCTCCATCCAATGTGTTACACTGCCCCAGAAGATGCTTCATCCGAGTCAGAAGGGATTTGTATGCATCAACATGCATAAGCAGTGAGGAGCCAGCCCTGACACCAAGAGATGCGATGCCCAGCACCTTGTGAAGGTGGCTCCTGTCCTGGCTGGCCTGCTGGACCCCGCTACTGGGGGCAGACTCCCTAGAGAGACAGAGCCCAACCCACTGACCTCAAAGCCATTCTGGAAAATATGATAAACAACAGAATTTAACAATATGAAAGCACCTACATTGTTTCTAAAAACGTGGTGGTAAACGAAGCCTAGTCCCTACCCTAGACAGAAAGCATTTGAAAAATCCTGTGTTCAGTGCATGAGGGAAGAAGTACCCCAAATATTTGTAAACCACTCAAACTCAATTTATACACTGTCTGGGGACTACACAAGTTCCCTTTTTTCCTACATTATGACCTAGACTGCATATTTACAACTGGTTCCCTCATCTGACTAAGGCTTCATCTGTCACCTCCACACCTGTCTCTTCATTTTAGTCTTTGAATACTACTATAATTTATTTCATGTCTGTGGTGACAGGCCTCCTTCATCTCAGAAGGGAAGCACTTCACTAAGGACTAACTAGGAGGAACTAACTGTGACTAGACAATGTTTGCAATGAGCATTTTTTGCTTTTTGTTGCAGAATGAGTTTGCGTTGCTAGTGGACATATAAAATTCAGACTGCTAGATATGGAGATTACTTAAAACTTTCAAAGCACAATTCCACATAGGTATTTCTTATTAGCAATTAATAGAGTTGATAACTTTCTCATTACTAAATGCCATGTTATTTACACAGAAGACTCACAGACTCATTCTTCCTCAAGAGCACTGCAGACAGCAGTCACACCCCTTCACCCAGCCTTGGCTGAGAAGGGATTGAAGGCACACAAACAACAATCAGACATGAACCACAAAGACCAACCAAAAAGGCCAGCGACTAGCTGTTCACTGCCTGCTGAAAGCTTTTAGTTCCCAGGTATTGTACTTAAAATCTACAAGGTAGAATTAAGATGGACTTTAAAACATTTCTACTCCAGACAGGAAATTCCTAATGATTATAAACTAGCAATTAAGGCCAAGTCCTAAATACACACACACTACGTTTTCTGCACACGAATACTGCTGTTTACTTCCATGAAACTACTGTGTGTGCAATTATACAGACATAAATATTTAATACCTATGGCCATATCCTGTATAAACAGAAATGTGTGGCCTACAATAAAGACACACATTTCACAAAAATATTCTTTAAGTATATAAATACATTTGGAAGGGAAGTCTCTTTTTTTTTATTTTAAAGTCAAACTCTTTTAAGATTCAACTTAAACACTAAAACTAAAGTGCTGTTTGTTAGCTGCATTTTAAGAAGCTTAAGAAATGGAAAGCTAAATATTCGGGGAGAAATTACTTGATTAAGTTTACTTCTATGCTGAGGCAAGTTCAAGGAAGAAAGAGACATATTTGTAACTGGTAATAAGATCAGTTCCTGGCTCTAAACACAGCTTCTTTTTAGATCAGTGTCAACCTGTGCAGTACTGGCAATCATACAACACCTGAAATGGTCTGCAAACTATTACAGGAACAACTGGAATTAAGGCATACATGCCTATGTAAGGAAGCATGATGGAGAACATCAAAATTCTGGCTTAATTTTGATCTCGTATCAGCAGGCATCATCAACTCCTTTATATAAATACTCTTTTTATCATCAGCATTTTAATTAAAATGCTTGCAATTATAATGACAAAATTATAGTTTTGTAAAATAAGAAAACCATATTTACTGGAAAATGAAGTATATCTTTCCAGCAGCCAAATAACTGGATACGATCTTGTTGTGGTTTAACCCGGCAGGCAGCTAAACACCACATAGCCACTCACTCACTCCTCCCCAGTGGGATAGAGGACAGAATCAGAAAAAAAGGTAAAAACTTGTGGGTTGAGATAAAAATATTTCAATAGGACAGAAGGAGGAAAAACAATAACAATGATAGAAGAATATATAAAACAAGCAATGCACTATGCAATTGCTCACCACCTGCCAAGGGATGCCCAGCCATTCCCCTAACAGTGACCTGTCCCCCGACAGACTCCTCCCAGCTTTATATGCTGAGCACGACCTCATACAGTATGGAATAGCCCTTGGCCAGTTGGGGCCAGCTGTCCTGGCTGTGTCCCCTCCCAGTTTCTTGTGCACCCCCAGCCTCCTCACTGGCAGGGCAGTGCGGGAAGGGAAAGTCCTTGGCTAAGTATAAGCACTGCTCAGCAACAAGTGAAACATCAGTGTGTTATCAATACTATTCTCATCCTAAATCCAAAACACAGCACTCTACGAGCTACTAGGAAAAAAATTAACTCTATCCCAGGTAAAACCAGGAAGGATCTAACGATGCGTTGCTTAAAAAAAGTGAGGCAATTCTTTGATTTAGAAGACTTGAAAACACCAATATGTAATTTCCTTTCTCCCCAAACACACATGTACCAGAAGAACCATGAATAGCAAGTGTTCTTATGAGAATGTTTTTCATGAAAAGTTCACTTTACCTCCCACACACATCAAGTTGACAATTGCGAATCAGTTCAAAATGTAAGCACCTATATCCTAAGACAACCCTCGGTGCTCAGTTAAAAAGTCTGTCATCTGCTTAATTTTGGTTTGGTGAGGGATACAGAGAAGTTTGTTGTTTTGTGGGGTTTTTTGCTTTGGTTCACTTTCATTAGGTTTTTTTTTTTTTTTAAAGATTCACCAGCGTGACAATTTGTAGCCATTCATTAACTGTTGCAGAACCAATTTCCTCTTTCAGAAAGGCCACTTCTCAATCAAAGGCTGAAAACCAGTGCTGTGTAAATGCTCACCTTCTAAGAGATCACAGCCTCTTAAAGCTACTGGTTTGCTACCAGTCTCAAGCAGGCTTACCACTGGTAAGAACGCCCAAGAAGATCAAACCTGGGACAAGCTGGTGTGCATGCCTCTCTGTATGTGCCCCTCTTTCCAATAAGACTATGCCGTATCAGCACTGTTGTTTACTTCTCTCTCTCTTGCTCCCTCCCCCTCTCAAAAGGAACATAAAATCTAATAAGTGAAGCAAGATCTGCAGGATCAAAACACAATTTATTTCTTGCCACCTCACTAAACATCACTCTTCACAGGAAGCAGACTAGCCTAGAATAGACTTTGAAACTATCAGGTTCAAAAACTGTGAAACCAATCGTCAGAGAAACCTTTTTGAAACAGCAACTGCAAAAGACCAACAAAAAAAACTGTCAGTTGGGTGAGGTGTTCCTCATGCAAGGACCAAATTGTACTCCTTTTCTCTAGCTTACTTTTAAACATGAAAGGTCTCTTGGGACGGTAGCTTGCTGGTATGCTACAAACTGTCTTTATGTTTTCACATATTCTGGGGAGATGGGCTTCTCTCCTCATTTGAACAGAGACTTGTAAAGATACCAAGGTGGATGCTGTACAACTACGTAAATGCACGTATTAGTCATTGATTGGCCTGGGTTGAAGAAATAAATGAAATACAAAAATGGCCTCTTTCCATCACAAGCTGCATGCTTCTGTGACAGGACTCTACTGTTCACTTTTTTTTTTTAACTTCAGCAGCCAGATCCATAACTAAGATTTCCAGGAAATTTTGTGAAACAAAAAAATTATAAGTACTAATTAACAATTCTAAAGAAAATAATTATGCAGTGTATGTACTGTTGAACAATTAACCCCAAACTGTGTTGCTAGGTCAACAATACAAACTCATTATATCGTGATTAGCTATAAAAGACTGATGTCGACTAGCAAAAAAGATTGTAATTGAAACTTTAAGTGTACATCTAAAATTTTATTTCATAGTTTCTGTGGCTTGAAATTAATTGTTCATATTTAAGCAGCCTAGAGTATGCCTCATACAGGTCCACATTCCCAACCTAAAAGAAAAGAAATGAGAAGAGAGTCCAAGTTACTGTTTTATGGGTCCATCATATTTTGGTTTTCACATCAGATTTCTTTTAATAAATATCTTTCACTAAACTGTCCTCAGGCAGCAATCAGATATCTCTAAAGTACTATGGAAAAAAAAAAAAAAAAACACTAACAAAAAAACCCCTCCAAACCTGTATTATATAATAATTATATAGAAATTACAACGTTCATCATTTGCTACTACTTATTTCTAGATATCCATACATATAATTAATATGTTTAATTTTGAGAAGCATTTAATTGTTGTTGGGTGTTTTTTGTTTTTAATTAGGTCACTATACCTCATATTCTTGTTCCTTTAGGGTTTTTGTTGGCTTAAAAAAGAACAAGGTTCCCAGTTGCTACTATTTCAACCACAAAACATGTTTTCATGATTTTCAAGGTAGGAAATATTTGTAATAAATACTAAATCAAACCACTACTACATAATAGTACATCTTTCCACTACATCAAATGTTACATTAAATAAAACTAAACACATATGGGAAACAAACTTATTATAAATTTACAGTAAAGATCCCCTAACTTTAATACCAACCATATACCACCTTCACAGAGTGACCCGTATATTTTAAATAAGGAGTTACTGCTGAAGATCAGGACCAAATTTTGCCCTTTCAAGAAACAAATGAAGACAGAAAAAAAAAAAAAAAAAACAACCAAACACCACCATCCATACACAGAATGGTGGTAGTCACTTGGAAGGATCTTTTTAAAGTACTACTTTAATTTTGGGGAAAAAAAAAGATGGAGGTGATCTGTTGCTAGAACATTATGATGCACCTGAGTAAGAGTAATTACTTATCCAGGCAGTAAGCAGACATTATTTCAGCCTCTGATTTCAGTTGGAGCTGTGCATACTCAAGGCTTCTGAAAACCAAGCCACTTATTTAGGTATCTATATTCAAAAACGTTGGCCTCTTAAAGCACCCAGCTAGTACACACAGAGACACAAATTATTAACAACATAATCAGCGTGAGCCATAGCCAGTATACAAACAGTCTTGAGTGTCTGTCATAAAAGCACAGAAATAATGAGGTGCACGTAACCTTAGTGTTTACTGCCATTTAGGTTAAACTCAACAGTCTGTTCTCGCCTGACAGCAACCTCAAACAACCTCTGGCTTTAGATCCAGGTCGCTACATGATGAGAGCAGTACTTTGCTCCTAAAAATGTAGTCAGGAGAGGGGATATTACCATGTGTTTATCCAAGTTGCTGGTGGTCTAGCTAAAGTAGCCTACTGCTTTTCAGAAAATGTTTTAATGCCTCTAAAGGTCGATTAAATGACAGTCACAGCTACGCAAGAAAGTTTGAAGCAGTTAACAGCCTTTGGAAAAGGCTGTTAACTGTATAGTCTGAATTACCTTTTCCACCACGTGTGCTAGGATGGTCTTAAGACTGAAGGTAACAGCTGTTATCTCAGTGGGACTGTCTTGTTTTTTGGTGTCATAATTATACACTAATATTTCTGGAGGGCAACAAATTTTGTTTAGAAAGCAGAAACAATAACAAGTTGAGCCACACCAAGTCCCAGTGACAAAGCAAGTTGCTAGAGTGACTAAGTGGCATTACTGCACCACTTGGAAAAAAACAGTAATGGCACACATAGCATATAGCTTTAAGAAGCCTAAGATAGCAGGCTTCAGGGAAGAAAATAACATGTATACAAACACTGATAACAAATAATAATAAACAGAAGGTCTGTTCATTACATTATGCAGAACCTGGAAGAAATCATTATTCATCTGCCTGCCTGCTCAGTCTGTATTTTAGTGCAGTCTGCAGGAAATAATTTCCAATATTCCAACCAAAAAAAAAAGAAGGCATGAAGGTACATGGCTTTGTGTATCTGATTTCATCAGAACCCTGAAACGTAAGTGCTGAAAATCAGAATAATCAAATGAAAGACTACAAAGCAGACTAAATCCACCCCAAAATAAATGAAAAATGCATGTACATACACGCATTACATAGAAATCAGAAAGAGGGACTCATCATCAGCTCCTTAATCCAAAGGTTATCGTGCTGAAAACAGAAAATCTAGTTAGCAAAAATATTTTGATTATGTGACTTTCCCTTTGGAACAAACTAGCAAGAAGGAAGGAGTCAAATTTACTTTTTCCTTTTATAGGCAATTCTTGAGGAAAGTATAGCAATAGTCGTAATTTTCAGTACTTCTAAAAATGTCATATTCAAATTACAAAGTGCTGTTAATCCTTCTTCTTATGCACAAAAAGGTAGAATACAGTTTATTACATTTCAATCTAAGGGATTAACATATTAGTATTTATTTTTATTGGCAGTGGGCCCAAATACCCCAGATCTGCAAGACTGATAGTGAAAAGGAAAATATTTCAGGCCTCAAAGAGAGCAGATCTATGGTCGCCTGGAATGTGTAAACAGCCAGAGCCTGTTTTACTTCCCACCCCCACTCTCACCATACACACCTCCTCTACCTAACCCCTCCTTACATTAACATGGAGTGCTGCTCTCAAGCAGAGAGAATAGAAATGTAGTAACATCAAATAACAAAACTCTTGACATTTTAAGATGCAAGAATTTGGATTTACTGAAATGTGATGGCACCATATAAATGGCTGGAGTCTAAAACAAAACCAGTACTGCATAAGACCCCCAAAACAGAAAAGAAAAATCAGCTGAGCGTGCTTGCTATGCGACAGACCTGATAAACACAAACTAAGGGAATCCAAATGCTCCTCTCTAGATTATTCTTTGTGCAACTAAAGCTCAGACAAATCTGTGTCCTATCAGACAATACTGATCACAGCCCTACAAAAGAGAAGGGATATTTCCATAAAAATTTGCACAATATAACAAAACTGATGCCAAAATTTAATGTTTGTATAAATTACCATCAGTAAAAACAAGTATTATTACTTGCATAATGATATATACACCCACAAAGCAGTAAGCCATAAAAATAGATATCATCACATCCTTAAGAAGTTTACAATATAATTAGATCAGTGGTTTTTAATCTCTTCAAATTTGTGGACCTATAAAGATACCTTGTACAGTGAATTTGAACAGAACGACAATAGACTACCTTTCCCCCCCCCCGCCCCAGATCTCTAAAAAAGCAGTTTGTGTGTCCCCTAGCAGCTTGCAAGCCACGGTTTGAAACTACAGAATTAAAGAACTGGTAAATAATACTGCTTTTATTTACCTAGCAGCTTTAGTCTTCAAAAACAAATCAAACAAGAACGTACCAAAAACAAATAATAAAAGAAAATACCAATTAAAACATATGAGCAAATGGCTGTGTATACTGAGAAGCACAGAAAACTGGGGAGAATAAAAATTAAAAACTTGAAAAAAATGTCTAGTATAATATAGAGTCAAACACTGAAAGGCAGTTTTGTAATGTTGTTTACAAATAACAGGTCACACAGCTCTCGTACTTTTTCTTTCTTTTAATTTTGCTGTTTTTATGAATGCATTTGGCTAACATTCAAAAGAACACATCCATAGACTAATGAGGGTAAAATGCTGGCTCAAAGGAGACAGAAGCAAACGGTCTGTCAGTAGAATATTTGCAAACAGTTGAAATCAATAATAAATTCAACCTAACCAAATGCAATGCATACAAACAGAAATTAAAAGACTGAGGCAACTGGCAAATACATAAATGATATTTCAGGCCACAGGGCATACTTTCTCACATACGTTAGCACATTAAATAGGCTGGCAAGACATTCACTCCACTTGAGACACCAGAGAAATAACCATACGTATTTCCAAAGACAAAAATAACAATCAAGACAATGCTAGCAGCAGAAATAGTTATATATTTATGTAAAACAACTATTTGTAGAATGTCTGAGTCATCAAATTAAAAAAGTTTGAGTCACAAATTTATTTTTAAGGTTAGAAAAATAAATTTAATGCTGCTTCTGCATAATATTCCACTGCATAATATCCCCTGTTGACATACACAGAGCGACTACCCCAGAGAAAAACAGCATGTTAAAATAAAACACATACACCGCAACACCAGCACACAGAAATTCCCATTCTAGGGTTGGGGTACTTTTTGCATTTAGAAGCACTGAAACCTTCATATTTATTTCATATGACCAGCATCTAATACAAAGGCCGAAGCGTTGCACTACACGGTGTCAAGGCTTCTGCCTTCCAACTGAGCCTCCCTGGTGTCAACCAAGCCAGCTGCAGGACTCGTACCCGCAGAAGGCTCTTCATAGCTGCCATTAACCAGTCAGCTGAGGTAGGCTTGGCGCCGCGGTCTGTACAAAGCCACGAGAGCCAGACTTGCTGAGATTCACCGCAGAAAGGACTAGTATAGCTCCAGCCTCTGGCCAACGTAAAACACGTGGGGTATACCCATCGCTGCGTGGGAAGGCTGGCACGTGGTCTCAACAGAGGGCACAGCAATTCATAACCCTCATGCAAAAGACAAGCATCGGACGCTGGACCTGATGGGCTGGGCTTCTTGTATGGTAGGTCGCAGCTGGCAGAATAGTTTTGAGACTATACCTGATCTAGACAGGCAGCAACGAGAGCGTCCTGCCACTTCTCACCAGTTGCTTTATGGGTGGCTGCTGCTAGAGTTTCTTCAACCTTTTCATGTAGGCTGGCCTAAAAAACTAAGGGCACTTGACTGAAAAAAGTTACAGGTTCCAATCACCCATCTAAGCTGGTAACTTCGCAATGTATGTGTTTGCAACCTCAAATTGCTAAGTCTTAGGCTTAATATTTTGCAGTGTAAAGTCTAAGTAAATTTCAACACAGCTCCTGCACATTTTAAAGAAACAGCTCTAAATCTTGACTTCAACTGTGCCAGCTACAGAAACTTCAAAGAACATTGTGAGGATTCAGATAAGAACGGTATTCAAAATACATTGTGGAAGTTATGCCATACAAAAAAAACTCTACTTATGTGGGCTACAGGAAAGGAGAGGGACACCACAATCTCTGTTTCTTTACAGGAACACTGACTGTCCAGACTGAAGCTAAAATCACACGCATCATCCATTGCTTTAAAAAAGGCTCAGAAATGTTTACTTAATCAGTCAAGAATCTGTGCTGCCATCATATAAGGCCTGATCCTAGAAGTCTCCTGCACATGCCAAATACATTTTTGCAATATCAGGCCATGGCTATAACAGGATTTGTTAGATGTTCAGAACACAAGTGTACCATGCACTCTGTTCTTGCTGATGTTACCCGTGTATTGTGGAGCTGACAGAAAATCATAAAACAGAGAAAACGTGAAACACGTTAAAATGAAACAGCTTAAATTTCACTGGAAACTCCAATAGTTTTCACTAGGAGGGGGAGGGATGTTTAAAAAAAAAGAAGTTTAAAAGCAATTATAAAAAGGCTGGAAAAACTAACAGAGGCAATCTAATACTCTAAACCCAACTCTGTTAGCCAAGAAACTAACTTACAGCTTAACAGAAGATTAACAAATTAAAGCAATCATTACTTCTAACTCTAAACTGACCACCAAAAGGAAGACGAAACTTTTTTTTCATAATTTTCTTTTGATAATTTGGTATCTTAATTCATAAGTTGGTGGAAAACGGGACTGCACTTTAGTAAGCAGAATTTAACATTCACAGTTTTAAAAAAACTAGCAAAAAAATAAACTGACGATGTGTTTTGATCTTTAAAATTCTTCATAACCAATCATTAATAAAATGTTCACAGTAGTTCTGTAGAATTGTAGGCAGATAAATCATTTACATAAGTGGAATGTAAATGATTTATCCAGCTGTGGAAAGGAATGCCCTATCAATTGCCTTGTAAAGATGTTAAGGAACAGATTTTTTTCTTCTAATAGATATATATTCAAATTTACTTTAAAAAAAAAAAGGAAAACCATTGTACTTCAAAATAATCTCATGGTAATACAAATACAGGAGCAAACAACTACAGAAGTATTCAAACTACAAAAGTATTCAATGTAATTATCCGAATGCTTTTTAAATATGTACAGGATACAGGTCACTATATTTTTAGTAAGAGGAAATTAAATTTCTTTCTTTCACACTGGACACCATGTACATAAACACCTGCTGTGCATAACAAACCTTATCTACAAAGCCACCATTCACTGAGTATGACCACACTGACAATGCATAATTGCATTTAACATGTTACCATCAGAGAACACAGAAGCCTTCCATATTTCAAGTGGGTTTATTTTTTAACCCAAAATATGTGCCGCTGGTAGTGTAATAGATACCATGAAGAATATATTGTTTACCCTAAGCAAAATTTAAAATGTGCAGTGAGCACATACACATATGAACACGCAAAACATTAGAAAAACCAGACACACACAAAAAGTTATTGCTGTAACCACAAAATAACACTAACATATTAGCAAATACCCACACTACATATATACTACCATCATAACACTGAAGAAATACACAGGAGTGTATTGAAGGCATGTCATCTTAGCCAAGAAAAAAAATACAGTTCAGAAAAATTCCTAAAATGTTTTCATTGGCTACTTGAGGGTCAGCAGGTTAAAACCAGTGCAGTCTAGCTTTTGAAATAACCTACTCCTGCTCTTCCTTCTCCTTGTAAACTGCCCGTTGGGGCCTAGGCTACATTCTATTTTTTACCTAACTTCTACCCAGCATTGTCAGACTAGGTAGTAAAGACATGATGTTAGTCTCCCAGAAAAGTTGATTTCGTTCATCAGCAGTGAAAGTAATCGTTATGTTAATGCTTTAGTAAATTTGAGCTGTATGTAATAAATAGGATGTTTCCTTCCACTCTAATACTACATTTAGGGTCATCCTTTCAGCTCACCTTATGTGTTTTTCCAAGCACATAAAATCCTGCCAGAAGGAAGCTGGATGAATTTTCACTATACAATGTCATGCGCTACTTTTAAACTAATTGACTCTTTTAAATTAACTGGTTACGGAAGATACTTACTGATACAAGCAGATACAAGTATCAGAGCCAAGCATGTTTGGGTTTTTTAATATAAAAACAGATTCCTGCAAATACAAATCAACCCCCAAAAAACACTAACAGTCAAAATGGAAATAAAGAAGCTTTGAATACCTTTCACAGAATGACACAAAATCTGTCTTGTGAACACCACACAATGTTATTAACAGATGTACCTGCCTCTGTTCTTTACTTTCATTTTTGATAACTGGGATAGGAAGGAAGATGTGCTCCTCATTAGAATAATCCTCAAACCTGCCTTTTATCTGTGCCTTCCAGATTACATTATTTTAGTTTAAAAGTCAACAAATTAAAAAGTAAATTACATTAACTACATAAAACTACAGAAGCTCTTATATCAAAAAAGACAAAACTCAATCCAAAAAAGTAAAAAAAAAAAAAACACAAAAGGGCAAAGTTAAACTACAGTGAAATAGAGCTGAATGCATACAATTGGTAGGATTACCAATACCTTCTGAAAAAATTAGAAGATATTTGGTGTGTTTCAATCAATTCTATTATCATATTCCTAGAGATCTAATTCATGTGTGCATGCTAAAGGGCATAAGAAGAGTTAAGTTTGTTTTGTGACTGTAAAAAACACCAGATAGATATCCTTGGAAACTAATCCCCACAATACAAACAGGCACTGTCTGTGCTTGGATTCTCTGTCCTACTCCATCAGCAAAGCTCAAACCTATCTGTGGAGAATGCTTAGGAAGAGGATAATTTTGCCTTGATCTCTCTCTTTACCTCTAAGAGCAAAGAAAAACTGAACAGAATTTAAAAAAAAAAAAGGGGGGGGGAGGAAAAAATGAAGAGATTGTTATTTCTGCACCCCCTAGCCAAACATGGTACCTCTTCAGTTGGTCTCACCATACTGAGTCAGATGTACAAGCACAGTATCCGTCCACTCCTGACTTAGACACATTTCAGCAAGCACCTCTGCCTTCTCCCAAAACCTGGCATCGGCCTGGCCCAGTCCCACACACACATTGCTGGCTTTGCACCACCTCAGGTGCTCCTGACAAGAGTCTGAAACCCAAGCATATCCTAATCCGGTTCAAGAGCCGCCTATCCATCACACTCCAACACCGTTCTCCAACCTCAGGGTGACAACTTTTTTCTCCAGAGCTACTTTTCGGACTACCTTAAGGCTAGCTACATAGATGTATGTACCCGTGCGTGCACACACATACAGCAATTAGCGTAGTCATGTTAAACAATTATCATAGAATCACAGAATAGTTAGAGAGAATTAATACTTGTGAAATTGGAATTAATACTTGTAGAAGTTGGAATTAATAATTGTGAAACTGATTACTGGTCAACAATCCCGACAGACTATGCTCTAACAAAAGTCTTGATACAAATGGGTCTCTGGATGCGCAAATATCCTCTGCTAGTAGCAACTAAACTGAACCCACTGAGACAGACAACAAGCAACTTGTAGCTGTAAATGACACTGAAACTATTGTATGGTTCTAACAATTCCTAATTGTAAGTTACCAACTATACATGGATTTGCAAAAAAATCTGTATTTTCACTTCACTTTATAAGTCTCATGTATGTTTTAACCATAGACTGTGAAGATCAATTCTTTTGGAATAACATCTTTCCAATCATTTTGCTGAAGGGTAGAGGGTTTAAATTGGCACAAATTCATCAGTGGACACTTTCTAAGCATGAAACACAACAACAGCTGTATATATGTTAATCCTAACAATGCAACAGCTTCCTTGCAGTGGAGTTACTATAACATGATTATTCTTTTCAGAAATATGCCACATAAATAGTTGGCTTCACTTTTGAACTACAAAGAATATTCTGCAGAGTCTCCGTTCAATGGCAGAGGCTTAATGAAGAGCTGATAGTGCTACCCAGCAAAATACAGCAGAAGCCAAAGTTGTGCATCCAGTGCAGTTTGCTGCCTTCAAAAACGAGCACAACAAATGTGTTACTCTGCAGAATGACAAAGGGAATCTATCCACCAAAAGAAAATCCTCTTTGTTTTCTTGAAGATAATGTCAAAGGATATTTTCCAAGTATTTTTAATGCCTAAGGGAAAACCATTGCTTCTTTGCTGTATCAATAATTTATTGCAAGTATGGGAAAGCTGTGTTTCAATCAGAAAAAAAAAAATATTAAATCACATTTGATGTCACCACATCTTTCCACCTAACAAAATTATGATTTTATGTGAGAAAATGCATTCTAAACCCACTACATAGTATTAAGGGGTTAAACTGTAACTAAGACTCGGGAGATCAAATGAAATTTAGGTCAGTAAATGCAATCATGTTTTGAATGGCAGTGGAGCCACGTATAGAGTAACTGTTACATATTAATTGTGAAAACTGCTTTTTAAAAAGCCTCGTTTCACCTTCCAATAGCAAAGAGACTCAATAAAACACAGCACTTAATTAGAGAAAAGTATTTTGCTGAGTATATACATATATCATTATTAGTGCTACTTGTCTGTTCATAAATAGGCTGCAAGCAGTGTCATCTCAGCATCAAGAGGCACCGTGTTTAGCGTACTGTGTAACTTCTCATACCAAACAAGTAAGATTCAGCACCCAAGCCAAACTATATTTATGCAATGGGCTTAGCTAAAATATTAAAATAATTACTACTTCATACTATAGTACCATTGTAATGATTTTGTATTGCACAGATTCAGATACTAGAGGGTTCTTGGCATAAAATTCCATTACAACTTCATATAAAATGATGACTCTTTACACACACTCCAATTTAAAGAAGACATGTACTGATCGTCCATACTACAAATAGAGAAGGTCAAGAAACGGGATTAAACACTGTGATGCCCCTTTTATTGCATAAAGTCAACAAGATTATAAAAATGGAAGTCAAGTGATCAGATGTGCCAAACCCCAAGGCTCTTTTCCTACTGCAGTCATACCAGTAACCCAAAGTAAAGAAAGAGACTGGTGGCTGGGACCTGGACAGAGGATTACAGAGACAATATACAGACTGCATGTGCACTCACATACTCTTCTCTCCTCAAACAACAAATGAAGAAATCCAATACCTGTTGCTAGAGTCCAATATTCTTATGGCATCAATATCACTTAAACTAAATACAAATATGCGCAAGAAAAGCGATGCAAGATGCCTGTGCTCCTTAACCTTCAAAACCAGTCATGCATCCATAGTTAAACTTGCTTTCAGTTGACCTAGCAGGAGCAATTTTTTATTTCTATTGAATTACTAAATATTAGTTATTATTATTTATAAATCTCCATCTGGGCTAAGATCTCTATGCAAGAAGAAAACTGGTAAGAAACCATGACCTTTTCTTATGAGATTGAACACACTTCTTTGATTCCCGCTAGCTTTTACACAGTCCTAACTTTGGGAGGCTTCCTGTGTTTGTAAAACTTAATATTGTCAGTCATTCTTAAATGAAATTCCATTATATTAATGACCAGACAGCCACAAAAAAAAAAAACCACCCACACCCAAAAACCCCAACAAACCATTTTAAAATATTCTGTTGTCTACCAAAGATAAAAAAAATAACCTAAACCCTATTTTTCACCTTTGGACATTTGTTTCAGTATCATTAAAATGACAAATTTCGTATTGACAGGAAGGCTGCTATTCCTATGTAGAACTGTAGTTCCAATGTTTTTGTTTAATTTCAACGAACTTGTCCAAGTAGGCCATTTGGTAGAAACCTATAAATGGCACCCAGGGGGTCTGGGTTTTTGCTGTAAAGAGGTCAGCTATTTCCTCCTAACTAAAAATAGGCAAGAGGCGGGAGGGGAAGAGGGAATGGAGTTTAATTTAGCAGCTGAAAAAGAGTTTACAAAATTACTTCCATCTTGCCTCATAATGAAGATTATGAAAAAAAGGAATCTGCCCTCAAGAGTTATAAAACCTTGATCGTTTTATAGGCAGGCTGGTGTACATAATCTAAAATAATACTAGGCATTAAAAGAGTAATAGTAAAAAGAATGCAGGGTATGGATTGCTCGTCACAAAGGCAAAGGGATGCCCGCACCCTCTTTCCACAGATTTATAGGCAGCGGCACTGCCAGGTGTTAACAACTCTCCTCTCTCCTACCAGATGAGGTCACACTGTTGTCCTACTGATAAGGCACTACAATCAGCTGCTGTTCCCCTGAGTCAGTTTTTTCCACCATTTACCCTCCTGGCTTTTTGTCTCCCTCACTTACTCACATTACAACCTTTTCAGGGCAAGAACCATCGTCTAGATATTCCCAAAATGGCCCTGATTTGAATGGGGGCCCCTTGGCACTACTAAAATACAAACAACATCGGCTCAGTACCGACTAGCACTGGACTCGTAACAGAAGCCTACAGAAAATAGCAAGAGCTAATGGCACCGAAACACTCAACCACCCTCCATCTACAGCAATCGCCAGGCTAAAGCCCTAGGATGGGTTTTCCAGCCTCTCCTCCACCATGATCCAAATTCAGCATATCGCTAAATCTTAAGCGTATTGCACTGTTGACTTAGCTACCAAGAAAGAACATCCCATCCATACTAAAGGATGTTCTTCTCTACTCCTTCCAAGCTCAGTGATGTAGGCCTTTAATAACTGCCACTGCCAGAAGAGTATCCGTTCATGAAGTTCCTTCAGGAGGCACAGCACACTACAGGTCTACTTCTGGTCCCGCTGCCATGAAAAGGAGAAAAATCCATCCGTAAATCAATGGGATGACCAAAGCGGACAAACTGGTGGAGCAGAAGCCTGGCAATTCCAGGTGCACACATGTACCCCTTCCCTTATCAAGGATTTAATTTATTTTTGCGCTTTCGACACACTTATTGTGGAGCACGGAAGAGAAGAATAAGCAGCATAACTCACAGCAGTGGCATGGCTGAGGACATAGGAGTTATCTTACTTAATTGGGTGGGGGATGGGCAGTGGATGTATTCAGATGACAATATCTGCACAGGGTTGGGGGTTTTTTTGTTCTATGAGACTTCGACAGTTGTGTAGTTGCCAGTGTTTACATGCATGTGCAATTTTTAATCCTCTGCTTCTGAAACACACTTTTTCATCTTAGAGGGAGAAAAAACAGCCTTGGTTGGTTGGTTAGCTCACTGAAGGTGTTAAACTGAGATGACTTCAGCAGCTCTGTTCAAACCTCCTCCATTTTTAGCATTACTGCATGTAGTCCAAGAAAGGTTTAATGTATTTTTAATGTGATAGCATCCTCCCCCTCTCGCTTTCCTTTTTCCTCCCACCCCCTCTACAAACCTTCTGTGGGAAAGCTTCCCTTTTTTACTATCACTGTCGTTGAGATGTTGCAATTATTATCTGTAATTGTTTAAAAAACCAAACAAACAAACAAAAAACAAAACAACATGAAACACATTAGGACAATCCTGCTCTCTTACCAACAACATCTGCTATCACAGAACAAATGTATTTGTTTCAAAACCTGCCCAGTGTCTCTGTATTTGACAGTACCCTAACTGTAGGACAGGAAGAGGCCTAAATCCAGCATGTGCAGCCACATGGTGAGCAAGGTATATTAATTGAAATCTTGTACAGGCCACACCAGCGGTCTCAGTCAAAGCATGGCTAATAAGTGGGCTAAGGAAGAAGATATGACATTGTATTTGTCACGAGGAAAGAGTTTGTATTTATTACCTACAATCAGATTTCCCTCTCGCAGGATATATTTGTTTTCATACCATTAGCTTAAAATACCAGTCTTGAAATTTTAATTTTACACTCCATTTTATTCAAATTATCACTTGAGCGCTTTTCAATGGATTATTTCAGTTTTCTGCAACATTATGGTGCAATATTTTCTTTTTTTTTCATTAAACACTCAATGAGCTCCACCAAACAGACCACTTCCCCTCCCCCACTAAGACACATATACACACTTCAAGACTTAGGCGTGGAGAAAGGAAAAAGGCCGTACAAGTCCTCGTGGAGGACCGCAAGAGACATGTTAAGACAACATAAAGGAAAGCCTTTATTCAATCTAAACATCGACTTTGAAAAATTAACATGCAAGCCTAACTTTCAGGGTGTGGCTTTGTGTTTTTTCCCCTTTTTGTGCCGCGCAGGATGTCTACTCGAGAACCCAACAACATATAATTAAATAGGTCAAGGGTCACTCGCTTTACATCACACCACACCAACCCCGAGCCGCACACTGCACCACCACACCGACACCCCACCCCGAGATCCCACCGGGCTCCCCCAAAACGGGGCACAGGCCGGGCCCGATGACAGCGGTGGAGGGGAAAGGTGTCCTCCACCGGACGTGTGCCTGTGTCCCACCGCCTCGTTCCCCTGCAAGGGACCACACCGGGGCCGGGCACGCCGGCCTGCAACAAACTGCTGTGCAACAGGTCTGCTGCCCCGCCGCAGCCCCGCACCGCCCGCTTATCAGCCCCCAGCTCCCCACTCCGGCACCCAACATCCCCCCCCTCCTTTCGCCACCCACCCCACAACCCCCCAACCTCCACCACCCAGC
>JAOXJM010000001.1:133553279-133571465 GCA_026413425.1 Tringa solitaria
TCCAGGGATGGGGCATCCACAGCTTCCCTGGGCAACCTGTTCCAGTGTCTCACCATGCTCACAGGAAAGAATTTCTTCCTAATTTCTAATCTAAATCTACCCTTTTTCAGTTTAAAACCATTACTCCTTGTCCTATCGCTACACTCCCTGATAAAAGATCCCTCCCCATCTCTCCTCTAGGCTCCAAATCTTCCTGAAGAGTCCTTGTCAACACAGGATATAGGAAGAACCCAGCAGGAGTTTTGTCAGGAAAGTCTCAAGGAGAGCCCAGTCCCTTGCATGAGGAGTGCGCACGCAGAGCAAGCAAACAAGAGTTTCATGGAACAAGACGTGGCTCTGTCTAGATAAGCAAGTAGCTCGGCGCAGGTGGGTAGGATGAAACAGTGGTTGTAGGGCCCAAACATCTGCATCGCACCAACATCAGCCTCCAGATGCCTCTTGGGGCTGGTCCCAGGCTGGTCCCGCAGACTGCCTGGCAGTGGTCGGCTGGAGCACCTTGGACACGTGCCTGGGGTGGGTTAGTTTCAGCCAAAGGGAACGCAGTCTTCAGGCTCAGAAACTGCTCTGCTCTGCATCCCAAAGCACAGCGCTGGGGGAGAGTCAGGAGATTCATTTCACAGGGCCCCCCCTGATTCAGACTAGGACTGATCAAGATACAGCCATCAATAGTTCTCTGTCTCTGTCAACATTGCATGGTATAATATTTTACACTTTAAAAGGTTCCTCTTAATTCAATGGGATTACTCAGGATTTAAAGCATGATTCACTGTTGGAAAATGCAAGACATATGGATTACTTCCCTTGCCAAATGCAAAATTTTTGGTTCAAGAATTTTAAAATGGCTTTTCTTTACTCAATCTCTATGGCTACTGAGGCGCACCAGGTACGCTGTATCGTTTCTAGATGCGAACTGCTGTTTTGGGGAACAATGATTAGAGGGGTGAAGGTTTCTAAAAAAAAACTCACATACGTAATGCTGGCAGAAAACTAACCTGACTGGGAGCGCCTCGTGCAGTGCCACGGCCAAAAGAGCTGCTGTGATTACTGGGTACACAGGAAGGGACAGGTAAGGAAGGAGAACAGAGGTTATACTACCCCTCTGCTTGGCACTGGTGGCGTGGCTACTGCTAAAGAAGTCCCACTCAATTATCTGCACTTCAAGAGGGATGATGATAAATTGGAGGAACTGATAATGAAAGAATTGGAAAATGGCTTACTTTTAAAGATAGCGATCTCTTTAACTTATCAATGAAGTAACTCAACCCTCTGGAAGAACAAACGCGTGGGAAAAAGAGACTCGTCAATCTATCACACAGAGGTAGGGACATCTACAGCTCGAAGTTACAGACAAAGCAGCAGGTTTTTAAGGACAGAGAAAATTAACCAGTGAAACAATTGGTGTGGGTAGTTTTTAATTGGAATCTTAAATGAAGCACTATTACTGAATTTCAAAAGGCACCAAGAAGTCCTATGGCTCATGTTATATTATATGCTCAGAGTAAACTATCACAATAGTGTTTTCTAGCCTTAAAATCTTCAAATACAGACTCCTGAGAAGATGTATTTTTGAGAAGCCAAAACTCTGGTTGGCTAGCTATTTACGTATCGGTCTATTTAATACAAGTTTCCATTACAACTATTGTTGATGTCCTGACAACAGAGAAGTTTTACTTTCCCTCCCCAATTTGCACACACATTATTTCTACAGGTGTGTGCAAAGTGACTGTCTTTTTATTTTTAGCAGGAATAGCTTTGTATAAAACAAGCAGTTCCCCTGATGTTTTGGGATTTTTAATTATTTTTTTTTTCATATTCCAAAAGTTTGCTCTAGGACCTTGTCCAAGAAAGAAGAAACAAAGAAAAGTGTAATATCCAAACCCTTCGCTCTAGCAGTAAACTAAGCTATTACAAGGGTAATGAGTCAGACCTGCTTTTCAGTCTTAATTTCCATGTGACTGTAGTTGACTTCATACAGTTTACAGCCTCTGTTCAAAGGATCCAGTGCTTCTACATGGGCTTGAATAAAAATGCATGAGAAGGAGAAGAAACTCAGCTCATTTTCTACGATTAAATTTAAAATACAGTACTAGTAAATGTTCAAAAGACGGTATTATGGTATTCAAAATGCAGTAAAAATGAATATTTAAAAATTCAAAATAAACTTCCTAATTCCACACTTTGGCCAGCTGTATTTTAAAGCTAGATAGTTAAATTAAGACATTCAGGTACCAAATCTATTTTTAGTCTCTGTCTTGTTCCCCTTGAAATCAACAGTGTTTTTCCAATTACTTCAATGGGAGTATAATAAGGCCTTTCACTTTCAATACCTTATAACTACTGGAAAATCAGTGGATACAACAGAGATGAATGCACTGCTAGTAAGTAATCTTTTTTTTTTTTTTTGTACTATTGCAGTTCCTAAATAACACAGTAGGTCATTTGAAAGACTAAGCAACAGGTTCAATAAATCAGTACAAATCTCCATTACAACCAAAATGATTCCTTAATTCTTTACTGTACTTACTCTCAAATCAAGTAGTGCTACTTAATCTGTCAGTGCTGCTAAGTGAGAAGTTCCTTCCTTCCTTCCTCCCTCCCTCCCTCTCTCCCTCCAAGTCACAACATAAATCTCCTTGCATTAGCCCCCCAGGTAGCCCATGTTTGCTGTAGCCCCACAGGACACAAATGCTATGGTTCCTCCCTTTCATTGAATCCTACAGTGCTGATTTTCTCTCCCTAGTTTCAGGGTTTCCTTTAATGTTGGTATTCGAAGCACAAGTTAGGAAAGATAATAGGAATGTGGTAGTTCCCGCATGCCCCTTGGCCATCTCCCTTGAATATCTTCCTAAGGTGGCTGAGTTTAACTACATGTTTTGAGACTTCCAAAATCAGACTTGACAGCTTGGGCTTCAAACTATAGCTTCCTCTGCATTGTGTCACAGTGAATTTGTGACTGGCAATATTTTCACAAGCTGCAGTTGCTTATGATTCCTCTGTGTAATTTGCTCTGTGTAGGCTGCTGGCTTTTTTTTTTTTTTTTCTTGATAAAGAGGGGAAATATTAAGAGGACATAACAGATTACACTGTGTTGTATTTTCTGTACCGAGTTCTTTTGTTCTTTTATTTTCAAGACTTTAAATGTATCGTTTAAATTAAATTAAAATTTTGTAATGAAGAATGCAAATCTGTGAGTCAGCTTGAAATATTTTGGATCATTTACATAAAATTCCTCATTATAGAAGTATTTCCTTACTTGCTCTTAAAATACAATTAGCTCATAGAATTAGCTCATCAGGCCTACATTTTTTCTTTTTTTTTAAAGGATACTAACCATTTAATGCTCACTAACTTAACTAAGTTATGTCTCTAATTCTGTCAACCATGAAAGACTGGAGAAAACATAACTTAGATATGCAACGTAAGCCCAGAATTTTCATAAATGTATCAAAAGTGGAACTGAAAGTACCCTTTGGTATATGGTGATTAAACTTACTATGGTTCTTTTTTTTTAAAAAAAAAAGAAAAAGAAAAACTTTGAATTGAAAATAACGATTGTATACATTATCAAAAATTAAATGCTTTTGAAAGAAAGCTTATATGGAAAATCAACATTTTTATATGACTTCTAGTGTAACACTAATTGCAGTGTTTTCCATTTCTATATGTTAACAAATTTAGATCAAGCCCTCTGTGTTAAGAATAGAGGCGGTGTCTTTGCATACTTATCGTGCATATTTGTACGTTTATTCACTCGCTTCCCTATTAGGACTTGAAGGGGCCTGATACTGAAATTACCCTGAGGCAAAAATACTTCAGCCAATATGCAATATACAAAGGATTTTTGCAGCATGGGGATACTATCAGGTTAAAAATATACCAACTAAAATGGCGTCTAATTTCAGCACTAAGTGTTCACAGAATCAGCTTCAAGATCAGGATGAGACCGTGTTATCATTCAAGCTGATTGCTCTGTGACTGTCCATGTAGAGAAAAAACTGTTGGGATTTTTTTAACTCTTGGGGTTTTTTTAATGGACTCTCAGTTCTATAAATCTCAGTCCCTCCAGATGAACTTGGACTTAAATGGGAGTAAGAACAGCTGTAAGATTTTCAGATATCACACAATTCCCTAAGAGTCTACATTTGCACTAATCAATGTTTATATTTACTGTTGTAAGAGTAATGAGTAGCCCAGCTAGAAAGATTTATCTGCAAGCTAGAGCCATGTGAGGGTTTGCAACTGGAGTGTGGTCATGAAATACAATATAATTACTTTTTATCTCTTTCCTTTGCGCGGTGCCAGGAGAAGCTAACCAGCTTGTCTTCCATGAGGGTGAGCTTCCGCGGAAGCTTTCCGATTCCTTGCAAAGGCACAGATTGCCCGAGTCTTTCTGGTAGGATATATGTTAACTTTGCATGTTATCTTCTTTTACTAAGTCTACAACGTGCTGTAAGACAGCAGAGCAATCATCAGATTTATCAACCAACACAAAGTCATGAAAGTACTTATTTTTCAGTATTTGAGGGCTCACAACCGGAAATGAGTATTTATGTATATGTATTTGCACACGTCAATAATCACGCAGATACAATAAGCAAAGGTGCTTCCTTTCATACCTTGGACCTAACACATTAGCATTAGAGACCAGCTGAAATCAAGGGGACCAATGTGCCAACAGTCCTTTACTGCATCCTGACAGGTCAGAGAGAATGGCTCTGTTGTTCCAGTTGCATTGCAAGATTTCTGTTGTTTAGTGATATACTAAGACCCTTATTAGCATCCATCCAATTATCACCACATACCCTTTATTTCTCAGTAGTAATCAGAGCTTGAAGCTTGGGATTAATCTCTGTTCAGTCCCCGATCTACCCAAACCCAGAAGCAGAGCAACAGTCACTGCTTTATGCTTTTCCTTCGTTTGGAGGGTAGCAAATGAATGTTACCTTGAGGGTTTCTTTTTGCTTGGAAGATGCTATAGTGACAGAATTATAGAGAAGCTATTTTCCCTTTTAATTTCTAAAACTAAAGAGAAAAACCCTTCACGTTGTCATCAGCTTACTATACTTTAAAAACCCCCACAGTCATCAGCTTACTTGATTTTTAAAAAAAAAAATCTCCAAACCAAAAACCAATCAAAAAACAACAACAAAAAAACCCCCGCTGCAAAACCCCCAAACTTGAAATGTAGCTACACATCCTCATCTGTATTTTAGCATCGCTGATCGTACCATTCTGTTGCTGAACCCAGAGAAGACTGTGGGGACGGGGGGTGCGTGCGTGTGTGGAGAGATGCACATACACATTTGCCTCAGAGAAAGATGTGTCTCCACAAGGATCCTCTCATGGAGGATCAAATAGTAGAACTAACCCTCTCGCTTGGTAGATGTGGTGGAGTGAGTAAGACAGGATGAGTTTCCTGAAGGCCTGGGTCACCAGCGTGGAGACCTGTGCCACCATGCTGCACCCATGCCTGGCTCGGTCGGTGTAAGGTCCTGTGCAACGACTGCAGAAGACCTGAATTCATCCAACAATACAACATCCTTCTCAGATGAAACACTAAGCTACTCACACCTCCATAGAAGGCTGAAGAAAAGAAAACCAAGGGGCTTGTCTGTACTAGAATGGTCACAGGTTTTGTTTTAAGAGAAAATTGTACTATGTAGAGGTTGTTGCAGCAGTATGCCTTCCCTTCAACAAGAGAGCAAAATAAACCTTATTTTGGTAGGAAATGAGAATTTATGGTGGTTTGATAAAAAAAAAAAACAAAAAAAACAAAAAAACAAAAAAACCAAAAAAAACCCCAACAAACTAAAATATCGCATTCCTATGACTGTAATTAAAGCAATGTTTTTTCCAATATGGATCAATCTGAAGTGGCTGCTCAGGGGCAGCAAAGAGAACAGGTACCCAAATGGTGCCCCAGACCCTCTTCCCCATTACTGGAAAATACCCCCTCCCTTTTCCTCCGCATCAGAAATGTTTCAACATGCAGGGAAGATGTCCTGAAGAAGTGCAATGCAGCAGAGCTCCATTAAAGCCAATAGAGCTCTTTCAATTTACAGGAGCCATGAGGCTCGTCCCTAATTTCTTTCTGCAGAAGGATATACAAAGCAGACTTTAGTGTTTATTACGAATTGGACAGGTTGCAGGTTTGATGTACTGACTTGGAGATGGTCCCAGAGTACAAAAGAATGACCAAGAGAGGAACAGGCATCTTGTAGGTGATACCTGAATTGCTTTTTTTCCCTCTCCTAAACTGAATTTTGCACTTTTTTTTTTTTTGCAGTGAATGTAAGCATCTCGTTGGCATGATTCTATTATTCCTAAAATGGGTTGCTAATACTTGAGAAATGCTGTCAACAAAAAAATGGAGTCATGTAAAATGCTTGTAATTATCTCTAAAATTAGTACCCCTTTAAAGAGAGTATTTACATGACCCATCAACAGATCACTTAAGTTCTTTTAGTACTTTTACTTGTACTTAGCAGAAAAATTTCCTTGCTGAAGTACACCAATGAGTGGGAGAGAATGCAGTTAACAAAGTTAATTAGAAAGAAATGTTTTGAGAATTTTAGGCTTTTTTGCTATATTTTGTGTAGGATTTGGAAAGAAAAAAATAAACCTTTGATTCCAAGTTCAGAAAGACCTCACTTAAATTACACTAGCTGCCTTTCTGTTTTAAACCAGAAGCCTCTACTGCTGTGAAAGAGCATGAGCTTGAAAAGGAAAACAGTATAAAGTCCAGTGGGTTCCAGATTCTCTCTATAGACATTCCCCTAGTTTCTGAAGGTTTTAGGGTGGAGTTCTGTCTTTATTAGAATACATGGAAAAATTACCTATAGGCATAACAATACACTTTTAATCTTAAAGGGTTATTTGTTGGTTTTTTGTTTTTTTTTTAATTAATGAAAGTCTGCACATTAGGGAATATATGAGATTTCATTCCACACCAAAAAAAAGAGCAATTAACAAAGAAAATAGATTAATAAACGAGCATACCAAAGTAAAACTAGAGTTACATGAGCATATATCATAAGAAATGAGCATTTTTCTTTCCTAAAATGGTGGACAAAGTCACTATTAAAGTAAAATGTGACATGTGGGCAAACTTGTCAATGAGGTATTTAAAAGTATTTTAATTTGTATTTGCATTTTTGTTTACATTTATGGTTTAGGATTTAATTTTTTTTTCTCTCTAGTTAGGATTCTGTAAGCTCAGTAGGACCAAACTCTATGATTTCCTTTGTGAGAAGGATGTATAGTTGCTGAATAATTTATATTGTGTTCATAAGATAATTCGTGAGTGCTGGTGCTTCTCCCTCTCCTCCCCTCCCCCCCAATCTGAATGCTTTCCACATTAATAATGCATTCATTCTCCCGATTCCCTGTGAAATAAGGCGAGGGTATTATCTTACAGAGAAAGTAGCAAACACATAAAGCAATAGGGTTTTTGACTGTAGTTACAACAATAAGATCTTGGTGAGGACAAATCATTAAGTTTAAAGCAGGGTACATGTGGTGTGAATCTGTGGGCAGTTACTGCAGATGGAGATGGCATGAGCTACCATTTGGGAACAAGTTCTAGAAGTATAGACTCAGGTCAGTCACGTGGATGAGATTTTTCTACCCCTCAGCAAGGATCATTTGGATGTTGGTGGCACTTCCTATCTGCTTACATGGGGAACAGGCAAAGATATTGAGCTGGCGTGGGACGAAGCGGGTAGAATGGGAGTTATGGTTGATATTCTGGTGGGCAGGCCCAGCGGGATCCGGGCAGGTTGAAGAAATGGGCTAACAGGAGGAAAGTGAAGTTCAGTGGAGGCAAAAGCCAAGCCCTGCCTCAGGGCTGGAGTAAGCCCCTGCAGCAGAAACCTGAGGGGCATGAGAAAGTCGATGGCAGACAGGAGCAGGTCTGGCAGGGGCGCTCAGGGTGCTGGACCCCAACCTTGCTCGAGGAGAGGACAGGGGCACAGCGTTACTTTGGCTTGGAGAAGGGGAGGTGTTTGACTCCCTGCAAATACCTGGTGGGAGAGAAGGGAAAAAAAAGCTTTGAATTTGGCCCTGTGCTGGCGGGGGGCTGGGACAGATGACCCCTTTTCCACCCAAATTTGTGTAAGGCTGTGATTCCAAGTTCACAGGCTGACTCTGCTGGAGCACAGGGGCTGGGGCGAGAGCAGCACCTCTGTTACAACAGGATATCCTCAGGAGCCTAATTCCTGAGACTCTCATGTCGTGTCAAAAAGTGTTTGTTTTACTTTACCCTAAGAGTCTGCTGAAAGGTAAAACCATCCTACATATGCTATAGGGGAAGGCAGGAGTTCAACACTTCCAACAACAATAAAAAAGGAGAATGTTTATTTAGAAATCTGAGCATGATTTTAATGGCCTAATATTAATCAGCCAGGTTTGAAAATGATGGTGAAATTATAAATAGAGCTGAGAGGCACGGCATACAAAAATACAGTTGTATTTGCATTATAAATTTTATATAAATAGAGGGTAAAAAAAGCCCTGAAATTTTTCAGGCTTGAATTTCAACTGCTCCGTTTATGTGAAACCTGTTCTTTCCCTTGTTATTTTTCATTCCTGCGCTTGTGAAACCTGGGTTGGGACTGACCACCTCTGTCTCTCGCTGCTGGCTCCTCTCTCTCCAGCCTTTACAGCCCTGTAACTGCTAATTTGCTTTGCACTAGAGAGATCAAGAACAGGTTCAATGTTTCTAATTGCCATCTGCCCCCTTCCATGCTAAAACCTAGTGTGGGATCGTTAACAGGTGGGTTCCCGTGGAGGTATTTGGGTCTAGCATGGGCGCAGCTGCCTGGACAAATATATTATTTGGTTAAACTTTTTAAGCGTCCCTCTTGCAGCCTGTGCTCACCTGTGTGCAAACTGCAACCACTTAGATCCCCCCGTAGATTGGAGGCAGCTACCATGGTTGGCAGTTAAGACCCTGATTTTGCTCCGCAGTTGCTGCTCCGTGCAGCCCTTTGCACCAGCTGAATTCATTGCTGGCTCAAAACTTAATCAGCTTCTGAAGAAACAAGCACGGAGAATATTTATTTTTTTTTCTTCTGGAACTTTTTTCACTGAGTTTTAGACATTATCTGTTCAAGAAAATTAATCAGGCATGGTATGAGCTATGCTGCCTACTTATCCCTTCTTATCCATCCTCCGGCTTGCGTTTTCCTTCTTGTCTCTCTCTGTTGCTGCTAATATGCTGTTTTCTGCTCTTTTATTCTTCCTAAAGTGCTTTGACATTTGTGTGTTTATTCCCTAAATTGTACCAGCGTGTTCCCATTAAAAATAAAGTACCATGTCATATTGTTCCTGATACCACTTAGAGTTTACTTAGATTAATGTTGTAGCTGTAAGAGTCAGTAGTGCTGCCACAGGTGCCCTGAATGCCAGGATCCTGCTGGGTGCTGGGTAGCTCTGGGGGAAGCCCTTGGGACACCCTGGTGTTGGGCACACAGGGGTTCGGCTGTGGCCAGCAGCTGGTACTGAGCTTCTCACTTTTGGGTGAAACATTTGGCTGCTGACACCATTGGCTGGACATTATTACGTTGACTTCATAAAGAGCCACTCTGGATCTGCATAGACTTTGGTGAAAATGTAATTCAGCTCACAGAAAGTTTTTCTTACTTCTGGGAGGTTTCTTACTCCAACAAGTTGTGAAGCAAATGGCCTGCATTGTAAATTTATTTCTCAGTCCTAAGTAAGAATATTCTGACTTGAAATTCTTGACCTGGGCAAGAGGGAAATGTGCTATACAGGGGCTCAGAGTAAAACATGGCATCTTTTCCCTGAGTTTTGCATCCATTCAGCCACTGGTAAGGGTACGGTTATAGATCGGATTGCTCTTTGCTCTTCCTACCACTATTGTCACCCTTTCCTGCCCTAATTTGCTCATGGTGGGGGCATCAGATCCATTTTTTCTACACACTCAAACATATGGATTCAAGATGTGGGCTGGTCTTGTAGAAGGATATTGTATTTTCTACTTTCTCTGAAACTGAATAAGCAATTGTCACAATCCAAGCTATTGTGCTCAATTAAAAAAAAAAAAAAAAGGGTTATAAAATGGGAGACTGTGTATGGGTGGCAAAATGGGGCACTAGGTAAATGTGCAGAGCAATAATACGCTTATTAAATAGGCAACAGAGAATTAGAGGAAACTATTTCAGTTTACATTCAAGTATATTACGAGACTGTTTATAGGGCCCAAAAGAACTTTCCGAGCATTAACACGTGCAGTATGAGACACAGAGGTGGTAGAATCTATATAAAGGTGAATAGACATGTAAAACCAGAATAACTTGTTAGCATTTACATTGTTGCTGCCTTGAGGCTATGGCAACTATTTCACCCACCTTTTAGAAATTCATTCAGCATTTTTTTCAGTGGGGCGGATTAAAAGACAGCCTTTTTTCAGGTCAGGGAGCAATGTCAATGATAAATCAAGCTAATCTTATGCTATTCTTTCAGAATAATGAGGGACACATGTGAGAACTCTACAGAAAAAGGTACTGTTACTAATAATGGATTATGAGAGGAGGAGGGGAAGGCTGGGTTTATGTTCTTTTTTCTTCTCTTTAATTATAAAGATCAGATGATGTATCTATCTCTGGATCTATACATTAGTGTCATGGTAGAAATTAATCTCTTATCACCCTTTCCTAGGCAACTCCTCAGAGTCTCCAGGCTTCTGGAGAAAGAAGAAGAGGAGAAAATTATGACAGCAGAAAAATCTATGCAAATAAATCCTGAGTAATGAGAGGGAAGGTGAGCATTATTCAAACTGTTTGGCTTTGACTTTTAACTCAAGTACTGAAAAACACTCAGGAGAAAATTTATCTCTCTGTCTTTCTTCGGGGCAGAAAAAGTTCAAAGCGAACATGTGAGGTCTCTGATGACTCCTCGAGCAAAGTTTTAAGAGAATTAGCTGTCCTGGTAGCTTAAAGGTGAAAAAAACAAGAAGAAAATGCCTTCCTCTTACACATTTTATCATGCATTTAACCTTCTTCATAAATTGTGAAACGTGCCAATTAACACTTTATCTTTTAAAACATTCTTATCTAGATTTTTTGAACAAATAGAGAATTGGATGGGCAATCATCAATCTTTTTATTACTTTTTTCCCACATTAGGGAGTGCTATACATTTCCACAAGCCATAACAAACGGTCCCATTTGCTGTGGGATTTGCTCTCAGCTGGGACACAGGCTGTAGTATGTCTCTACTACCCAAAAGATGTCTGTTTTAAAGCAGTGGAATCAGTATGCATTACCATCTTGCTTTAAAATCACAGTAGCATCAAATATAGTTTTTACTGCACTGCACCTCAGTGAGGCCAGCACTGAACTTCATAAGAACAGTTGATTTAAGCAAGTATTTTAGGATAAAACCAGGAAAGATTTTTTCCTTGAGGGTTTTACTGCAATGGGGGAGGGGTGGAAAGAAAAAAAACCTCTTTTGTTGTAACAACAACAAAATAACGTTTGTGGGGAATGGTGGGATCTAAGGTGGATCAGAAACAGAGGAAGGGAAAAAAGATATGTCTGGTGACTCATCCTGTACACCACTGCATCTTGACTCTAATGATGTACCCATTGAATGGATTCTGTAATTTTAAAATATGGGCAGCTTTTCAACAAGTATGCATTCCTACGAATCCTGTGAAGTCCATGAAGCCATAGCACTTGCAGTAGTTGAAACCTTGACCTTTTAAACTTTTGCCTTTGTCTATCTATGTCACCGCTTTCCCCTTTTTAAGCTGTCTATGGAAATACAATAAAATGATTTTTTTAGCATTTAATTACTGCTTACATCGTCATCTCCCAAGAAACTTGAATGCTCTGGGTTTATTCACATATAGGATTTATTTAACATTTAGGGATTATTAATTTTATCATTAAACCTTAATAGCTACTAGAACACTGTCTATATCTGAAGGGACATGTGTATGAAATTTAAGTAGCAAACCCTGTTGCTGGAGGTGTTCCTTGTGCCACAGAAAGCAGTGTATTTCCAGTCTATTTAAACCAAGATGTTTTGATAAAAGACATGCCTTTTGCTTGAATGACTGCATCAATGTTCGGGTTTTGCTAGCTGCATCAGCTGAAGGTAAACTAACAAAATGCTTTTATAGATCAGCTTTTTGCTTCAGTCTTAAAGCAAAGCCCCTTTAAAACTTTTAAACTTGAATTGAAAAAAAAGAAGAGAAAGGATATATTAGTGATATCTGCGTTTGATTGCTGTCATGTAAGTCAAGTAAAAAGAAATTACACCTACTCTGGGTGGAACGGTGATTCAGATCGTTCACCTTTAAGTTGAAGAGCCTCTAAAAAGAAATTTGGTTCTGTTTCTAAGTTGATGTGTGTGGGAGACTGACATTAACACCTTGCACTGAAAAAACTATTCTCTGGGTCCCTTTTCACAGCTGACTAAACACAAACAGTGCAGGTTTAACAAAGAGCCACAGACGGCAGGACTGATTACAGCCCACGCTGAGTGAGGAGCTTGATTCAACAAGGTAAATGAAGGTCAGATTAATCACGGATCATATTTCCTCGACCCACTGAAGCCCTTACATTATATTACACATGTCGTTGTGCTACATTTCTAGAACGTGAGCCCGAAGCCTGGATTCTCCACCAGCCTCATTAGCCCTTGGAGCAAACTCCGCTGACTTTGAGGTCCATACCCGTGCCACCCCTACTGCACCAGCAGTCAAGGTAAAAAGACATTAAAAGAGCAAGAGAGCAGCACAATTTTAAAGGTGTCAGTATTTCCTTCTTAGCTATGTTGCTGAGCCATATCAACCACGACACGAAAGATTCCTTTATTTAACAGGGCAGGTGGGTACTTTAAAAGATCACTTGACAGGTTCTTTTGACAGATGTTCTAGTAGCTTAGGTCACCTAATTTGGGCTCCAAGTTGGAGGTAACAGCTAGCATAAATCTCTAATTTCCCTGCTCTGGCATTGCTTTAAGATAACACTATCTGCTCCCTTACATTTTTTCCCAATTACTCTACGAGGTTTGACTGCATTTAAGGAGATAAGGACCTCAGGAAAAGCTCTTGACATTCAAGACTTCAAGCCAAATATTTTTATTAAGATCTTTCTCACACCATGAATATTAAGTATTTATAGCCGTACTGGGCCAAGAAGAAGGCAGCGCCCAGGTACTTCAGCTGAATTATTTCTATAAAGTTGGCAGACCTTCTGACTGTTTTAATGACAGCGTGACTCCGTTCACTTAACGTGATTCAGAAAAAAGTATTATGAGTGGCCATTTAAGCTCTATTTCTCTGTTTCCCAAATCTGCCTGAAAACTCTGGGAAATCAATCACAGTAATAGACCTGAAAGCAGCTAACGGGAGGTGCCTGCGTGCCGGGACAGGGTGCCCCACAGAATGTCTCTCAGGGCTACAGACAGCAACTGCTGCGGAGGGGGACACACCGGCTGCTACTACTTCCCACGGTCAAACCTGCCTTTGATACCTTTGTCTGACTCTGCTCAGTTCAGGGTAGATATGTGTTCTCCTGGCAGGCGCTTTGTGTACATTGCCCATTTAAATCAGAAATGGAAATTTAACTTCAGGCTAACAAATAGTTTGAGGGAAAGGTTGGAAGCCACTAACATGACCGTTATAAAGGCTTTTAAAATATTTACTGCAGTTCCTTTGGTTTGGCCTAAAATCATCAGAGATTAAGTGTATCAAAAAGAGTCCAGGGATGACCACAAGGATGATTTATTTTTCATGGGGAAAAAAAAAAACAACAACAACAAAAACAAGCCCTTGGGATTTCTAGCGTGCACTTTGGAGTTGGTCTTTTGGAAGTACTTGCCTAGGACTAGAGGAAGGGAAGAGAAAGAGGTCAGAGAAAATGAAACATAATCAGAAGGTCAAGCATAACTAGCTTTCAAATCAGTATGGTTTAAGGTGTGTGAAGAGGCAGAAGTCAGATTCGTAACCAGGATGTGAATGACTTAAAAAAATATGACAAAGTGCAGAACGTAATAGCTCTCACCAAAAGTGAGCTGACAAAAAAATACAGGGAAGATAAGCGGGATGTGTCACAGGTAAAAACAATAATTACAAGACTATCAGCAGAATTTTCTAGGATAATTTTGATTTGCAGACATCCTTTCAGTGGCTGTAGGCATTTCCTGCTTTGGCTGCAGTTTACTCAGATGTGTAATGGAAACAGGAAAAGATACTCAATGAAGTTAAATGCAGTCTTTTGAAAAGTGTAAATATAACTCAGTATAATCCACGGACTGCTTTTAAAGTCCAGTGGAAAATGCATACATTCAGGAAAAGGTATAAATTGACATAACTATATTTGATGGGAATATAGCAATTTATTTAGGTGAGTATTTGTCTCTTGCTCATTTTGTGCCAAGACCTTCACACTCTCAGGATGACTTTATTAATACACTGTTAGCTATTTATTGAACCCCACCTGGCAGGGTTCAAGTACTTCTTCAGAGATGCTGGATGTCCTAAGTTGACGCTGCAAACAATGTACCTCAGAGGTTTTCAGAATTGGCCAGAGCATGTTTCGCACTGTAGAAGACCAAACCCTTCATCTTCATCTTAAATAAAACTGGTGTCTTGCATTTTGTTTGATAGTTTCACATGTAATGACCTTGATGCATTAAAGTGCAAGAATATTAATGAGAAATATTATGAAAAGCTGAGAGTACTAGAAAGCATATAGGGAACAAAAGGAGAGATACCTAGGCTTTGGGGCTATGTAAGTCTCTTTGGACAAGGACTACTTCTGTTTTTATTTGATTAACACCTAGCATGTTTAGGTCTGGCTCTGCGGCTGCAATATTTATCAGTTTTCACCACTCAAATAATATAGCACCACGTATGTGCACATATGAAACTTCTAGCCGTGAATTAAACCAGTATTTGATTTGGAGCGTAAAGGTAAATCCCAGTAAATGAAGGGAGCTAACTGTGCGCTTTTGAACACTGCCAGAACACAACAATTGAGGAAGGAGGTATTGACAACCCTCCGAACTCATTAATTCTCAGGTTGGTCACTGCAGACAGGGCACGTACTGAGGCATGAAGCAAAGAATATGGGAAACTCTTGACCCTCTGTTGAGCCAGGACACTTCTCCTGGACCTCCCCTTCCCCAGCACGGAGTGCAGGAGGAAGTTGTATAAGGTGATATTAATCCCCATCGGTCCCCACCTGTGAAGCAGTTATAGGAAAGCTTATTTCCCAGAAGACAGGGTTTTATCTGAGATTAAAATACTAACTTAGAACCACATCATGATTTCATTAAAAAGCTTGTATTACATGCAGTTAATATAGAAAGGATTGAAACCTGGGTCACTTATAGATACAAAATGGAGTTATTATTAGGAATATATAAAAAAAGTCTGGCTTTTTTAATGGGCTCACCAGAGAGTGGCTGCATCTGATGAAAGATCATTCTAGACATTGACATCACATCTGTGCTAATAATGTGTGCAGATGACAGAGAAATTGGCAGGGTAGTAAATAAGGAAAAAAAAGTTACCTGTGCCGTGCAAGCTGAATGGCTTAATTAGCTTGTCACCATGAGCAGGATGCATTTTAATAAAACTAAATAGAAAATAATACACATGGAACGAAATTGCAAGTTCTGATTTGAAGATGGGAGACTGTCTTGGCAAGCAGTCACAAAGGGACATATTTAGTAATCTGTGGTAATTGCCTGGAGGTGAATGCTGAGAGGAACTCCATGAACAAGAAAGCAAATCTCCCGCAGGCATCTCTGGATATCTTGGAGGTACAGAACAGGGCACCAAGTCGAGAAGCGGCTGTGCCCATACATGTAACGCTGAGTGTAAAATCTTATGTCCCAGTGGGATAGTCGCGTTTCAGGAGGAAATCGGAAATTTGAGAAAAAGATAAAAATACAATAAAGTGAAGTAAAAACTACTAGGCAAGTCTCATTATATGCAAGGAATTGCACTTACAAGTTTAGAGGAGAAGATCATTACGCATAGACACTTAAACACTGAATAGCTATTTGGTGGTGTGAGCTTTTTGACCTTTCCATAAAGGCATAATAAAATCTAATCACTGGGAAGTGGAGTTTGAGAAATGGAACTTCAGAATAAGATGTAATTAAGATGATTAACTCCCAGTATCATCTTTCCACTGGATGCTCCATTCTGCCATCACGGTTTTGCGCCTCAAGATATTATGAGAAATTTATGTCCAGCCACAATTTCAAATTTGACTTTAATTTATGGAAGAAAATCTGCATGTTCTGATTAAACAAAGAAGCCAACAAAACTAGCTAACAACTACCTCTGTATTAATTAAACAGCATTGGTCATTATCTACTTGTGGATTTTATGTTAATGATCATGCAAAAGAGTTAATGCAAAGGATCACTCAATTGCAAGAATCAAAGCATTACTCTTTAAATCATAAAAACCCCTGAAAGTAAACATAAACAAAGTCTATAATGATGTTCCGTTACTGGTCCACAGTAAAATACTCATTTAATGAACAGAAATATCAAACCACATTAACTGTTTGGATGTATTTTGGCTTTCTTTGTGTTAGAGCATATTTCACACCTCAAATGGATCCATCAACTGTTTACTTCAGAATGCCAGGCTTATTATGTCCACTGGTTTTTTACCAGCCTATAAAATCTGTTTGTCTTTTACATTTTAAGGAAATAGAGCGAGTTGCATAAACACCATATGCACTATTGACGACAAAACTTTCCACATTGACAGGAGTCTTTGTTTCTTGCTGTTGAAATAGATATTGAGTTAAAATTCCTTAAAAAAACCCCCTCCCTCCCTAGAAATACATTAAGCATGGATTAACCTTTGCAGATAACTTTTGTGGAGGTGTATGGGAATTTCTTTATACGATACGACCCAGCTGGTAGGCCATTTGCCCTTTTAGCAGAGCAATCATTGCAAAAAAATGTTGTGCTGATATGGTAGATACTAGTTAATACGTTATTAACATGTATGTCACAGTACTCAACTTATTCTTTAGCATCTGCATGCATCTAAATAAAAGGTATGAAGCTGATGTGGTATTTCATTCACTGCTGGGAGCCAGGCTGCTGAAGAAAGTAGCTTTAGCAATACTAACATAGAGAATAGGCTGGAGATGCCAGCAGGTGGGATACCTCCAGCTTCGTTACCCAGCTCCCCTGCATCCCTACTATCTCTGTTCCTGGTGGGAGATGCAAAATTCACAGAGACCTAAAATTCCTGGGTTTGAAATTAACACCTCCATTGAGTGCCCTCAGTGAGAGCTGGACAAGTTGGTTGACTTTTCCTCTAGCAAATTACTAATTTAAATTATTTGGGTATTAACCTGACTTATAAGTGAAAACTACTTGAGTCAGCACCATGACATCTGTTCTATACTTGTCCATGGGGACAAAAAAGATAGAAGACAATTTTCAAATAAAAGTACTCCTGTGTGATTGCTATGTGTACTGTTACTGTGGTTTGAAAGTCTGTACTTTTGTGAATGATAAAATATGAAGTCTGACATAGTAAAATACATAAAAATCTGTCCTTGAAGGTTATAAATCATTAGATTAATTTAGCTTGGTAAGTAGGGTTAAAGAGAAACTAAATACCGCTCTGTGTGTGAGTATATGCACGTGCACGGACATGTGCATGATTGTAGGGGACTTGTGTGTTAACATATGTGATAGAGGGGTATTTATCTAACAAACAACAATCAGACAAACCTCTCCTTTAAATAGGACTGTGACCATAAGATAAGCACGTAAAAAGCTATCTTGCTATCTTGGACTATCAGGGCAGAAACATGAAATCTTACGGTGAATTGCTCCAGCAAACACAGTCTTAGCAAAAAGCTGTGTCAGAGAGCTAGAACCAGAGGAATTTAGAATAAAAATAAGAGGTGCAGTTTGTATAGTGAGGTTAATTAACCACTGAAACTACTTAATAAAGTGTAGTCAAGTCTTAAGAACTCAAAATTTCTAATCAGGATGTACAGTGTTCTCCACAAGCTTAGATCAGGAATGAGTTTATGGTAAGAATCTATGGGGAGAGTCTGATCTCAATACAGGAAGCACACGGACCTGCTGGAGCGAGCCCAGAGGAGAGTCATGAAGATGATCAGAGGGCTGGAGCACCTCTCCTGTGAAGACAGGCTGAGA
>JAOXJM010000001.1:133594748-133609347 GCA_026413425.1 Tringa solitaria
GCCTTAAAATTCCCCCTTTTTTTTTTTTTTTTTTTTTTTTTCTGAAACAGCTAGCTGGAGTGCAAGTAAAATCCTCCACAGATGGGGGACAAGCTTGAGAAACAGCAGTACGAGAGGTAATATTTTATAAAGAAAATGATGAATGATTCCAAGAAAGAAATTAGGAAACAGAAATCTTCTCAGATGTACATGGAACACCACCATGGTGTAATGGAAAATGCACAACATTATGGCCGGTGGTTTGATAATGAAGAGAAAGCTGTGAAGTGACAATGCAAAAAAATAAAAAAGACAGAGCGTGTTGATAATGAGCCGTGAATATTCTTTCTTTTCTCTTTCCCCCTATTTTGTCACCTTTGGTCTGCTTGGCATTCACCCAAATTAGAAGACTGACAGTCATTTCTCTTTAATAATCACTCTTGGAAACTCAAGAAGCACTCCCTTTTCAGCTCTGTCAACAGGGAATCATTAACACTGAAAAAATATATATATGTGTGCTTAATTGTTTTTACTGAAATAAACACTCTGGGTACCCCCTGCCGTTTAATGAACATGTACTAGGTTAACTACAAGGGCTGCTACCACTGCCATCTTTGATTACTTGCTGGTGGCAGATGAAAGCTTAAAACACACGTATTTTTTGACAGTAAATATGATTTCACTTTTTTGGCTTCCACATCAACCCACCCTTTTCAAAGTAGGGCAGACTAGCAAAGGCTGTCAAAATAAGGCTAGCAAGTAAGTGGAGTAGCAGCTCTCTACAGAGTTTGATTATTCTTCTGTGAAAGAGTCTGTAAACAAAACCTTTAGGCTTTTGTCTACTAAACAGTGCTTAGAAATTCTTCCAGCCTAGCATTTTTAATATGTGGGAACACGACTGCAGTAGGACTCAAGAGCACTCATCATTATTGAAAGGAAGGCAATTTATTTTTGTAACAAAATGTGGCCTCAGAAGCCAAAAATGCAGGCAAAAGACCACTTTTTTTTTAAAGAGAAGAAATTCTCTGTGTGCATGGATGCTCTGAGCTGTACGAAAGATGTTTTTCCTTTGCTTTGACTATACATACCAAGATAATAACAGAGCAAAAATTATTTTTGAGTATCAAAAGGTTTTAATACCAATTTTGAGTTTGGAAGTGAAACCCAATTGAAAACATATATTCAGGTCTTATTTTTCACTTCCATGCTTTGTGCTGTTATAAGAAGCCAGATAGTCTGAGGCCCAATGTCTCTTCAACAACTGGTTCTTTGAGGTGGCAGAACCTTTGGAACAAGCTACGTGCATTAAGGGGCATGAAGACTCAAGTCTCTTCCCTTCCTGGAAAAATATTTGGTCTAGGGTTGGGGGCTGCTTCTCTTCACCAGATCAACCCACCAGTTCCTGAACATAGCCAGGAACTGGGTGCAAATTTATGCATGCCTCAAAGCAGGAGCCGATGGGATATTTCCATTGGAATTTCCCTCCCATATACCTACAAAGGTAAGTTAAATATTCCCTGAACCACCCTTTGACCCTGCAGCCATACTCAAATCCATACCATTAAGCTCTTCTAGCCTCCAAGGAGGATATACACACCAATGCTGTCATGTGGAGACTGTCTCTGCTTTGTGCAAAGTCCTGAACTAAGCTAGGGAAATGTTTGGAATGGCCATGGTGGATCCAGACCCAAAACAAGCCAAAGACCACTCTGACTCTGTAAGAGAATAGAAGATTTGAGTTCCAGTGCCTGGGAACTTTCCCTGGCACAGTTAAAGTTATCAGTATGGATGTAGCCATATGGGTCGAGGCAATTTAGACAGCAGCCAACCCTTGAGTTTTTAACTGCTAGCTTTACCTAAATATCAGGCTTAGATGTCCAAAAGGGAAACCAGTTCCTTAACAGCACTTCTCAAATTTAGCTCCAAGCAGCCAAGTGGTGGATATCGGTCCTACAAGTTTTTGGATAGGTTTTTGGATAGGTTTTTGCTTGAGGTTGTAAAAGTTATTGCCAGTGTAATTTTTGTTTGCCTCCTACTATCTAAGATCTGTTGATCACTCCACCTCTAACATAAATGGCTATCTTTCAATCATCTTTCAAACACATTTTTGTTGTTATATATTAGACACGTAAGTGCTAGATATGCAATTACAGAAAGCAAGGTATAATGAAATCTTTAAAAAGTACTTACATTTGGATTCTTAGAAGGGATAAGATTTTATAATCTGGTTAGCTCTTCTTCACTTCAGAGACTTGCTGAAAATTAGGTATTACTGCATCCTCCTAGTGTTAGTCATCAATCCTTATACACATCACTAGTGTTACACCCACCTAGCGGGGACAGTTTTAAGTGTCTCTCATAAAAATGTAAATATCAGCCAAACAATTTTTGCAGACTACAAATGCTGGTGACAACGAGCCCCCTCCCCGACTCAGCTGTCTCTCCCAACCTTCTCAATGCTGCCAGGCCACTTCTGGCTTCATATTAGAGCAATTCTAAAGAGAGGTATTGGTATGATCAAGGAAACTTGCGTAACGCACGAAGGACTAGAGCAATACATGTGTGTTGCTTATGGCCGTGGCAACACCTAAGTTTTAGCTGCTTTGCCACCTACTACAAGTGACTTCAACTTGTGTGACTGGGCAGCACATGACTCTACGTTCACACCCACATCCACACACAACCTATCTGTTCCCCACCACTGGAAAAGAGTGACTTCTAAGATGAAACACAACTAACAACGTACATCTACATTAAGAAAACTCTTGGAAAGTAAAGATTAGTATCACTGACATTTTCTGGAGTAAAAAAATAAAGCATACCGGTTTTGAAAAATGCTTTAGTCGTAATATTATTTTTAAAACATCCTACATATTTCCCTTTTAAATATGCAGGGATAAAACCTCTTGGATTTTATTGAAAGGCCAAGGATTTTCCTTTGAGATTTCCACGTAAATGTTGATGCAGAATCATTCTGTGCGATCTGAAAAAAAGCCCATGCTATTGCTTTTTGGTGTGTATATTACTATTGAAATTGCTTGGAAATAGTTTTTTGATGTAAAGTGAAATTTTAAATTTTGGTAATTTTTTAAAATTTGATTTTTCATTGGAAAATCAAATAGCCCCAAATTTGTCTGTTTTTTTTCTCCCCCCAAATTTCCCAGTTTCAAGTTCTCAGAGCAGTGTAAGAAAATCAAGACTCATATAGTTAAACACTGAAAAAGGCCTTAAGATCTCATCTATTAGCAATTAGAGATTATTAACAGTTTTTTTTGAGAGTATCAGGAGCTCAGTTGGAAAAACAGTATCAAAATGGAGGCTGAAGCCAAAACCCTCCCTTGGTATAAGGAAAGTAAACTGGAGTAGACTCTACTGGAGTCAGAAGAGCAAGTCTGCAGTTTGCAACATTCCACAGTCTCCCTTCTGGATGGAAAGATCTCCAGGGTGATAGAGACATTTTCAAGACTATCTTGTGGATGAGACAATCATTTCATCAATAATAAAATGAAAGCTTTTGCAAAAGCTGCATCATGTTATTTAAATATTCTCTATGTTCTTATTCAGTTCAGGACAGAAACATTTTATTGGAACAAGCAAAGAAGAGTTACATGGACACTAAGCATTTCCTTCCTTCCTTCCTTTCTTTCTCCTAGTATAATATGCATCTCAGGTATGTTTCACATGCAGAAGTTCTCGTGTTCATTGTGATAGAGAGTGCATTTATTTTGAACATCCACTTCTGGGCATATTATTAGAGATCTAAACTCTCATCTGAAATGCCCTTTATCCTATTTTATTGTGATAGAACATGCCATGGACCTGAATCCTATTGCTAGTTGAGCCTTCTTTGCATTATGCAGATGTTTTAACCAGGTGTTTTGAAAAGGATTGCTTACTCTCTTACTTTGTATCTGCTTTGTGTTATTTAGACATAGCACAATTAAGAAGTACAAAAAGAGATGTTTTACATTTCCAGTTTACAGCTGCAAGGCGTAGTACATAAAAACACTTACTAACTGTAAGATCATGCAACCTTTGTCTTAATTGGGTAAACAGGGTGTTTGGAGCATCACACAGCAGGACCAGGCTAATTAAATATGGTTCAGATTTCTCACTGGGGAGTTTATGCAACTATTGAACTATAAGCCATAGTGTTGCAGCTCAGAAACCTTGTAATGAAGGTAGATATTTTGGGGTACAACTGCCCTTCCTTTCCTAAAGAAATGCTGCAATCAACCTGCAGTGTTTTGTTGGGACTGAGTAAAGACAATCAGCCTGATCTGAGCTGTTTGAAGAAAACTGTTGCAAATACAGATATTTTTGAAGAAACAAGCAGACTTTTAACTTACTAGGTCTTCAAGTGACATCCTTTGAATAAGCACATTTAAAATTGTCATTTTGGGCTAAATTGCCATAGCTGAGTGAATTTCATCCCTTCAGTTGTATTTCTCTATGCCTGTGCTAGGAACCCTCAATCCCACACTTCGGCTGGAGAACCTCAGGAAGATTTACAACGTGGAGGGGCAGACACGTCTGTGCTGGATGTTCATGCCAGAAAACAGAGACAATGACAGAGAACAACTCCCTCCTACAAGAAAGGAAACAGGAAATAAGAGGGCCACCGAAGGTGAGACTGAGAGAATGAGCACTTCTAGTGACACGTGGTTCTTCATTGCCTCACTTATATCACTCTGCAGGCTTTTCCTGACCTTATTACTTCAAATAAGATAACTTAACATACAGAAGAATGACCAAGAATACCAAGGCCTTGACGGGAAACCCTCCCATGTTAAGACAGTTATAGAATCATAGAATGGTTTGGGTTCAAAGGGACCTTAAAGATCATTGAGTCTCAGCCCTCCTGCCATGGGCAGGGACACCTCCCACTAGACCAGGTTGCTAAAAACCTCATCCAGCCTGGCCTTCAACATTTCCAGGGATGGGGCATCCACAACGTCCCTGGGCATCCACAACGTCCCTGGGCAACCCCAGTGTCTCATCACCCTCACAGTGAAAAATTTCGTCCTAATATCTGATCTAAATCATTTAGGCTACAGCTGACCTATGAAACTCATAAAAACATCCCAACTGCTCAGGTATCCTCCAGCTGCATCCCTTGTGGATACTGGGAGAGACTCTTCTGTGTTTAAAATCAGCTGTGCCTGCTCCAACAGGTTCTCCAGGTGGCATGACCTGTGACTGCAGATGCACAGTAGGTGCAGCTGAGGTGTAGCTTTACAGACTGACTTGGTCCTCAGGGTCAAACCACAGCTGACACTAGAAGTGGGATTCCATTGGCCTAAACTGGGGTGCAGGGCTTCCTGACCCGAGTGGACAATAGTTTGATAGTAAATCTGAATCAAAAGATATAATGATGAACAAAGACATAGTCCCACCAATGTGAGGATGCGTCTCCCACTCCTATCATTCCTGTGCTGAATGCTACACATGGATAGTGGAAACAAATTTAACTTCTCAGCTAGAGTAACTCCCAAATAACTAGATATAAGATCTGAAACAAACATCTGGATTTATAGGTACGAACAAGCACAAAACCATGGATGAAATGCAAAGAGTAAACTTATTTTTGTTACATTTCCAGCTGGGGGATGGCCAAGCAGCACCCGGTCAGAGGCACACAAGAAGAGATGCAGGCACCATGGAGCTCAGCCCATGACAAAGGATCACCCAACCTACTGTTTTCACCTGTATTCAAGGATTGGCACAGGCGTAGTTTACCACTGTGCTTTGATCTTTCCCACAGCAGGGCAGGAATCTCAAGCATGTTCGATAGGGTGCCTCTATCACAGGCCTATGTTATCAAAACATAGATGTTCTATTTGTCCCAAACAAAAGGCTAAATAAAAGGTAGTGTGATATATGTGGTTTTTTGCACCTCAGCTGCAGGTCACTCCTCACAAATCTTCCATTATTTTCCCACAAGCAGTGTGGGTACTATTTATTTTTTTTTGTAAAGTCTTATTCACATGCAGATATATAACTTCATCATTTAAACTCCAAGATTGTGGACATTGTTAACTTTTCTGTTTTCTGAGAACACAGTAATTTTTATCAGCAATTGCTGATCATGTTTTTGCTCTCCTTAATAATTTCTCAGTTCTTCTTATTCAAAGCAGACCTCAAGGTTAGTCTAAATAGGAGACCACAAGCCAAATTACGATCTCAGTCCACTGTAAGTCTGCTTTATTTGCCTCTGGTAGACAGACTTCATGTTAATTTTGAGATAAGTATATGAGTGAATCTGAGCCAAAACTACAATTTAAACTCCTTCTGTGAGATCTACAGTACTACGTAACCCCCGAGTATAGATTCACCTGGAAAAGCTGCTTTGCTTGATGATCTCTTGCGCATTTAGATCTTCATAAAAAACCTGCTCTTTGCAAAGCTAAGTCTAGCTAATGCATAGTCTGGTAGCTGAGGGAAGATTTTCCTCTGTGTATTTTACTTTTAGAACACATCTGTCTGCCCTTGAATTAGTTTGCTCTCTGAACTGTAATCCTTCTTTTATCTGGAGAATACCTGAAATGTCCTTCAGTTTTAGCATCGCATCTTGAATCCAGCAGAGATCTCTTAATACACAGAACAGATGAGAATTTGTTTCTCCCCATTTATTATACCTGGAGCATACCTCAACAATCCCTTGACACTTCCTCTTTTGCTGACTCAAAAGTACTGTCAGAGAGTAGCAGAAGAAATACAAGTAATTTGAGCTATTCTGGGACTCCAAAGCCTTACAGCAAGAAGGTCCTCCAGCTTGGAAAAAATGTGAACTTTGAATTTGTTGTCCACTACTGCTGGAAGCAGAGTTACAGTATGAAAAATAATTGCCTGAAGGGATGTTTGTTAGATAAGAGTTCAACAACGGGAGATCACAATGTGGTTATTTTGAAATTCATGGGAAATCCATATTTTTTCATTTCCCCAGAATTTATAAAAACATTTTTTAAGTTACTGCATTTTTAAATGCCATTCTGAGAGTGTGCCTACACTCCCCAACACATTTTCCAGTTGAATTTTGAATGTACTTAAAAATTTTGTTTTAACAGAGATGAAAAAAAACCTAGTAACAATAAATATAGATGAACTCTGAAATATGCGCTGAGCTTGTATAAGTAGAATCCATTGCTGTGAAAGTGAGAAAGGGCGAGGAACAGGATTAGATGGGGTAGGCAGCTATTACTGCTAGTTAAAAAAAAAGCAGTATGCAGAGACACCAAAGAACAATATGCAATAAAAAACAAATATGCAAGCAGCTGCTATCAACACTGATAGAAATTAAATGCCAGCCTAAGCGGGATTTTCAACGGCACTTGGCACTGGTTTAATTTACTTTCTGCTACAATGGTTGGGACTTTTGCTGGTGAGGTTAGCTGTAGCCACGCTTCTGAAAACACCGCCCTGAAATTACCCCTACCTCTCCTGCTCCTTGATCCTGGAAAATATCCCTATCATCTTTAGAATAAAAACTTCAGGACGGAAAACATTTCTCTGCTGTGTGACCTTGCAGCAGCAATCGTGCTGACACAAGAGTGTATTTTTTATTTTTTTTTTAGAACATGGCCTCACGCTTCATTCCGTCTCTGCCCCTCCAGCAGACGCGTTGAATTTTGTCTCAGCTAAATCCTGTGGGCTGAGACTCTGGGCCGGAAGAGAGTTGTTCATCTTTGACAGAACAAAATGTATGCAGCTGAGCTGAAACTGTGAATTGAGTTTCATTTTCTCTTTGCTTTGCCCTTCTGAGCTAGTTCTGACCTGACCCCGTCCCCTCAGGGTGCCAGGCAGTCCCTGCTTTCTCCTCCCTTCGGCCATGTGGTGGACCAGCAGAGGTGGTTCTTTTTTTTTTTTTTTTTTTTTGTGGTAATGGGGCACTATTAGGATTTTGACTTTTGCACCAAGCCTTCCTCTTCCAAATCATGTGCAACCAGACCGCTCACCTCATCCCATCCCCATATATAATTACAAGTGTGTCTAGTTACCACTCGGCACACCCCTCAGTGTGGGAAAACAACTGGGGGGTGCCAGGGATGACGAGAAGCAGGAGCACTGTGTGAAATTCTTGATTATGTTACTGTACACTGTAAAAGGGCTTGATTGAAATGTGCATCAGCTGCACGGGGTGGCAGGGCAGTAACTTGGCCATCTTGAGCAGTTGTGGCAGTAGACATACTGTTTCCCAGGTCGTGGGAGCTCTCTGAAGCAGAATGCCATCTGGCCTTGCCCTCCATACAACAGTAGCCCTTGGTCCATTCATTTCTAGCAGATGTCTCTTGTGATATGACAAGGGGTAATGGCTTTAAACCAAAAGAGGGAAGATTTAGACTAGGTATAAGGAAGCAATTTTTTACAATGAGTGTGGTGAAACTCGGGAACATGTTGCCCAGAGAGGTGGTAGATGCCCCATCTCTGGAAACATTCAAGGTCAGGCTGGATGGAGCTCTGAGCAACCTGATCTTGTTGAAGATGTCCCTGTTCATCACAGGGAGGTGTGACTAGATGACCTTTAAAGGTCCCTTCCAACCCAAACTATTCTATGATTCTGTGATCTCCTCGTGAACTTCAGCTTTAATTTCCCTCCAAGCAGGATTATGCCACCAGGACGCAAGCCGGCATTCAGCTCCTCACTCCAGAGCAGAGAGATGTGGTGAGAATAAGGACTCTTTTTCCTCTGAAACAAGGGGAGGGAAGAGTCTTACGTTTTTCCTTTCCTGCCTGAATTTAAGGATGGCAGAAAGCCAAGGAATAGCACGGTGTGCACACCTATGTAAACTGCAGCTGAGGGATATAATTTTCTAATCTTCAGAGCAGCCCTTCTCACGAGCCCAGGGGACTGTAGCCCGGCAGCTGGCTAACAGCGTTTTCTCAAACGCTCACCGGCATAAAACCACGCGCTTTACATTTAAGCTCAAACTCACAGAAACAGTACTAATACAGAGCTTTCCATTTTTACTCATTTTTTTAAGAAGAATCACACACATTTTGATTCTGGTAACGTGAATTCTTTTTTCACACCCGCACCTCTGAAACCGCGGTTAGCAACAGCATGATTTCACATTCAATATTCTCTCTTACGGTTTCATTTTACCATCTGTATCATGAATTAGCCCTTTTTTCTCCATTTCCTAAGTGAAGAAAGCATTCTTAAGGACAGCTTAAAATTGAACCCAAAAATCTCCCTTCCCCTTTACTGCTCCCTAAATCTAATAGTAAAAATTTATTCTGTTTTAGTGCAACAGGTCAGTACTGTGATGATGTCACTAGGCATGCTCGTGATATTGCATAAAAATAGACACACATCACTCAATCTAGCCTTAAGAAAAAACGGCTTATAAAATAGTCACAGATTTGTCATACGGGGTGGATCCTGGAAAAAAAAAATTAAAATTTTTCAATTTCCCCTTGAGTGAAAACCAAAAAAAATGACCTGATTTAAACCTGTGACTGATTCATATTTTGAAAATAAGTTACTTTTGTCCACAGGGATGTCATGATTTTCATGCTGCAGTAGCTGTTGAAAATGTGGCCCACCTAGTACAAAAAATTAAGGTGAAGGAATTACTGCACCAGGAAATCAATTGTGCCATTTTAGAAAACATGCGTATGCTTAAAGTCTGAGTTTCTTAAGGTTAATGCATTAAAGATCAGAGTTGGGGACAAAAGCGAATCAATTGAGAGGTATCAAATATAGTAAGTTACCAGTACTGAAAGTAACAAATTGACTCTGACTTGTGCAAGTAGTCCACACCATATGCCTTTCTATTCTAATGTTTCAGTGAATTGCTCGAGTAAATAAATTAATTGCATCATCATGAAGAAACACACATGGAATTTGCTTTACCGCAAGGCAGAATGTAACTCAGTAGGTGACCCAAATGGATGAGCAACAGAGCTGTGGGGAGCTTCAGCGGAGTTCTTGGAAAGACACCGTTATTTGCTGCAACAGTAATTAGACAAGAGCTGGCAAGTGCTGATGGTGGTGCAGTTTTAAATAAAACTTGGTATTTATTAAAATGCTTTGGATAACGGTTGATACTCTTTGCTCAACAATTTCATTGTTCCAACAGCCCTGAAAGAAGAGTTGTGAGAACTCCAAAAAAGTTCCCATAGCAACAGCAAGGAGACGGGACTATGTTTTTCTCCTAGCCCTGGGTGAACAGCAACGACATGCCATTGTGGTCGATGGGCCCTTCCTGCGCCAGGCGGGTCTACTCTGTTTTGCAATTTCATACCAAAGAACAGTATTTTCACAGCCCCCCACCCCACCCCGAAAAGAGATGACTGCCTTTTCTGTTAAAATCATTATATTATTTTTGCTCTAGGGAGGACAAAGAATCATAGAATAGTTTATGTTGGAAAGGACCCTACAGATCATCTAGTTCTAACCCCCCTGTGGGGGGATTCCCCCAGCAGGGACACCTCCCACCAGACCAGGTTGCTCAAAAGTCCCATCCAGGCTGCCCTTGAACACTTCACAGGATGGGGCATCCACAGCTTCTCTGGGCAACCTGTTCCAGTGCCTCACCACCCTCACAGTGAAAAATTTCTTCCTGATACCCAATCTAAATCTATCCTCTTCCAGTTTGAAGCCATTACCCCTCGTCCTATCACTACATGCCCTTCTCCATCCTCTTTTTATTCTCAGAAACAAGAAGGATCAAGCAACAGCTGGCATGCCTGCATGTCCCAGGCTGCAAATACGGAGGACACTGATGAGGCTTGATGACCACCTCCTCATGGAAACTCCCTCAAATCCATGCCTGAGCAGGTGGGGGCTACCTGCTCGTGAGCCCCAGTTTTGCTCCCAGCCCTTGGAATATTCCCAGTGTCTCTGCAGGGACCCTGAAGCACCCTCCAGCCCTCTCGTTGCTGCTGCCATCAGCGGTGGGTGGCTTCCCCAGAGGATTCCCGGTGCATGGACTTACTTTTCTGCACAGAAATGGAGATAACGGGCCAGGCTATGAGATGAAGTGAAATGGGCTACTGGGATCCCCCTAGCTTAAGATGAGCCCTCCCCCAATTTTTTGCAGTTGCCTTCCGGAATGCAATGGCTAATCACAGAACCTGCAAAAGCTGTCAGAAAAGTCCCGAGGGTAGCACGCTTCTCTGGGTATCATGGAAGTTTTTATTTGCACCAGGCTTTTACACACGAGTGTAACAATACTTTCTAACGCAGACACGTCCTAACAACAAAACCCAGCAATTCATGTATCCATACTTCAAGAACGTGTTTCAGAATAGCGGCCTCTAGTATTTCAGGATATCCCAGAACACGTAAATAAACTATTCTCTTCATAAAAGGAAAATTTGCTAAAAATACAAATGTACGTATTACAATTTACGTGATCTCTATGCGCTGCATCTACACTCAGGCAGTAGCGCTCCAACGCAATACAGTATTTTCTACTTAATTTTCAGTGTTATCCAAAAATAGCAATGATTTAATAAACTTTTTAATTAACTAAGCACAGTTCCTACATACTCGATGTATCAATTTTTGCGGCTCTTCCCTCATTGAATACTTCCAACCAATTCCCTACATCAAAAGGACTTTTTTTGGTTGAGGTTACCAGCACTTGAGAACTGTGCTCGCAACCCCAGTAGGAATTCTTACACGTGCAAATGTAGGAAATTGATCCCAGTACGTGCAGGGTACATTTGGTGTGCCAGACTGGCTTATACTTGCCTATTTTGACTATGGGCTGCAGCTATGCCTACACAAAGTCCTGCCCGTGCAGGTTGGGCTTTCTCCCGTCATGCTAACCGGTACAACTGGTAGATCAGGACTTGACCCAAGCGCAAAGGAGATGGCAAAACAGTAAGAGACTCCTGTGCTCTGGGGGTTTTCCTTTCCACCAGCACTGCCCCTGTTGCTCTGGTCGGCGCATTCCCGGCAGGAAAGGTCTGACATCAAAGGCTGGTGCCGGTCAGAACCTCCTGAGGATGCTGAGTGCTTTCCCTGTCTGCAGTTTTGAAACGTTTGGGGGGTTGGTCTGGAATTTCTTACCAACAAAGGAAAAAGAACAAAGATCTAGATGAAAAACTGATTGTAAAAAATTGGCAATTTTCTGCCTTCAGAAATTGAAGGTTCTTTTAAAATGCCCTTTATTTTAAAATTCTAAAAAGTGGACCACAAGAAATATTTTGTGGGATTTTCCATGTAAAAGAAAATATCCATCTTTTTCTTTAAAAAGCTCTGATGAATTTTCAGCCATGTGAAAGAGAATATTCCAAGACGCTCATTCTGGCTTACCAGTTTACACTGCTGAAACATGAACAGTGTAAGACCAACAACAGGTACTTATAGAGAAGCCACTCAAAGAAATTTCTAGCACCTACAACTACCAGGCAGCTATTGATAATAAAGTATTATTTTATACAGAGTAAGACAAACGTTTCCTCTCATATACAACAGCAGCTTCATTAGTAAATGGAGTCACAGTGGTGCACTTTGTGTAAAAAGTGAGTCAGGTCTGTGTTCTTTCTCCTTGACTTTAAACACCAACATTATAGATTGTAAAAGATTAAAAAATGAAGAAGTCAATCTGTTAGCTGACAAATTTCAGGGAAGCTCACAGGAGTTAAATCAAGCAGCAGAGCCCTCGTCCTCCCTTGTATTTCTGTGTCCTCAAACAAGGGTGCTGAGAAGAGCTCAAGGACCGCCATCCCCTCCCCCCAAAATAATTGAGCATGCCCTCAGCTCCCATAAAGTCAGCCTGCACAATCCCGAAGGAGGTGGAAATTCCCATAAAAGGATCATTCCAAATCCCCGGGATAAGTTTATTTGGCATGCTATTCAAGCAAAAGGAGCCTTGCAATTGTTTTCCTTGACCTTTTAACCCGCTTTTCTTATCCCAACAGAGGTCAAAGGACAAGAACCAGGCTCCCCTCCCCCAGGCTCTCCCTGCCCCGGCCCCTGAGCACACCCAGGCTCAAAGGGGAGTTTAACCCAGGCAGCCAGAAACAGATGTCTGCAACGCGAGGGCTGGGGGAGGGAAGGGAAAGGAAGTGTAGGAAAGGTGACACGAAGCTGGTATTTATTTAATTGATCATTAAACCTAGGAAGGAGAGAAAAATCGAAGAAAGTTTTCCTGCAGGCAAAGAAAGAAATGGGGATTAGGGCACTTTGTGTATCGATGCTGATATAATAGTATTTTTTCTCTGCTAGTTTCAGCGGGGCAAATCTTAGCAATACTTCAAGAGATTACATCTGACTCCGTGCTGCTCTCCAGGAGGCAGAGGAGAGGGGATTTCATCACATTTGCATTCCCCTACAGAAGCCAGAAATAATCCTGCACTGTTTACACTTTGAAGCACGCTCAGTTTCAGTTCTTACTGGAGCTACAAACCCCTGAAGAGGAGGAGGAGGAAGGTTGCTTTGAAATGGGGACAACCCCCCCAAAGGGAGCTGTCCCTGCCAACCCCAAAGGCTTGCCATGATGACAGCCCCTCATACAGGCAAGGCTGAACCCACTGTGCCTGCCTCACGGACACCATGCCTTGCATGCACCTTGCCCTGCGCTGGTGACAACGGACAAAATGGAGGCACCAGGTGGTGGCTCATGTGGCTGGAGGGGGTCTTCCAAGCACTGAACAGGCCCAAAGGCTGTCAGGGTTATTTGCTGGTGCAGGACATACCCGCAACTTGCTGTGGTGTGTGGGCTGGCTCTACCACCGGGAACAGGCAGCAGCCAACACCTGCCTGAGGTGCAGCTGGAGCTGCGTGAGGGGCAGGCTGCGGGGGTCATGCTGCCCCAGGTCCGGCCTCATGCCCAGGCCCCTGCTCAGCCCTGCCCCAGGCCCAGGCCCATGCTCGGCCCCAGGCCTCAGACCCAGGCCCAGGCCCCTGCTCGGCCCGGCCCCAGGCCCAGGCCCATGCTCGGCCCGGCCCCAGGCCCAGGCCCAGGCCCATGCTGGGCCCTGCCCCAGCCCCATGCTGGGCCCTGCCCCAGGCCCAAGACCAGCCCGTCCGCCGGGGCAGCACCCATAAGCTGCGGCCCCCCTTGTCGCCGACCCGTCGTCCCGCACCACCGCACCCTGCCCCGCACACCCCACGGCGGGGCGTTTCCCTCCCCGCTGGAAGCGGTGGCCCGGCCGGGGAGTGCCCCTCTCTTCGAGGGTTGTCGGTACCCTCCCGGCGCGGCGGCAGCCGCCGCTGACCTCCCCACAAAGAGCAGGTTCACTGCGCCGCCCTTCCCCCACTCCGCCCGGCGGCGCAGCGCGCGCAGGGGGGGTAGGTGGGGGAGGGGGGGAGCGGCCCCTCCCCCCTCCCCGCCTTGCCTGATCGAGAGGCGAATGTTGTTTTTTTGTGGTTTTTGTTTTGTTTTGTTTTGTTTTTTTCAACCAGAAATGTCTAAAATGTGCAGTTTCCTCCCGCGGCCGGGGCGGTGTTAAAAGGCGCTGCGGGGAGGCCGGGGTCGGGGGAACGGACACCGCGAGGCCGCGGAGCCGCTGGGGGGGGCGGAGGGGGGGCAACGGCCGCCATCTTCCATCCCCGCCCAGCCACAGGGTCTCTCCCTTAACCCCCCCACGCCCCACGCCCCCCAGGCTCCCCCGTTTGCAGGCGGCCGGGCAATTTTTACCGCAACGGAGGAGAAAACGGGCG
>JAOXJM010000001.1:133609447-133622417 GCA_026413425.1 Tringa solitaria
ACCCCTGGCTCCCCCGTTTGCAGGCGGCAGGGCAATTTTTACCGAAACGGAGGAGAAAACGGGCGAGAGGGAGGCGGTCCGAGTCTCCCCCGACCCCATTCGTGTGAGGCCGGGGTCAAGCCGGCCCCCCATGGGGCTCCCTCCCGGCCCGGTGGCCTACCCCGTCCCGGCCCGCTTGTGGCGGGTCAAGGCCTCGGGCAGGTTTTCCTGTGAAATGTTCAGGCGATTCGTGTCAAGAAGTAGTTAGTGTGCTGGAGCATCACTGTAAATCTCCTTACTTTGGGTCGAAACTGGAGCAAAATGGGAGATAACGTGTGTTTCTGCAACTTGCGGCTCTTTCTGCATCCCAGTCACTTGCCACTTGGGCTGTGGGTGCTGCAAAGATGGGCCGAAGTACGCATTTCGAAGCCAAGGAAGCTATGCATTCAATAAGTTGTGTTCACAAAAGGCTGCTTATATGTTAGAGAATTCCCCTCTAAATTTTCACACGGAATGAGGAGGTGGGGGATAAAGAAAGGTGCTCTAGAAACCTTGGCTTAAGGCGTGGGAAGGTGACCCATGGATGCCCGTCCTGTCTGGGTGGCGATGGTGCGTAGGTACCGCACTTCTGCACTGAGAACAGGGAAGACGCCTCACGGGACAGCTTCACCTGAATTATTTGGGGATTTTAGGCAGTGGGAGCTTGAAAACGTTTGGGCCCGGTGAGGTCCCACCCTTCCCTCATGAGTTCACAGCAAGAACTGTAGCTCGTAGGCCTCTGAGGTGACTCCTCTGACTCATCGCTGTGAAACAGGGATCGCGCCCTCCTTGTGCTGGTTGCCCTGTGGAGTACCAAAATCTGAGAACCCCGCTCCTGCCTGTCTGCACCATGATCTTCCATGCCAGCCCAGAAGCAGCAGGCAGAAGAAACGGTGTGCTGAGCTGCCTGTCATCGCAGGACTTCCTTGGAGTGATACAACTCCAGTGTCCTCTGCAACCTCAGCTGAAACACAAAAAAGGGATATAATTTATTTGTGATACCAATGCATCACCTCTTGAATTTCCTGAATTTTTTCTTAAGTGTTCACTAAACTAAACTAAAAAAAAAAAAAAGTCCGTCAAACACTGTCTGGAGTCAACAGATTCAAGGAGGTCTCTCCAGAGACCCTGGGGCAGATCATACAGTAAAGTCAATGACGATCTGAAGCTGCGCTGCAAGAGTGCACTGTGAAACTCATTCCAAGGGTAAAAGTCAGACTGATGTGAGTGATGTGGTATTTCATGGGGATGTAAAATTAGGATACACGCAGAGGGCCAATTTCTCTGCTGACCTAATCTAATGCCATTCCAGTAATCTCAGAAAATTGCACTGATTAATACAAGAAGTGACTCTGGTCCTGGAACGCTGAGAACAGTATTTCAGCAACAGCAAGTAAAGGGGACTGTAAAGTTCAGGCTTGGTGTAAACTGATGTTTACTTAAAAGAGTAATTGTGTCCATAATTAGCATAGGATCAGTTCAGCCTGTGAGAAGCTATCAGTGTGATTTTAAAGCTTTTGGAATTAGTTTTGAGTGTTAGAGTGGCACCAGTGGAAAAAAGTTAGTAGCTACTTCTTTTCTTACTAATTTAAACTTGCTATGCAGCTTAAACCCCAACTCGCATCACAGCTGAATTTGACAAGTTAGCTTTTGTTGGGCTGTTTTAACACATTTCAAGAGTCCTAAATATAATTCTAGTGTATCAGCTCTTTTTAAGAAGAAAATAAGGAAAAGCAAATCTTTTTTGTGTGCTTGAGAAGATGGAAATGGCTATCATGAGTCTAGCATTCATATTATACATTCTGATAAACCATCTTTTGTGGAAATAATTATTAAAACATATTTTTATTTTTAAAGACTGTTTGATTTCTTTTGCTGCTGGAGGTATGTTGCCCAGTCTGTTGTCTGAAAGAAACTCATGACAAAATGGGCAAACTGACAGGAAAATAAGACCTAATGATGGAGAAAATCCAAATGGAAAGCCTGCTGCAATTTGACAAGGATCCACCAGAATTACTGGACACATTACAAACACCACTAATGCTTGCAATCGCAACCCAAGTCATAAAATACTTTTTTTTTAAAGGGCTAGTGACAATTCATTGTATAGCTAAACAAAATACAATTATTCCATCCTGCATTGTTTGGGATTTCATTATTCAGCTTGCCTCACTAGTGCATATGCAGTCTTGTTTATCTAAGCTAGAATATCAATAGGCTTCAGTTTTTGCCCAGGGTTTTTTTCTGAGCAGTTACTGTGTAATGGAATGAAGTGGGGCGGCCAGAACCACAGGGTCCTAGGCGTTCTCTCCCTGTTTAAGTAAAATAAAGTACTCTCAGTGGGATGTCAGGAAAACTAAAAAGAAAAATACACAACTGCATCAGTCATGGTTACAGATCAAATTATGTTGTATGCACGTGTATGTAAGCGTGTACTACGTAAGTGTTAGCATTTTCAGTTCTCTAAAGAACTTCCCTGCTACACCGTAACAGGCAAGAGCTTCACGTTTGGTACTGGAAATTGCCTGATAGCAGAAAACAGAAGCCTTCCCAGTAGCTGATTGCTGCTTTTAGAAGTATGTCAGTTGTTAATCCTTTTAAATAAGAAATGTTTTTTGTCACAAGGAAAATACAAATTCTCTTAGATTTGCTGGACTTGGGACCGTAGTGTCCTTGGTTGATGTTTATTCCAAGGTGAGGCAAGAAATGTAATTATTATTTTCCCTTTGGGCCTTATTGTGATGATGTGAGCATGCATAAATAGTTTAAGATCCCCTTTATTCTGTTATATTTTGGGTAGTTATTGCGGGATACGCTGAATTAATAGATCCTTGGGCCACCTTGCCATCTTCCTTTTCCCAAATAGCTCCTTGGTTTTAAGGCTGTCCTAGCCCATCTCTCCCTTCTCGCCCTTACTCCATGTGAGAGAGGTTTTGAGTTTATTTTGCTGCAGGCTGTATATTGCAACTCATCTGCTCATGTTGACCCCGAAGCAGAGTATTGAAAAGTTGGGGTGCAGCTGGCTCTTGGTGTGAACACTGGGTAATGTGCAGTGGTGCCTGACTTCTAACTGTATACTGAAATCTCATATGCAAAAGGTAAAACTAATATTTCTTTCCATTTACAGATGAAATTAAACCCTGCTTGTTTTCAACAAGCATTCCTCATTTCTTCTTTTCAAAGCCATAAGGATTGTTGACCTACTTTTCAGGTGGAAAAAAGAGACACGGAGGCAGCAAGCTGTTTTGTAATACACTGTAAAATGATTTCCCTCCACAAGTACATAAACTTGTTATTTACATTCAAATATGGTTGGCCTTCCAAATCTGAAAGTATCTCCTTTGATTCCTCAGATGTTGCTTTTTAAAGTGAGTGGTCACAGATTTAGGGGAATGCAGCAATTGCTCCTTTGAAATAAATCTTTAGCATGTCTGTTTTTTCCTGCTTATTTGAAAGCAGATTTGTTGTTGTTTTTCCAGGCTTGTATTCTGGGGGGGTTTCAGACAAGGGTTCAGATATATATGTGATCCTTCAGCCTTCAGACCAAGACGAATTTGACCGTGGTGCATTTATGAGACCTGTGGGTGTGATCAAGAAGCAGGTTTTTCAGAATCAATTAGAGGATGGCGTGGTGTGCTGGAGAGGGAGGCAGAGGATCTGAAGGGAGTCTCTGCGTGGCTGATGCCGTTTGGAAAGGGTCTCTGCTGCAGAGGATCGGCAGCCTGTCATCCGCCGCCTCCCACTTCAGTTTCACCCCATCAGTAGAGAAGTCAGAGTCTGGAACGCAAAAGCTACTTTCTCAGATTTCCCTCTGACATCCAGTACTGAATGTACCTTCTGTGTCTGAACTGAAAATTTCATCACCTTTTTCACTCTTCTGATTTCACTCTCCCCGGTTCGTTTCTTACATAAAGCAGAAAACACACGCGAGGAGAAGCAGCCAGAAGGTCCCTCAGTCTAGAGGGGGGCTGGGATGTTGTTGGAGACAATTACTCCGGGAGACTGTGTAGCTATGCAATAGCAGAGCCAATGGAGCCCTGGGGAATTACATCAGCTTTTTTTTTTTTATTTTTTTTTTTCTCCTAAGGGGAAAAATCCTGAATAGGGTTATGAGCTGTCTAACTCTAATCAGCGCTGTCCTAGTTCACAGCAAAGCACGCAGAATGAACCAAGAGCAGAGCACACCGAGCTGCTGCAACACACTGTTTCCAAAAAAAAACCAACACAACCAAGGCACATAAATTCCTGCGAAGCCCTGAAGAATGGAAGGGATAATATGAAACGCAGGCTTTTTCCTGGTAATCCTCTGTGCGTATACTCGGTTTCACCTTCAATCTCCCTTTGTCTGGTTTCACCTTCAATCTCCCTTTGTCTCCGTGCTGTCTTTCATGACTCAGCACCGCCTTTCACAAAAACCCCGTGTCTCTCTCTCCATCAGAGCTGACAGCCTCCCGCTCCTCTTGCAGGCCTGCAGATCTGCCTCCTTTGTCTGCCCACGTAACCTGACTCATCTCTTCTTGGACACCGGCCTTTGCCGCTCACTTCCTGACGGTACAAAATATCACCCTGGGTCATTTAAAAAAAAAAAAATTAAAAAAACCCAACATATTTCCGCTCAAGGATGTTAATGTTGTAGGATTACTCAGCTAATTGCAACGCTAACTGAGCGGCGGGTTTCAGCCACACCAGGAGCTGGTACCTCCTGGCTGGCCGTGCCCCCCAGGGACCTCCAAGAGGGCTCAGCCCTGCTCCCTGCAGCACTGGCACAGCCGGACATAAAAGCCCCCAGGCCCCCTTCATCTCTCCCACTCTGCGGTGGCAGCACCCACTGCTGGTCCTTTCTTTGGCTTCCACATCACTTGGAGCGCCGTCTCCACCGGGCAGACATTTTGCTTCGCTTCGTGATTATCCAGAGCACCCCCTCCCCGCCCCCCAACCTGTGACAGTAAGGAGAGATTTAAGCAATTGCCAGCCTAATGGTTCTGACATGCAGACAAAATGAAATAACTCGGAGTGGGGCTGGCAACCAGGAAACTTCAGAAACAAATTGATCTGGCAAGGAGTTTTCATTATGCTTCAGGGAACAGGTTGATCCGACAAAAATAGAAGTTGGCAAATAGATTACCTCTTGGAAAACAGCACACCAAGGTGGTGCAGTGAGATGAGGAGTGGTGTCTGATCTGGCTCCAGGAGGTAGGGTTGGCTGGCTCGGTGGAAACGAGGAGATCGAGCCCTCTTTGGAACAGAGATTTTGTCGTTTGTGTGTTTCATAAAGCACCATGCAGGCTCGCAGCTTTCTCCCCCGGCTCCTGTCGCAGTCAGGAGGCTCTGCCAGTGCACATCACCCCTGACTTTCTGCAACTCGTTCTGCTCTCGTTCGGCACCATCATGGTGTCTGCTTGCCTCTGACCTTTCCTCCCTCTGTCTCCTGGGCTTCTGCTCTGCCTCAGCTGTCCTCCTCAACGTGGCCAGGGAGAGTGAGGAGCCCTGGAGGAGACTTTGCCCAAATTGCCCAATTGTGGTAGCTGCTGTCACATGTACCGTATGTTTTTATACCTGAAAAGCATGTTTAATGTTTTATGCTGACAGAGGAGAAGCTGTTTATAACCTGATATGTAAGCCTTTAGTACTGCTGATGGGAACACCAGGCCTCTAAAACAGTTAATCAGTTAAAAGATATTTACAGTGCTCAAAAATGTTTTGCCATCAGTATCAAACATGCAAACCATTCATTCTCTTAAAAAAAAATTCCCCTTCCCTTTCTAGTAATTAAAAATGATTTCTCTGTCTCTACCTGTGAATTTAATCTTCTAAAAAGTAGCCTGTTCTTTCTGTAAATTCTGCCTGTCAGCTCTCTCTTGTGTGTGGTTTTTTTTTTTTTTTACCGATTCATCTTTCAGCTACTCACTGTTACCTTATATGGTCTCCCCATACGTCTGGGCTTTTTCTTAGTGAATGGTATTCTCCATACCCTGTTTTGATACTTGGTAAGAACAATAACTTACTATTATTTTATAACACTATAGGCATGAAGGCTTTTTTTAAAAAAAAATTAACCAGTATGTTGTTTTCAACAGAATAAGTACCATCAACTGAATTATTTAGCCAAGTTGTATAAAAAGAATAAATCTGGGTTGCAAAAGTTAATCAGAAGTCCTTGGGTATACATTGGGAAAAATACTAAATACTTAGGTCATAGCACACGTAGACGTTTTCCTACATATCTGAAGATGGAAAAATAGGAAATAAAAAATTATTATGGAAATATTACTTTGCTTGTCATTTTCTATAGTAATAATGATGTATCTCATTAAACATTAATGCACTATAATAAAAATTAGAGCACATCACAGTCAGTACATTGCTGTGGGTCCCTTATTCATAATTTGGGTAGCCCTGTGGGCCCTTATACTTTCCTGCTAGGATAAGAATATACTTTTCCAGGAGAATAAGCATTCACAGGGATGACAGAAGAGTAGTATAGTAGATCAAACACAGACTATATATAGGAACTCTTGCAATTTCTGCGTTTTCTCCTTTTCTTACTGTCTTTCTGACAATTTCATGGTTTCCTGCTGGCAATCCATCTGTTGCACTTTTAAGTTAAGGTGATGTACAAATCTTGCAGTAGTTATGAAAGCATTACAAGGGAAAGATATATTTCTGAATTCTTACATTATAAAGCAGTTTGGAAAATACACAGATAAAAATGCCTAACAGATAATGATGACAAGCTGTTATAATAAAGAACACAAAAACATTATTCTACCATGAAAACCTTGCTAACATATTTCAGTTGTGTGCAACTGTTAGTAATGAGTTGTCCAGCTCAATGACATCTAGATTTTTTTTTGCGTTATAATTAGTATGTAATCCAATCATGGTTCTGAACAAAGTATTTATTTTAATTCACATTATCTTTCAGTAGTCAACATTGAATGCTACTATATTTTTGCCCAAACCATATTTTCTAGAATTCCTCGTGAATTTGGGATTGAGGAATCTAAATAGTTTTGTATGATTTGGAAGAAAATAGGCCACTTTTTTGGTTTTGTTTTTGTTTAAAAATGCCATCTTATTCTTGGTTTTAGTCTTTAGTTCAAGTCAAGCTGAATTACTTCTAACCAGTGCATTGGTTACGTTTAAAAGGGTTGTCATAGAGAATTTTCTAGGTCTTGGGATGCTTAATTTATTCCATGCCACAGTTTAACCTAAGGTTTATTAGCCAGTCTGTGAAAACAAATCCAGTAGGCCTAAAAAATTGTTGATTCAACATCAGCTTTGATGGGTAGCTAAAGAACAATTACATACTCGCAGTCTGTTGAGTCTTAAGTTAGGCTAAAGTTACATATTTCATGACAAATACCTTATGAGCATAAATTACTGTGGGTGATGAGGACTGTAATATTATTTAGAGTTTGAAAAACATTGCAAAAGCTTGTTAAAAAGACATTTTATAAGGCAGTTTTGCCTTATCTTCTGTCATCTTTAAAGCCAATCTGAAGAATTACCGAATCAAAAAAGGAGCTCTTAATTTTCTTTCTTTCTCTCTTCCATTTTTTCTTCCTTTCTCCCTTCCCCTTCCCATTTCCCTTTCCTGTTTTCCATTTCCATTTTCCTTCAAAAGAAATTAAAAAAGCTGCTTTTTGTGTAAAAAGTATATCTGTCTTCCTCTCTGACCTCTCTGACCAGTAAAAGATTATCTGAGTTAGTTTCTGTAGTATTAGTAGATACAATATTGTGTGAGTAGATGGAGGGTGAACAGACGAGGAGAAAGAACAGTCAATCCATTCCTGCAGTGAACTCCACCAGCTGAGAACTGGGTGACCTGGGAACTTTTTCCATTCTTAACTCCCCTTTCCCAAGAAAAAGAAAACCAAAACCATGCAAGGTTTAAACAGATATGTGCATTTTTAAATAATTGACCGCTGGAACTGGCATAAAAATTTGACTATTTTCTGTATTCCGATTGTTCATTACCCGGATCTTTCTGAGACAGGAAGGAAGCGTTTCATCACTATACTATCTCTTTTGGAATTTTTTACAGCCTGTTCTTTGCAATATCACTATCATTTGAACATTGCTGGGGAAAAACATTTCAGTTTCCTTTGCCCAAAAATATTCAAGGTATATTTTTCAGAAGCATGAATTTGCATTCAGGCTTAGGGGGAAAAAAGCCTGAAATGTCACGCTTTCATGAAACTGTGAAGAAAAGATTTTTTTTTTTCCATTTTGATTCTTCTGAAATTTCTCAGGCAAATCTCATTGTGTGATTACTGCTGCTAACAAAGGATTGTAGCAGTATGAAAAGAATAAGGCAGGAGGGGAGGGAAGGAAGAGGAGGTGGTTGATTATGAATGTGAAAGCTTTATTTACACACACACGAACAATCAGCAGCTTTGAAAAAAGAATGCAGAAAAAAGCACACACGCACACATTTTTTACATTTCTGTATGCATAATGGGCCTCTGAAAGAATCGACCAATTTGGTAATTTTACTCCACAGAGGATTTGTTATGCTTGTATAGAGGCAGTATTTTGAATGATGCTGTGTTTTGGGTTTTTTTTTTTTTTCTTTATGCTTAGTGCTCATGAGATTAAGTTGACAGAAGAGAGATTTTTTTCCCGTAGTCATCCAGTGCTCTGTGTGATGCAAGGCTGGTCTGGAGGGAAGAGATAGAGCAGTTACCTCATTTTCTGCAAAGCATCAACAGGTCAGACACAAGGTAGGTTAAACATGGTTCCATCAACAGATCTGAGAAGAAACCCATAAAGGGGAGACATAAGTGAGTGGAGGTGGAAGTGGAGCAACACATTGTGCTGCTATTGTGCTGTTAGGAGCAGGTCACCCCTCACCGACCCATTGCTGATCATCCTGAGCCCACAGATTCGGAGGTTGGTCCTCCGGGTGGTGGCTGTGCTGGCAGTGGCCTCTCTCATATTTAGCAAATGATGGCTTCCCCTCAGGTCCTAGAGGTGCTTTTGCTGCATTCTCTAGATCATTCAGCTCAGCAAAGAGTTGAACGCTGGGCAATAACATCCATACAATGGCATGTTAAAATCATTAATAAGACGTGATGAGGATTATGTCTGTGCTTTTTGTTTGTTTGTTTGTTTAAGAAACTTCAGTTTTTTGCCACTATTGATGCTGCTTTGTCACTGGTGGCTGATGTAGGCTGATGCAGGCATTTTAATTACTACAGTGATCAAGGGTGGCAGTATGTCTATGCCAGCAGCACAACTGCGATGTGGAAGCCTAGCCTAGGCACTGTTTAATGCCAGTGGATCCACATTTTCAGCTTACATATTAAATGCAAGCTGAAGGAAGAAGATGATTTCGATTTTGAGCAACCTGGTCTAGTGGGAGGTGTCCCTGCCCATGGCAGGGGTGTTGGAACTCGATGATCTTTAAGGTCCCTTCCAACTCTAACCATTCTATGATTGAGATTAAGAGTTAAAAAAAAATCCTATCGCTATTTTGCTTTTGCCCCACTTTCCTGGAGGAAAATCCTCCTTGGAAAGACTTCCAAAGAATACCCTCATGAATATATACATGTGTGTGTATGTGTGGGTATGGGAGGTCTGTGGGTGCACCGTACATGTGTGTAGAGGGCTATCCACCTGCTAGATCCTTGTGTCCTTCCTTTTGGAAGGAAAGGAAGGATTCTTGGGAATCAGAGTGAGAACAGGACAATCATACATTAAATTCACCAGGAAGTCTTTTGGAAAGACTCTTTTCAACCTGCTTTGGACCCTTTGAAATGAGGAGGATCAGGCCTGAGCAGCCCCAGGAGCCTGACTTTTGGAAATGTCTGTGGAAGGGAAAAGGGTGGAGGAACCAAGAATGGTGTGCGTGTGTGTGCATATGGGTGTGCGTCCATCTCCTTTAACCTTGATTTGTAGTGAGGGGTGGAAGATGGAGAATAAGTCTTTGGAGAATAAGTCTTATGAGGAGAGGCTGGGGTTGTTTAGCCTAGAGAGAAGGAGGCTGAGGGGAGACCTTATGCTCTCTCCAACTACCTGAAAGGAGGGTGTGGAGAGGCAGAGGTTCGTTTCTTCTCCCAAGTCACAAGCGACAGGACAAGAGGAAATGTCCTCAAGTTGCACCAGGGGAGGTTCACATTGGATATTAGGAAAAATTTCTGCACTGAAAGGGTTATCAAGGATTGGAATGGGCTGCCCAGGGAAGTGGTTGAAGCACTAACCCTGGAGGTATTCAAAAGACAGGCTGACATAGTGCTTAGTGACATGGTTTAGTGATGGCATTTTTTATCAGAGTTAGGCTGATGGTTGGAACAGATGAACTTAAAGGTCCCTTCCGACCTAGACAATTCTGTGATTCTATGTATACGCATGTAGTGTGGTGTGGGTGGGTGTTGTGTAGGGCACAATGCTATCAGTAATGATGAGCTGCTAATTTGGTGGGTGTCCACGGAAGGCCGTGTCTATACAGACACCTTTAGCTGCTGCTTGCCTGTCTCGGGGTCTTGATGTGGGTCTGAGGCAGCCTGTGACCTGTGCTCCCAAGTGGCAGGACCCTGTTTCAGAGTGTCAAAGGGCAGGTCATAATTCTTTCATGTCAAACACCTTGCTAGGCTTTTAGGTAATCCCAGGGCATGTCAGAATGTTATTTTTCAATGGCTGAGTGTGAGATTTGTTTCTTGTCCCCCAGTCCTTGCCAGCAGCGAGACCAAAGGGCACTCACTGGTCTGTGCTGGCTCCATTGGATCCCTAGTTGTCTGCTCTCCTGTGAGGAATGGTCAGGAGAGCAGGTGAAGCTGGAAAAATCCATTAAAATTTCAGTGAGATTTAGCTGTATTCAAGCCGCTGCTTTAGGTATTGTTAAATATACGACTTACTTATTAATTGCTGCAATAGCATGCACAATTAGGAAGTACGTGGTTAAAATAAAGTGAGTTAATATTTGCCTTTGTTTAAAAATGGAGTGTTGCTATTGGGATGCAGTTGGAGTTGCGTCTGTCTCCAGAGGGACTTCAGCCTTTTATTTAAAAATGCTTTCTACACAATATTTTAAGTCCTCTCTATTGATTTATCTAGAATGTTGAAATGTAATATAATGCTGTGTTAGATACAGCAAGTAATCTTTATTTTGAAATTTGTTATATATGGTGAAGACACAGGGTACTCTAGTGGTATATAGCAGAAGAAAATACATATTATGCAAAATATGCTGTGAAGGGTGGACGCTAAGAATGCTAAACATTTTCTACTGTAATTCCTGTCATGACAAAACATCTCTCTTACTGATGAGGTTTGGATAAATATTTAAAAGTAAAACAATTTGCATGGAAAGATGCAGATTCAGTGGCATGAAAATAGTCTATGGACTTGCGAGACTTTGTTAAATTTCATGTTGAAAAAAATCCAACACATGCCAAAATAATCTGAATATTTTGCCTCAACTTTCAAAATGAAACTTTCAATTTTTTATTTAAAATGGATTTCCTGCCTGGAACTCTGCTTTCATTAAAAAAAACCTCAAAATTGAAATGATGTGTGCAACACTGACAGGATTTTCAGTTCAGTGACAACTGCTTTTTCTGTCCTCGTTCCCTTCTCCTCCCCCAATGGATTTTTCAGAATTGCCGTCAACTAAAAATATCCATGATATTTGTAGGTCCATATCTTTCCCTTTGCACTGTGTCACTTCCACAGCTATCCCACATTTCTTACACATTGATTTCCAAAGTTTTCGTGATTGCCAGTCGTCTGTCTTACCTCCATCACACTGAAGTACCTTTTATCTCTACCTTACGTCAAGTGACAGACTTGGAGAAAACTCTGTGGGAGAAACTTATTTCCATCAGTTTGTTTAGTTTTCTCCACCTGCACGAGACTTTGGGTTTTGCATACAGCCTACTCTGAACTCTGCTGGTTCTTGGCAAATTTCCCCATGTGTTTCATAATGTCAGCAAGATTGGGATGGTGCCTCTCAGAGGTCCGTTTCCAGGCAGTGCTTGAAACACAGGAAACTTTTTTTGTAGCTCAAGGGCCACTATGCTGCTCCTTTCTGCCCCACAGTGTGGGGCTTGTGGAGGGCTGTTACTGAGACAGGGCAATGGAGATGCTGGAAGCCTGGCTCTCCATTTCTACGCAGCAGATATATATATTGTAGCTGAATAATTTGTCAGAGTGAGCACAATTCTGCAACAGGTCCCCCGCAAGGCTATGCCATGCAGCAGAGCCATTTTGCAATCAGAAGCAGTTTAAGCAGTGCAGGGGCTGGAGCTGTCAGTGAATCCACAGCGTGACAGGGACCTGCTTACCTCCATTTTAACCTCCATCTCACCCCTTGCTAGGATGCCCTGGTTGAACGGTACCTAAGCAGAACGGCCTCAGTTGACAGCTAATTGCTTTAGATCAGAAAGGAAGTGATGAAACAATGCAGGAAAATGGTTCTTCGCATGTGCGTTAAGACTCCACAAAAGGTGATTCATTACAGGTTCGTGATGTGGAGCACCCAAGACCACCTCACTGTAGAGCAGTGTCGGTTCACTGATTTCAGTGGGAAAATAATTATTTTCACCTCTCTGGAATCTCATCACAAAGAGACTTGAAGTGGCGGTCTAGATCTCAAACCTTGCACTCCAGAGAGAACAAGCTTCAATCCCAAACACAGAAGAAGGGCTGATAAATCACCGTGTCAGGGCTAACATGCCGCAGGAGGACAGACCAGCTTCAGACAGGGGGGATAACAGCAGTTTGTTCACTCTTGTGCACATGGGGCCATTCCCTGCAGGGGAATATTTTTTTTACATCAACACAAGGCAAGTTGCAACAGCTTTTTCCTCTCCTATGTAAGAGAACCAAGAAGTGGCTGCATCAGTCCTACTCGATGTGGAGATTTCTTCAGAAAAAGTATTTTCATAGAATCATAAAATGGTTTAGGTTGGAAGGGACCTTAAAGATCATCTAGTTCCAACCCCCCTGC
>JAOXJM010000001.1:133622581-133641016 GCA_026413425.1 Tringa solitaria
TCTTCCTGATATCTAATCTAAATCTACCCTTTTCTAGTTTGAAGCCATTACCCCTTGCCCTTCGTTTTCTGAAGCTGGTTTCTGCTGCTTGGATGCGCTGAAACCACCCTGTCAAACCAAAGGGACTGGTGCAGGGGCCCACAGGAGCTCCCATGAGGGGAACTCAGCCTGTGCCCTGGCCCTGCCATCAGCTCTGGCACCCATCTCAAAGCACTGGTAGCCGCTGTGGAGACCTAGGTGACTGATCTTTAAGCCATCTAGGAGGACTACACAGCCTCTGAGACACACAGCTGCCTTTAATCCTAGCAAAAATTTTGGTGGTGGACACCTACCCGTAGCTGTACTCCCTAATTTGCTGGCACTTTATGTCCATGTGCACAACCTTCAGTCACACTTTCAGACTGTAGCATGAAACTGCCCAAACGTGTCTGTGTCACAGAACCATTAAGGAACCATGCAAGAGTGTCAGAAACTCCCCATGGCAGGTGATGGCAGGGCCTGGCAGCTGGGGCCCGTCCCACCCCAGCCAGGCACAGGGCAGCTGGGGCCACCAGGGCAACCCCAGCCCTGGGCATCGGACACCTCTCTGGGGATGGAGACAGGGATGGATCATGGGCCCATGTGTGGGCCAAGCTCAGGGGTTCCATGGCTGGGCAGGGCAGGGCTGTGGGGAGCTGGGGACCAGCCCTGCTGCGGCATTGCTGGGATAGAGCCTGATGGCCCTGGGGGGCTGACATGGGGTCCTGGGCCCTGGGCAGGGTGGGGAGCCCTGGGGGACTGGTGATGCCCTCGAGGACATGATGGGAAGCATGCAGGTGAGCAGACATGGTTGCCTCCTGTAGGTGATTTAGTGATAGGCTTATAGTAGCAGATAGAAAGAGCAAATAGCAAGTCTCAGAAGGCATTTAATATATAACACCTTATTCAGTCATTTTAGTAAAATAATTTATTTTTGTGAATTGAAATTTAGCCCTTTAACTGCAACTTGTAGGTCTGGCAAATGTTCCATTGTGTGGAGTATCTGACTCTCCGGGCAGAGCCTGGAGATATATTCAGGATTTTCTAGGTTTCTCTGAGCTGTTTCTATCATATCTTTGTTAGACGGATTATGCATTTTATTTCCCATTCCTAGCAGTGAAATACAAACCTCATACTTTGGCATTTCCCACAAAGCAGAAACCCCTCCTCAGCTCAGAAGTGTCGAATGCTGATTTATTTGTTCAAGTGTGAACAAAAATAAATTCCCCTGAAATCTGTTGTTTGGCGTGCAGGGCACCCAGCTTGCCCCTGCAGCTGTGGGGGGTGCGGGTGAGGCCATCTCCCCCATGCAGCCAGCCCCGTCTGCAGACCCTCTGCTGAAAAAAAAAGCCCCAGACAGCCTGGGAGAGGACAGGAAAGCTTGCACGGAAGGTCAAGCACGGCGGTTTTCCTCACGATAAAATTCTGACTTGCAATTGCAAGGTATGGGTTTGGAACGTGGTCCTCCTCCTCGGCAGCGGCCCTTCCAAAGGGGTGTACACATCTGTCAGAAAGGCAGAAAAACAGATCAAAGCAAATCATTCAAATGTGAATGTTAGGAAAATGCATAGGAAAATGCTTATGAAACTGCAAATAGAGATACATTGTCATTACTAATATTCTGTAAAGGCCTATCCAGTCCAATTCCAGAAATGGAATGGTTTTTTGGTGACATTTTTTTGAGTGATACTTAAAGAAGATCCACAAGACCCTGCCGCAGGACCCAGGCTAAAGTCTGAGTCTTTACAAACTTTGCATCTTCTGACACAAAGCAATATGTCAACATAGGAACGTACGGATGTTAATGTCTTCGTGTAAAGATGTAAACACTTTTAAAATTTTGTGCAACTGTACGTAGCCTTTTTGCACATTATAGTCATATAATTAGGATAAACATTTTTATCTACCAAGAAGCCCCAGGAACAAGCTCACTGACCTGTGGCTTAGTGAATGTTTGAACTCTCTTAAGGCAGAATATGATAAATTATTAGTGAAAAATGAAATACTTTTATGATGTTAGTGCTACTGGCAGTCAGGGAAGCTTTAGCTTCTTCGGCATGCCAACTGAAAAAAGGATGAGAGATTTTCTTTCTCCCTTTTCATTTTTAAGCCCAAAACACAAAGTAAAATTACCTGTAAAACTGAATAAAAATAGTATCCATGAAGCCCAAAGGATAAAAATATAACTAAACAATCAAGTAAAAAAAGGTTGGTAATGTGCTTTATTGCAAAAGAAAAAAATCACTAAATAAGAAAACCTACTGAAATAGATTTAGACATGCCACAGTAAAGGAAAAGCTGAAGAAAAAAAGCGACCCCAGAGGATCTGCCAGTGCGTCAAGTCACGTCACACAAAGCACTGTGGGTGAGTGTGGCGTTAAGAAAGGATTTTATGTGTTGCTGTCAACAAAACAGCAGCTCAGTTATGCTGCAAACTCTTTCCCTGTTTATTAGGGGAGAGAAAAAAAAATCTTTAGACAAATAGGCACCCTTATATAGGAATTCTGACCTCAGACCCATTCAGTTTCACAGAACTGAAGTCTGTTAAAGGACGCTGTGTTACATCAGAGACAAAGTTGATATGTCAGATTTAACTCAATTGCTCTAAAGACTGGGATCCAATGGCACACAGAATGCTATGGCTGTAGCATATAAAGAGATTTCCAGGATATCATGGTTCCCAAGGCTTTACATCTAAATAATCACTGAAGAACAAAATATCATCAGTTGTGAATGATGTTCTGTGCAGTAATGCAATTGGAAGAAAATCCACCATTTCCTGGAAATATATTGGTCTTCATGAAAATGTTTTTGCAGGATGGATAGCTGGTCATAACAAAAGCAGCTGGAATAGCTGATAGCTTGATGGCTGTAGCACTTATATATAATGTGAAAACTTATGGTTCTCCACTTCTCATTATTCTGGGCTTGCCTTTCTTGCTTCTGTACAAAAAGTTATAAGTCTCCTTTTCATTGCATGATGGAATGAAGACACTTTCTAACAACATCATTTTACCTGGAAGTTTTATTTTTGCAGTGGCCCACTTATCACCTTTCCATTACACAATTTGTCAAATCACATTCTATTTGTTCTCTCATTAAAATATTAAAACCATCTTATATGGAAAAAGGTGAGTAAATAAGTTTTACATTTTCATTGTCAAACATTTTTCTGTGTCTGAACTGTTGCCTCCCATGTTTATTCACAAAAATACATGAGGTCACTTCTTGGAGAGTTAGGAGTCTGCAGAGCTGTGGAGAATAAGCTTGTTTAGTTTAGATCACAGCTCCATGTACATTAATCCTGGATCTGTCCACCATCAGACTAGACAACAAATATAAATTAATCTGGATGAGGTATGAGCACACCATCATATTTTTGCTAAATTATCCAACACAAGCAACGTGGTGTTTATTACACAGTTAGGCTTTATTCCGACTCAGGGAAGGCAAAAGACGTTTGATCCATCATTAATCTGCCAGGAAAAATTTATTTCTTAAAAATACCCAACCCAAAACAAATTGAAAAAACATGAACTTTGACTTTAGCAAAGCCAGTAACAAAGCAGACAAGAAAGTGGGTAAAATATTGGTTATACCATCACACTAAAAGGGTAGAGCTACTGGTAAGTCCAACTGTCTCTCATTTTCTAATGGTATCTCACAGGTGTCAGTGCAGGCACTGCTACTGTGTAATGTCTTTATCAGTGAACTGAATGATAGGAACTGGTTTGTAGATGATTCCATGCTGGGGGGAGTGGCTAGTAGACTGGAGTGTGAGGGATGCCATTCAGAGAGACCCTGGCAGGCTGGAGAAATGCTGTGAGAGCAACTGAAGTTCAGAAAGCCAAGTGGAAAATCCTGCATCTGGCATGGAGTAATCCCATACATCAATGCAGGCTTGGGGACTGACCAGCTGGAAAGCAGCTTTGTGAAAGACCTGGTAGTCCTGGTGGATGACAAGCTGAACGTGAGTCAGCAGTGTGACTTTACAGCAAAGGTGGCCAACCCCACCTTGGGCTGAAGATTGTAGGAACTGTGATGATGCACCTGGAGAACTGTGTCCCGGTTTGGACACGAAAGACACTGAGTGAGTCCAGTGAAGGCTGACCAAGCTGATCTTGGGCTGGGCCAGCTGTCCTAACTGACTCTTGGACTGGGTGACCTCCAACCTGTGTGAATCTACAGTTCTGACTAGCAGTTTGCTCCAGTTCAGCACTCGGTGTCACGTCTGTGTGCAAACTCTTGAACTGGCTTTGCTGTGCCATGGAATTATGGCCTCATTTTCATTAGCTGTGCTGCTGTGACTCTTTTCCCAGGGTTTTAGAAGATGTGGAAATCCTATGCATTCATGCGTGTCAGCTCTGCCAGTTGCACAGGCTGGAGGATTTATTGCAACCTGAAGAATGTGCTGCCTTTCATTGCTGAGCTAGGGACCAAATATGCATGAGCATGTGCATGCACATTTCCTGGGTAGTGAAAAATAAGTATGCATCTGGGATTGAAGGGAGTTCAGGAAGATTTATCAACACTGTCTTGAAGACAAGGTAAGAAAAATACTTAAAAATAACAAAGAAATTCTGCATATTATAGTTTCCACTGTTGTCACCTTTTAGTTAGAGTGCATTAACTTAGAAATTCTTACGGATTTTCAAAAATGTTGTATTGGGCATGAATATGGTGTACAAAATGCACAACCTTTTCATATGAGACCATAGTTTTGCAGGGGGTTGTTAACTGTTACCGTTGAAATTCTTTCAAAATTAGGCAAAGAAGCATTTCTCAGAGTGACCTATAGGATGTAACTAACTGAACTGGCGAGTATCTCCAATTCTGTGGCTGTATTTTGCTGTAGGATGATGAAAGGCTCATCTGCATTGCCTTTTCTGTATGCTGACTTGGGGACAGTTTCCCCTTTTGGGTGGATATATTCTCTGCGTGCAGGTGGGGGTTGATTTTGACAGTATAAAAATTCAATTTCCTGTTTCATCTCACATATTTAGTTGTCATGCGTTGTTTTACAACTTGTTTCTTCTTGTTTATTCCATTTTGTCCAGTATTGGACTTGTCCTAAGGAATAATAATTAGGCAATAATTAGGTAGATTTACCAACATGAATCAGACAGGTAGATGTTTTCGATCTAGGTACTTTAGAGTTACTGATAGCTGAGAAAAAAATCCCCTTTTATACAGCGCTCTTTCTTTTAATAATTCTGTCAGTAGAGGGGAAAAAAAAGGAACCCTATCTTTTTTTAAACATCACCCAAAAATTTAGTTTTTGATGAGAGAAGATTAAAATCGGAATGCGGATCTGGACTTTGATGTCCAGACCTCAGGAAGCTTCATTCTGTGATGAGCCTACATGGAATTATAGGAAATAGTTTAGGAAAATAGGCCCATTTTCATTTTCCCAAGACTGAAAACTTCATACTGTGGAAGCATTCCTGAAGGATTCTCATATCCTAATAAGGATAAGAATGTTTATTTTCTTTGCAATGTGTTTATAGTGAGTATTCAAATCCAGATTTTTAATTATTTGCTCACTAGAGTATTGCACACTGAATGTTCTTTTGGTACACAAATATTCAGAATTGCTCAAGGGAAAAGGAGTATTACGTGAAATAGCATGATGGAGTTCCTTGAAATGTTTTGACTGCTGCTTGAGGTATTTTTAGAAATAATCAGAGAACCATCTGATTTGGAAAAGCTTCCTCCTGAGCCATGCAGTCCACGCTCCTGTGCTGTGACAGAGCTGGATAATTCTGTGCGATGGAGGAAACATGGGCCGACACTTGCTGGTGAGTTTCCTGTGATTATCCCAGCTGTGTGGAGCTGTGGTCACTGCACACGCTGCCATAGGAAAAGCCCTTGTCTATAACAATATAACAATGTCCTGCATGGTTAACAAAGAGGAGTCTGTCACTCTGACCCATTAAATCCCTCGCAGCCCCAGTCCTTTAAGGGTCCACTCCTACAAGCCAGACTCCTGGTGTAAAGATTTAAATGGGGAAAGTAGTCCCCTTGCTGTCTAATTCCACTGCAATTTTACCTAAGTAGTTATTTGGTTTCCGTCATGCTACTAAATGAGTGGGGATGAATTACTGTGAGAAGAGGAAGAGGACACAAATCTATTTTTGGTCTTAAGGAAATGAATTAATTTAATCTGATATGGTTCCCCCGACAAACACATACTGGCCACCATTTCACATCACCTCATCAAAGCATAAAGATGTTTACAAATGGGCAGAATCGTTAACAATTTGCCAGCTGGGTAGCTAGGCTGCTTAGGCTTTAACTGTTGAAGCTCCATTTTTGTGTGTGTCTCTAATATTTTAGAAAGGGTGTATTAACTATAGTAGAAAGCAATTTTAGCTTATTCTAGTGTTACAAGGTGCGTGCCAAACACTCATGCCTGAGAATATGGCTGGGGTGGAGTTCTGGTGGTACACAGAAATGTTTACTGTGGGAAACAAAAAGAAAGTAGTTTAAAATATTTACCATATATCCATTGACGTGGGCGTAGGTCGGGGATCAGTTAAAAAGTCTTAGGAGAATTAGCACACTTACTAAATCATGGGCTGCTTTTATTCTGCATGGACAACACCACCCTGATCAGCTCTTATGTGCTGAGTAGATAAAGGCTGTGCTGGCCTGGCAGCAATGTGTCCGTACTTATTCCGCGCTGGAATTTGAGCTACAACAATCTACCAGTAACCTCACACTCTATACAGGGATCATTACACTGCGTCTGAATTACCCAGGGCTTCACACCAGTGAGTTGGCGAGTTTGTATGAGATCTGTTTGGTTTCCACTGTGGTAAAGCTGCTGGAATGATTATTTCCTAGTAATCTGTTGAAAGTGCACACTGGAAGGGGAAATGTTTATTGCAAGTACAACTCAAGTAAGGAACTGTTTTTGGAAGGTGTTCAAACTTTGAGAACTGGCTTCAGAATAAGTGTGCAGAGAGACTGATTAATCTTGTGACACTGAGGAGCATTAAATAGCTCTATGAATTAATAGTATCTTTGAGCTGAGACTGTTTATTGCTTTGGAAAAAAAACAACAAAACCTCTCTTTCAGCAGCAGGAGAGTTTTGAGTCCTAACACCTTTTTTTATTTTCCTTCGTTGGATTGTTTGTTTTTAACCGAGACTGTTTCTGTCTGAACTGGCTCATCTGGAAATTGAGTTGTGAGGTTGCTTTGTACCTTGGAGATTTTGTTGTGAGAAGGAATTTACGTTGTAACAAGGAAATGCGTGGAGACAGGGAAACACAATGAAATCTTAAGTGCTCTTTTGATGGATTTAATGATGAGTTTTCTTTAAGGAACCACACAATAAGATAATCTTGGGATAGACAAACTCTTAACTTACTTTTTTTAACTCAGTTTGTTTTGATTTGATTGATTTTGGATGAATGCCCCTTTGCTGGAGGGTTTTATATTGTTTAGACTTGGCTTTCAAAACTGATTTGGGAAGGTTTTTTCCCTCAGAGTATAGCAAATACATTATGTATATATTTGGGCTAACTTCTTTCCGTGTATTTATCTTCTTTTTTAACTGTTGATTTTTCAGTCTTCAGAATGACATTAAAAGACCTGTACGTATATGTGTTTGTGTGCATGTATGTGTATTTGTCATTCTTAACAAAATAAATCTAATTTATAAGTGGGGGTTCATGTGAACCAGTACTGTAATTTGCATGTTGCCCTGTGGTAAACCAAGTTCGATCTTTTTCTGCCACATTGTCCACAAAGTTTCATATTGTTTTGGCTGTAGCATAAACAATTCCCATTGTACTTGTCAGTACTTTATTTAGTTTCATCTTTGAATATATTTTCATCTCAATATATTGATACAGTGCTTGCAGTGCTAGTTCTTGTCTTGCTCAGTGCAGTTCATTTATTTGCAAAAACAGCGTGGAGAAATGGGCATAGCTAAAGACAGCTGGGAAACAACACATCCCCTGTGCAGTATGAGATGGATTAATGATCTATTCAGCATAAGATCCAGACTTTAGCAAAAACCGAAACTGAACGAATTAGAAAGAAGATAGAAGTGCTTCCCTTCAGCCCTGGTAAGAGCAATGAAGCCATTTGATGTCATCCTGTTAGCTGCTATTACGGGCAACTTATGTACTGAATTCAGGTAAGGATATGCAGGTGACTCATCGTGAAGGCAGAGGTGTGGGGAACAGTGAGAGAAAGGAGAAGAGAATGATTCAGATCAGAATAAGAGTGGGGAGGAGTTGGAGGACACTTTTGGCTGTTGGGCCAGTGCCCCATTTGTTGCAAGCATTAGATAGTGTGTTATGAATGAGACAGGGAACTAAGGAAAGGTAAAGATTACTATTTTCGGCAGGGCAAGTGAACATCATCATGAAGAGCTGATTTTTAGTGTATTCAGGACACTATTCTGAACATGTCTCGAATCTGGCTTCATTCTTTGATAGGTCTGTTTGGTACATGTCTTCAGTAAGACTATTGATACTATCCAGCTTGAAATTTTTTGTAAGTGATTTCATGAAATTTGATCTTGAAGAGAGAGCCTTGGCTGGAAAAGCCTTACTGCAGGGTTATCAGCGTTTCATTGCAAACATGGAACGATGCTTCAATTGAGGTCTTGCCAGGGTTTGCTCTGGACTGTGTTCTTGTAAATGGAAGTTCATTAGTAACATGTGTGATGGAACAATTCCCTTATTTAAAACGTGGAAACTTGTTAGGGAAATTATAAGTTTAGAGGAAAGATCAGAATTCAAACTGTGTTTGGGAAATAGGAGAGATGGCCCCCATCATTGCAATGGAATTTGACAAGGAAAAGTCCCCAATGCTGTGTTAAGGAGCATGAAGTTATATCACAGATACACAATGGGAAATAATTGATGTTATAACAACCAAATCACAACAAATTGGCACAAATTCAAGTCGAACCTGGCTGCGAGCCTCCTGTGGGAAAATGCTCTTGGCATGCAAGTTCTCATGGTGCAAGCAAGAAGCCGGAGTTAGTTTAGAAATGGAGTAGACAAATTTAGAAACTGGGATGTGTGGGTGTAGCAGGAGAAGTCTACAGAAACTGTAGCTCCCCGTGGTTAGAAACATCCCTTCTATGCAAACCTTATGATTGCATCTGTCCTTTTCAGCTGGCCCCAAATGCCAAGGCACTCTTTGCTAGTCCCAGTGGCTGTAGGAATCAGGGATGCTTTTATGATGTTGCCTTTACAGCACACAGTTCACTGCAATGGTGGGCACAGCTTTATGAGCAGCTTCTTCCCCTCCATATAACCAGACCAACGTGTGTGTCTCCAGGTTCATGTCTGTTCTCTGGAAAAGGGGGAGGAAAGGCAGAGCGGTTGTCATGAGAACAGTGAACTGTGCTGCTGCTTTGCTGTTCATTTCCTTGGGATCAGAGAAGGACCACCGAGGGGGGGGAACTATAGGATGCCATGGAAGCAATTGCGAGTCATTTCCCAAGGCAACCTGGGCAGTTGTGTTTGTGGAAGAGAATTGCAAACAAGATGGATTTTCCTGGTTGGCTTTATGTAATTTATAAGCCACAGATAGAGCACCAAGCTATGGCTTAATGCCTGGGAAACTCATATAGTGATTTTCTTTCTGCAGTGGTCCTTTCCCAGTAAGCTGGGAAAATGCTATTAGACCTGTTCTGTGAGATATGTCTTGGACTGAAAATCCCTCGGTGAAGCTGGGTAAATAGTTGAGCAACTAAAAAGTGATTTCTGTCTTGACTAAAAAAATTAAAAGGCTTAATTTAAAATTAGGTTAGAGCATGCCTGCAAGAATTTCAGCGACAGCAGCTTGGACAGAGAAAATGCTACAATTTGCTTGCAGGCTTATGGCCAAAATTTACACTTTTCTGGAATTCTCTGAATGTATAAAGCAAATGTATGCACATACTTGGAAATACGTGTAACGTAGACAACTGAACCCCTCTTGGCTCTCTTCTCCTGAATGAGACAATGTAGTCAGGGAAAAGGAAAAAAAAAAGACATACGTTTTTCTTCTTGTATGGATATTATTTACAGAGTTGTTGCTCCCCAGTGGAGTTATAAACAAAATGAATAGAGGTAAAGGGTTCTTTTGTTATTTTTCATAACTGCAGAAGCAGAAGAATTTCTGTATTTAGGAAGAGAGAGTTATCTTGACTGGAGTTCAGCTGTTACGTTCACCCGTCTAAACTTACAGCTCCCTTTTTCGTTCACTCTGTACTTGGAGTTTTATGAGAGAGTATTCTCTCACATTTCTCCTAACACCCTTCTGCACACAGACTTTCACAGACTGTCTGACTTAGTGGTATAGCACTAGACAAGAATGGGGCTTAACATTAGCACTGACATTGTGTTATCTTCAAAATGTGGTCTTTCTATCTTCCACTTGAGATATTAATAAACTTCAAAAGCTACTTTCAATCTCAAATAAAAAGCTCCAGGGATATCTTTAACTATGTCGACACTGCTGCTGCATCTTGATGATAATCTTATCATGCAAAGGTGGGAAAAAAAAGCGCTGATCTATAAAACATGTGCGGCACGAGCCACTGCAATTTCAAATTACAGATGTCTGGGTATTGACCCATGGATCATTTCAATTACTTGCTTCTGTAGATATGCACGATCCACCACCAGCCTACCACAATTTGGTTCAGATAGTGGATAGGCAAGCGGAGAGAAATGTTTCCTTTAAACTGTTGACATGCTGTCTGATAAGTAAATGCTTAAATGATGTCATGTTGACTTGCTGTGATGTGATGGAAAGTAACAGTATGAACGGTGAATGCAACAGAAAAAAAGACAAGGTCGTTTTCTGTGATATCATCATGCCCTCGGCAGGATGTGTTAGTGCAACAGAGTTGAGTCGTCAGTACTGGAGTTCATCCATCAACAGTCCGGAGGGAAAAGGGACAGGCATTGAAGGCGGCTAATTTGCAGAATTTGTGCTCCTAAATTTCTGCGAGGCAGTGGATGAATTCAATAGAGAGAAGAACTACTGTGTGTTTAAATAATTAAACACACTTTGGGAAATAATTAGTCCTTTTTTGGGAAACTAAGTGACGGCTCTTGCCTTAATGGAAGGCTGTGTTTTAAGCCATGGTGCAAATGTGATGTGATGGAAATGCAAATGAAGACAAAATAAGCAATTCTCTTTTAAAATTTTGATTCAAGTTGTGTGTACCTACTTGAAGAGAAGTTTAAACACTTTTTTATTTGTTTTCACATGGCCTATGCACAGACATGATTTAGGGTTAAAAGTCCCATCACACCAGCCATCCTAGTTAAAGGTCCAGGCTGGTGCTGACAAGGGTTTAACTTTAAATGCTGATAAAAATTCCAGTGGCCATTACTACCACTGCTGATGGAAGTTAACCCCCGACATGACAGTTGCCCCTAATTAAGTAACTGTCTGACAATGGTTCAATCTGCTTTATAATGACAGAAAAGACCTAGTCAGTGGCAATACAAAAGATAGTACAGGCTTGGCTTCAGAGATGAAAAAAAAAAACCCCACCTTGCACAGTTTCAATGAAAAGTACAGAGCAAAGTGATAGATATATATAGAACAACACTTACGCATACATACATAAATATATCCCCTCTACTTGTATACATTTGTATAATGAAATCCCTTATGTCTTCCTCCTTTCAGTTCAGCTAAGCCAGTTGCTAAAATGGGGCTGTTTCCAAGTGCAGACAGGGCTGAGGCATGCATTATTGACTAAAACACTCCATTCTGGTCTCCTGGGGCATATAAGCATTTCAAAACCATTCATAATAACGGAGCCCAATCCTCTGCTGCAGGGCAAATGACTCTGCATCAAATGGCCAGCACAAAGCAGCCAGCCACGGCGCATCGTATTACCTCCAACTGCTCCTCCCCCATGCTGTTTGTGTAGGAAGTGTGGTCCAACATTTTTTATGCAGAATCCAACTGCGGAAAACTTGGCACATCTATATCCTGAGCTACATGACGTGCTTCTTAGCCGTAGTGAAAGATTTGGTCAAAAATACGTGATTTCGGCTCAGAAAAGTGTCGAAAAACAGCTCGTGTACTTGTTTAGATTTCCTATTGAGTTGCCCTTCCCCAAAACAGAGGTTTATAGGAAATCCTGGTAAAGCCATAATTGCAGTCATAAACAAATGGCTCTCTACAATGCTGACCTCCTTCTCTAGAGCTCTCCTAAATGTTAATGGCAGGGCTAGAGATCTATATTAGGCACTGTGACAGCAGAAAGAAATCTGGCAGCCTTACAGTGTCATTTTGTGGAAAATACATTGGAGCTGCTTCTGGAATAAATTTACATGAGAGCAAAGAGGAATTAAATAGAGACGAAAGCACAGATTTGCTTGCGATGATGTGGATGAGGATGGCAATTGCACAGAATGTTTAGTTGCATGTCTCCCTTCTGTTATTGTGCTTCTGAGTGATCAGCAGATGTCACTGGTGATGGGTGACACGAAGCCTGTCTCTGTTCTTCGGATCAAAAAAGAATTGTCACAGCATTTCTATTCCTTGGTGGCTTGGGAGTGAGACAGCTAAATGCCAGAAGTTTCACTGCAAATGACCACATATCTTCAGCTAATAACATGTGCTTGTGTAGCTAATGAGCTGGAAGATGGATACCTCACGATCAGATCTTCCTGTACTAAAATTGTCCCCAGAACATTTAAGCAGACTACGTGCAAATATACATATATACATACGTACACACATACGAATATATATGTAGATATATGTTTATACATAAAAGCCCAAGTACTGGAGGGGGAAACAGAGACTCTGCGCATCTCAGCATGGCATCTTACTGATGTTTATGAGCTTCTCTTTCTGTTGTCTTAGGTCTCTGAAATGCTCCAGATGGGCAAAACTGTGAAGACCTCTACCTACACACTAGAAAAAAAAGATAACTTTTTACTTCTAGGATCAAAAAGAAGATAAAAATGCTGTCTGAAAAAATAATTGTGTTTGTTTCCTGATTAAAAGCCAAATATTCAGTGACACCGTTGATTAAAGCAAATCTGAAAATATCTGGGGGACACCAAAGCACCTTCTTGCATTAGGGAATAAAAACTCCCACCAGTCTGCTTCGGAAGAAACTGAAAGCCAAATAATCAGAAAGACTATGTCAAAGAAGGGGGAAAACATAATAGCGAATGTACTTTCCAGAAATCACAGAAAGCCAAATAACCAGAGGCTCATGTCAGAGGGATGTGAGTGAAAGAACCATCTTTGCAAGCAAATGAAATCTTTGCAAACCTACCCTCACCCAGATACATAACCACTCTGCTGCTTATATGAAATAGAAGGAAACACTTAAATTATGGCTGGCGTTAAACTCCCATTTCTGAAAAGGTTTGTAAATTGCAAAGTGAAGGGACTCAGAAGTGTGTAATGCTCTTTGCAAAGCACTAAGCAGTATCACAGTTTTAAACATTTTGCAGTACCTTAAAATCTACAGGCCAAAACGTTTTTCTTTGATCAGTCTGCACTGATGTGTATAAGGTGACAGACTTCATAGTGATGGCTCTCAGTGTACTGGTTCAGAAGCACTGGAAAAGATCTTGGTTTATTACTGTGTTTATTTATTGCTGGATTCACTAATAGGCCTGTAGCAGAACTGAAATAGACCAGCATAAAAATCCTGCAAAACAGGAGAGGTACTGCTATACAGCTGATTTTTGAATCTGTGACAAGTGCTGGCTACATACAAAAAATAGATTCAGGGCTTCTTAGGGTTCGAGATAAGAAAACCCTAAACTGAAGGTAACTGGTTTGTAGTTCTACAGGGAAGCTGTGAACAGACAGTGTTTCAGAGGCTTGGTTTGTTGTGGATCAATAACCTCTGGGTCTGAAAAATAATAACCATATAGAATTTCAGTTTACTTAGATTAAGTCTTAGAAAGCATAGATAACTATATATTTTTTTTTAAGCTAATGCCTTTGAGACTGCAGCCTACTTTGTTTGGAAACAATTCCGTTACTGGAGACAGGCAAAAGTCTGAAATTAACTGTGCCTTAAATCAGTCCTCTAAATAGGGAAGAGTCTATTATTACTGATAATGCTTTTACAGAGATCCAGCCAAGGGAAATTTATGTACATATAACACAGCTGTGCTGAAGCCCTTTCAAGGAGAGAATAGATTGTTGTTTGGAGCAGAAGGCTTAGAAAATGCAATGATCTAAGCCACAGCAATTAAAACCATTCCAGTCCCTTTGTCCAAATTTTAAAGTTAGGCTAGCAGGCCCAAAGATAAATATTTCTGAGCCCTTGGAGGCCAAGATGAAGAGAATCTTATCTGTTCACTGGAAACTGCCACCAGGTCTCGATGTCAGATTTTTTAAGCTATTGCAGCCATATTTCACAGGACTTTAGCACCTTGCCTCGACATAGTAGCTTAGTGATAAAAAAAAGTTCCATTATGGCAATGTAAAAAGCGACACTTTGCTAGCACATTTTTACACTAGTATTGAGTGGAGAGGAAAAGCACAATACCCCAAAATCAGTAGATGCTTCTAAAATTACACATAAGTGCTATCAAATCTACAACACATGACAGTGCAACAGGTCAGCTTAACAAAGCTTTTAACCATCAGGCAACCTGCTTTTCAAGTGTTGCTTTGGGTGGAGAGACCATCTCGCTGCCTTTGGCTTCTGCAGCACTGGAAACGTGGCTTTTTGTCATGGTGGAAAGAAACCAAAATATTATGTTACATTGCGTTACGTTGTGTTTTTGGGAAATCGCTTCAGTTCATTGTAAAAATATGGATATTCAAATATGCAGAACTCGAGGAGAGTAAAACAGTTTAGACTGGCTTAATGTGAATACACAGACACAGGTGCACATTGTACAGAGATGTGCAGTTCCCTGAAAACTCAAAAAAATGTCCAGGCTATTCTAAATTTGCAGAAATGTAAATTCTCACTAAAAAAAAAAGATAGTAGTATGAGGAGGATCTGAAAACCAGTCAGGCTCTGATGAATTAACAAAATGGTTGGTGTGTATATAGGCTTATGCATGGTTTTCCAGAAGTCCCTTGTCACCAAGAACATAACCTTCACTTTGGTTAAGACTCTTGTAGCTTTTCATGGAATTGTTCCAGTTAGAAGCAATCTCTGAAGATTATCTGGTCCCACTCCCTCTTCAAAGCATTATCAATATTGTCTTCAGGACTTCCTTTCTTCCTGAACTGGAGGGTTCAGATTTACCTTCATCCAATTAATTCCTAGCAGCACTAAAACTTTATTTCTGTTACTTTTTTCCCAGCTTGTAGTACTGATAAGACATCAGTAAATGACATAATTTCTATGTGCTCAGCTTAGCCTTATATTAATTTGTGTCTGCTCTCTAATCCTGGATCCCTTCTTGTGGTCTGAAAGTGGAGGATATGGAAAACCTAGTAGTTATCTCATTGTGTATTCTCACCTGAAATTCATTCTTTTCTGGAGGAGAAGGACATCTGGGGAGTAGGCATGGATCTGCTGCTTCTTGCAACAAAATGAATAATTGATTTACCTTTGTGATTCATGTATCTTAAGAGAAAGCCTTAAGGGATCATGCAGGTCTTGGCCTTTCTTTAAGAATCTTACTCCTTCTACTTCACCTGTTGCTCCCTAAGCCCAACGATGCTTTGAGAACCTTTCTTACTATTATTCCCCTGTCATAAGACATGGCAAGTAAGCAGTAGAAAGCTCTTCTCTGTGGAAAATGTGCATTGAAATTGGTGTAGCTTTATTATTCTGAGTAAGACTCTTATGCCATACTCATTACTATAGTGTGTGAGTACTTTCCAGTAGCATTTTAAAGAACACGACTAACATCTGTCACACACTCCTCGATTCCTTGGGTGGAGCAGAGAAGCACTTGTGATAAAGTTTCTGGTGTTTCTTAACACATATGCTATGCATTACTGTTAGTGAGGGCAAGGTCAAAGAGAATGTGCCTTGCATTTGTGAGGTGCTGAGGGTTGTGAATGTTCTTAGTTTCCTAGGAATCTACTCCACAACTGTAGATCAGCTCCTGAAATGATCTTTGCCCTCCACGTAGAACGCAGCTACTAAATTTATTTTTACAAATAATTGGTTGCTTTCTGAGGTTCATTGGTTTTTAGAGAGGTCTGCTTAGTAATTTTCACAAGAGTGATAGAACAAGAACTAGTGGATTGCTTCCAATTTCACAGAGACAGCACTTTTCTCTGGAAACAGGGGAGTAGTTCTTGCCAGTGACCTGGGGAATGGTGAGCAATACAGGCTCTGCCACAGGAGCATGAAGCTATCAAGTGTGTGGAATCACAGCAAGATCTGCTGAAAACTTAACCAGTGGCACAAATCTGGAGTTGTGTGCCTCTGCTACAGATAGTTCTTCTATGGCAAAAAAAGCAAATACTAAATCATTATCCCGAAACTTTAGGTATTATTTTTTTCTGGTTGTCTGCAACCTGGAGAATCCTTACAATAACAACCATTAGGATAGCTATGATTCCAAATATTCTGGGAAGCTAAGATAGACAGAGGAGATAAAGTTTTACGTGTTTGTGGTGACGTAAGTGGTTGAAGACATTTTCCAGCACTTTGTTTCAGATGGATTTCCATAGGCACTGGTGTTTGATGCTGGGATATAATGTATATTGCTCTAACTGAGAAACACTGAGTTACTCCAATGGTCTCATCCGCCAGAAAGAGCTAGAGTTTTCTTGCCAACCTGATACAACCATCTTGTTTGAGCTTGGCATTACCATACTCTTCAGTATTAGTGAGAAATCCCAAATGACTTAAATATAGATGTCTAAATGTTATAAGTCTTAGCCTGAGCTAATAATCTAGATTCTTTTTATATCATCTATGAAGAGAGATAGACACCTCCACACAGTGATTTATCTAACCTGTAGACGAAATGGTTTGCTCTCAGGAGGTGAGACTCTCTCACTATTGATTATATAAAGGGAACCTAGGGTAACACTCTCTTCCCTAAACATGTCATTCCTGTGACTACGATAGGGCACGTGAATCCCACCTATATTTCTTTACTGACTGACTAATGAAGACCCCGAAATCTTCAGAATGATCTTATATTTTTTGTTCACTAGCAATTTCTTCCATGCTGAAGTTCATCTTTGGCTACATTCGTCACCCTTGAAGCACTTCACCTTACTCTATACAAAAGGGCTTGACTGTATGTGTGAAAGATAATTCTCTGTGTGATTACGGATTATTGGCATTTACATTATTATCATCTAAATAGTCCAGTCCATGTAATAGGTAGTAAAGAAAAACTCGTTATATGGTACACCAAAATAATAGATGCCAGATGAAAGTGAGGTTTCCTCATCAGGCTTTGGTGGAATCACTCCAGAAAGACTCAAAACATTTTAGTAAATTACCTTTTGCTCCTGTCATGTCTTTTAGCAAATGTCTCATAATCTCCATAAGACCATGTAACTCACAGTCAAATGCTGCAGATATGCCCCAGATGAGAAACCATCTTCTGTGTTCCCTCTGCGGATAGAGGATCATCTGTGCTGCTAAAAAGGCTCCATCCTGTGTTCTGGCATGATTTCAGCCTGTTCCAAGTTTAGAATATGAGCATCAATTAGATGAGGTTGTAGTTGGCCTTTGCTTAGTTACGCTATGAACTTACTCAGGAATGGTAGAACGGGTTGGAGGGCAGAAAGCTGGTGTCCAGAAGTGGTTTCTCAAGGACTGAAATATGGGGTTTGGACTTATTCCAAGCTGTCTTTCACAGGTTAGGAAATGCATAGATTGAGTTAAACCTTAGAGCTAGACCTTCTTATGGTGAATTAATACTGTGGAATTTGGTAATACCATACATTTCAGTGGATGTGTATAGAATGGATATTGTTTGCTAGCAAGTGTGAACTTTTCAGTGCAGCAAAAAAATAATGACTGTTCTCTTCGGGTATGAAACAGGCTTTTAAAAATCTGTTATGCTTCTTTTCTTCTGTGTCAGGTGTTTTAAGTACTGCCAGGATTTCAGTGGCCATACTTCTTCCTGCGTAGGGTATCAGAGAACCAAAAAGTACATGATCAGTTGTGAGGAACCACCTTTTTATTAGCCAAGCTGTGATTGTTCAGTGGTCAGCGACAACTGTCACAAAGTCACAATTTACTTCACCCCCATCTTGTACAGGCAGTAATATTGACTTTTACCACTCTTTGTATGGAATTTGTTGGAGGGCAAGAGTTTTCGTCAAGCGAAGAACCTGATTCTTTTTGATGTCAGAGGTCTGGAAGACAACAGAATCTGAAATCCTTATTACCCAGATCAAACTTACAAACAGTGTACTGTTCAGGAAAACTCATTTCTGCTGGTGTTGTCACTTCACAGGGGAAGTTTAAAAATAACTGTGAATTGATAACATGATTGTATACATTTTTTATTCTGCCCTGTCCC
>JAOXJM010000001.1:133642641-133665160 GCA_026413425.1 Tringa solitaria
TCCCTGCCCATGGCAGGGGTGTTGGAACTCGATGATCTTTAAGGTCCCTTCCAACCCAAACCATTCTATGAGCCTATGAAATGCATGTAGTATTCTTTCCTTCTTCTGACAAGAGGAATGCTTGAGTTCACTGGGGTGAGGTTTGAGAAAGTGAAAGTATAGAGGGAAAGCAAGAGTAATGAAATAAGTTATGTGAAGTTCAGAAATTGCTGATTCTTTTTCTCTGCAGTGGCATGCTCCATTGTACCAGTCCTGTTTACATTTTGAGGCTTCCCTTGTTAAGTGACAATTTCAGTTCCATTTTTTTTCGTCAATGTGTAACTGTTGTGGGACATACTGGTTGCTTCACAAGAAATGAGTTTTCAGAGTCCTGAGCCCTTTAGCTAATGACCTTTGAGCCAGTTTCAGATGTATGTAGTAACACATTTCAGGGCATTTATTTTCTCTGTTGCTGTTTCTTGGAAATGAATAAAGACTTCTGAGTGACAACCTCAGGAGATGTCTCTAAATGACCCAAAAGAAATGAGTATAAAAACCAACTTGCACTTTTGTTGTAAAAAAGTTGAACATTTCAGACAACATACTGAGGCAGAGGCTCTATTGCTGTTTCTTTCCATCTTCTCTTGTGACAAATCAAGAAATGAATTTCTCACTGTTATCATATTTTTCGTAAGTTTTGTGACTGCAGGATTACCTTAACTACTGGCAAAACTTGCAGTGATCCTAAGTGCTCCTGCACAAAGTATGCCAAATCCAGTTGCATAGTAACACATACAAAATGCAGAAACATGCCTGAAAAACATCTCTGAACTTTCTCTTAAACAACAGAATAGATATATTAATTTTCTAGGTACAGATTTAGTACTTCTTTATGTCTGTCCAGCCCAAGTCACGAGCTGGATATCTGAAGGCTGAGAGCTCAAAATATGTGTAATTTTCTGCTTAAGCTATCAATATATTTCCCTTGCTTTGGATTTTACAATTTAGAATAAAGGATGTAACGGTTATAAAGAAAACAGACAAGTGCGCATCTTACAGAGATTTAACAGTTGCTATAGTGCTTCTTGCTTTTCAGATCAAAACAGAGTAAAACCTCTCCTAACCACAAGCTTGAAAATATGTCTAAATTACTGAAAATTCAACACTCAGTATTTAGGCATCTGCAATATTTTAAATATTAATCAATAAGATGGATAGGTAATATTATTTGGGTTTGAGAACCATGTATTAGCCAACATCATATTGCAGGAAAGGGACCATCAGTTCAGTCAGCACCTCTTTGCAATTTGATTTTCAGACCCAGGAAGAAACAGACCTGCAGCTGTCAGTGCAGTCAAAAGAGCTGTGGGGCCAAATTTTCATATAGATTCTTATCCTGGATAACTTGCAGGATTTGTACAGATATTTCTGTCTCTTCCTCATAGGTAACCTCTTTATTTGCACAATATGGTATGGGTATGATTACAAGGCTCCCCAGAAAAGCCCAGATGTCACAAATGTGACATCTACATGGGACACTGAACAAGGAGAGGAAAAGCAAAAGCAAGAAAACATAGCTAAAAGGCACAGGACTACATGCAGGATTCTGAAAGGCATTTTTAAATGCTGTGTCTGGGAAGCTGAACAGCCAGAGGGATAACACATGGTTTGATAAACTCTTTTGAAAATTCACTTCTTATGCCAAAAAGGAAAGAGAAATTGATGCCAAAAAGGAAAGAGAAATCTTTGGAAAATTTGTCTCCATGTAGCCCAACCCTGAAGGAAAAATAACCTCATGGTAGCCATCACAATGTTTTCTGTAAGCTGCCTTGTAGATCTGTTTCTTGGCTGACCCCAAGATGGGAGGTGTTTTCTACTATCTTCCTGAACGTAACACTCCTTGGAAATTTTTTCACTGAACTTATTTTTTGAAAAAACAATTCTGTGAGCATAAAATATGCCGCAGTTTTGCCTCTGTGTTATGGATGACAGAGCAGGTTCTTTATAAAGCCCTGTCTGGATTTAGGGCCAGGGCCTGGATGCTGGATGCTTCCTGAACATACCTGCTGGGCAGGCTGATTCACCGTCACCGGGAGCTTGGGACTGTCTTAAATCCAGATTTTACTTTCAACCACTTCTGGTGTGTAAGATCCATCTTCCAGAACCACCAGGAATAGGAAACTAGAGCCCTTGCTTAGCACAGACTTCTGCCTTCATCTTCCTACATACCATAAGATGGGCTCACTTTTTGTTTTTTCTTAAACAGCAATAGCAACTTTTGAAAGAAGCCATTCCCACCCTTTTGTTGCCTTTTTCACAATCAAGACATAGAGTGAAATATAAATATTGTAAAACATGCAGCACAACTCTGAGTGGAAATAGACTTTCAGAAAAGCTAAAAACAATGAAAGGAAGAGTGTGAATTTGCCCATCTATGAAATTTATTCTTCCCTGAAAATATTTTTTAAAGCTCAAGATTCTGATTTCCTGCTTCCAGCACACAAAAAAGAGATGGCTTTGACTGACCTCCTTGGCCTTGGAAAACTGGAGAGGACCAAGCTGAAAAATTACATCAGAAGCAGATTGGTCTTATTTAGAATCTGGGAGAAAGAAATCTGCTGAAACTTCTTCCTGTGTGCTGAGGGAGAGATATGTTGTTCTGTATGGAAACCCCTACCCCCTCCATCGATTGGATTCTGCTCTCATTTGTGGATAAGGGGACTTGAACTGTTGAAGTCAGTTAAATTACAGTGGTGTCAATCACTGGGGAACCAGCCCTCTGGGTGAACAGATTTAGAGAAAAAAATTAAAAAAAGCATTGGTTACTTAAGATCAGCCAGTACAGCTGTGGCAAAAGTCTGTTGTTTATATTTACACCTTTCGAAAAGGAGACTGTGTTTAGTGGTGTGTTGTTACAGCAGCATTTGGCTGCTTATTGCAACATGTAATTAGAGATTTTACAATTTGATGTGCCAAGCAGTGCATCCTCTCCACAAAATTTTTAAGATGACAATCACTTTTATTGCTGGAATTTCATTCATGGAAATAGTAAAAAAGCCCAAATACCATTTGAAAGAATCTATCTAATCTTCCCTCAGGTTAGTATTCACAACCATGAATTAATTGGGAAAATAAACTACACTCCAATTTAGAATTTAACTACACTCCAGGTCCCATCTTGGTTCCTAAATCAGTATGGGTAATGCAGTTTGTAAGTCTTGTGCCTTTTGCCAGTTTAAGTCAGTGCTGAAAACAGTCATTGGTTGGAGCATAATTAAAATAGTACTCTCAGAGGACGATCTTTTTCTTAGTAGGGGTCTGTAATTATGCATTAACTGGTTATCTGTTATGCTTGGGGCATTAAAAGCACAACAGAATTTAACTCTCTTCCCTGTATTTTTGCGTGAAGGCTGAGGGAAATTTTTGAAGCAGACCTCCTATTCAAAAATCCATAAATCCATGCTGTGTTTTCATATATGACATCTGTATGGCTCCATGTACGCTACAAAAATTATCCAAATAAGAGCAGTCAAGCCATTCCAGTAATCTGGAAATATCCCTCAAGAGAGGAGGGAAAGTATTTTTTCTCCTACTATATTTTACCATCGTAATGGACATCTAAAACTATAATAAAATAAATGGCTGACTTCTCTGTATTTTTTTAGCCTGACAGTCAATAAATTTACCAGTGGTTGGCAGCTCAAACTATTGTAACATGAATGGTATTTTGGATTGCTCTGAGACTCAGTAGTGGAGTGCGTAGCCTTGTTGGATCTGGTCCCACAAAGTCTACGGCTTGTCATCCTTGTCCGTCCTCCCTGCCATACCCGCAGGGCTCTGATGACGTTATTGCTGGGCTTCACACAAGCTAAAGCTCATAAAGCTGAAGTTTTGCTTCATATGAAGGCAGTAGTCACAGTCAATGAGTTTAACAGATGCAGTGGGCCCTCTTGGTGCAGTCAGGGAGCTTAAGGAATCAGATTTTTTTCCAAGATAGAAAGCAACAAAGTGTTACATGAAACCCCTTTTTTTGGTCTTTTTTTTTTTTTTTTTTTGGCTGTTTTGCAGGATGGAATTTTAGAGCATACACAGAGTGCTGGAAGTTTCATTTGAGATGTTACTTTTAGGATGCGATCCCAAGCCCTGTGGACAGAAAGGAGCTTGGCAGAGATGGGAGGTGGGAAATAGGCTGCACTGATACGATGTAAAAAAAAAAAAACGATGTAAAAAAAAAAGACAAAGGCAAACGGCTCACAATTGCTTTTAAATAATCAACATGGATGTTGTAGCACTTATTTTATTAAAGTAATATTATAATTTGTTATACTAATAAAAAACAACAGGAAAGGAGAAAGAGAAATGGCTGATTGTTTCAAGGTAGTATGTTCACCTCAGCTCTTCCAAATCAGTAGCTCTATAGAGGTTAGTGCAGCTCCTTGTCACGTGAATGTGTGTCAGAATAATTTTAAAAGGGTCCTTTTGAAGCCCAAATGGAAGAGCAAATTGTGGTATAGTTTCTGCGTTTGCCATTTTGCTTTGGGATATTGAACTGTCAAAGTGGTGCTGCAACAAGACAGATACTGCTAAGCTGAAATTCTCCTCACCCTAACCGGTGCATCACTTTAATGCCTCTCATACGACATCTCATTCCTATGGGATTTTGAGTAGGAATGATGTAGGAGTACTGTTATATATACCCTATATGAAATAGCTCTGCAAATATGTATTTAGCAGAAGAAATATAACCATGTGCGTAGATCACAGTGCAAGCGATCAGCTCAGCAATCAAAAGCATTCAATTGCAGGTGATTAGCATTCGGGCAAAATATTTTATTAGAAAGAGACCCTTCAGCTACCACAAGTGAAATGTTAAATTGCCTAAAAATCTTTTGATGCCCCAGTGAATAGTTTTGGCCTAAAAAAATGAAAAACAACAACAACAAAAAAGCGAATCAAAGCTTTGGTACTGAAAAAAGTCAACTTTAAACTAAGTTATATTGAAAATGAAAATAATAATTAGCAACATCACTCTGTTGTTGAGTTGTTCTTAAAGAAAATATGATTTCTTGTTCACCAAATTAATTCCATCTTGGAGGAATGATATTATTTCACTGTTTCTGCCCAATGTCTATTTATTTTGTCTCTGTGGCATTCCACACTAGAGAAAAAGAAAAAAGTTCTTTACTCAGCTCTTCTGAAGCACATTCACCTCATCCACAGAATAATCAGAATGTAGGTGAAACAAAAGCAGCAATCGCCCTTCCTTTTCCCAAAAAGAAAGCTACTGCAGTCCCTTGGTGAGTACAAGAAATAAACTTCTGCAGAAGTCTTGATATAAAGCAGTTACTATACTATAAAGACAGAGTTACATATTTTGGTTTTACCCCGTGTGGATAAACTTTTTCCCTCCTGCTGTAGGTATGGTTTTACTGTACAGCTGCATTTATTTACATGTGTTCCTGGAACTGCGAAAAATTCTTTTCCTAGATTTATAGGTTGGTATGTATATAGTGGTTTGGCTTCTCCTAACGTTTTCTTCCCAAAACAAACCCAGTTCCTCTTGGTACCTGAGATGTATGTGGCAGTAGTGCTGCCATCTGGGTTTTGTAGCCTAACCTGTACTTCGGCATTTCTTCCCCCTCTTCCTCTCCCCTCCTACCAGCTGGAAACCATGGAGAGGCAGAGGACGTGCACAGAAGCAGATAAATCACTGCATTGTTTTCTCAGGCCCAGGTAATTAGCGGCGGTGTTTCTGAAGCAGGAGGACTACCAACAGAGTCTTCCAGATAGACTTCGTGTTTACAGAAGTGAGGCAAACCATCAGCTGCGTAAGATGTGGTGTTGAGAAATGTACCTGTGGGGAGGCAGAGAGGAAGCAGAGTTGACAAGGAAAGAAGATTGATCAGATTCTTGTTTTTAAAGAAATGTTCCCTGTAACAGGGTGTGGAGCAGCTTTTAGCTATTCAGTGGACATGGTCAAAATGCACGTAGCTTTGTGGGGGTGGGTGCAACTTCTTTAAAGCTGTGATAAAAGGCAACTCTGGAAAGCAGCCCTACTTAACCATGAAATGGAGAGGGTTTGTGCATATGTGAATGCAGTGCATTTTCTCTCTTCTGTATGTTCCTTTTTCAATTTCAGAGACAAGTTACTCTTCCTGTGGCTTTTCCTGTCAGCAATAGATGGGAAAGCCCTCACCCAAACCTTTGGCTCTGGTTAGGTGAAAGTTCCTCCTGCTTCATCTCTTAGATGAAAGATACCTCTTACAGTTTTTTTCCTGAATCAAAGGGAACAGTGCCTCTCCCTCTCCTCTCTCTTTCTCCACCCCCAACCCCCTCCCTTCCTCTTTCTTTTCAGTTTAGAAGCTGACAAGAGGTGGATAAGACTGTAAGTTATTTAAAATAATAATTGAATTATTTTCAAGATATTGGTAATAAGGATAAAGCAGATATATACCACACGTTCTTAACTTTAAAGACATTAGTAGTCTGAGCCATTTAATGGAGACTCATTGCTGGCTTCATCCTCATTTGAAAGAGTCCTAATTAGGCAGCCAGTAGCTATTGAGAAACAGTGGCCTGAATTTACTGAGAGTATAATTCTGAATTTGGCTCTGGCTTCAGATCTGTCTGAATAAGATTAGTCTGAGAAATTTGGAGCTTTCGGTTCTTGAAGTTTTCCTTCAGCAGCTTACAAATGTCACTGTTTATGACACTGGCAACATTTGGAAGCTATAAAGTTATTGCTTCAGAAATTATTTTTATAATGTACAATGATTCAGTTTCAGACAGCGTAAATCAAAGAGAAAAACAGTTCAGTGAATTGTAATTCTACCTTGAATAGAAAAAATGTCCATATTTTTTTGTTTTGCCAGATTCTGGGAGCTAAATTTCAGCCCAAGCAATTTTATTTTCAGCTGACCCCCTCTGCCTGCAATTACTCTGAACAGTTTTCAAATGGGTTTGAAATTACCCCAGATCTATTTCTTTTGATTTAAATTTAACCATTTGTCTAGTGGATTAAAGGGCTCAATTTCTGATGGGGTGACCTCCATTTATCATGTGAATTCCTTGATCTTCTTGCAAATGTTAAACTGTATAAGAATGCTTTAAGAGAAACAAATGATCCAGTCAGTTAAACTAACTCAGAAAAATAAAATATTGGCCAGAATTGTTTCTCCTGGAATATGGGAGTGTCTGGAATACTCTGGGGCAACACTGCAGAGAACCATTTATAACAAGCAAGAACAAAACTTTGAAGTGAAAGGGGAACCCTATGGTTCGATCAAGTCACCCAGTGAAAATAAAACCCCTTAATCTATCTTTAAAATATATGAAGTGAATCAGACTCTGTAAGTAACATTGCTGAGCAGAGCTGTTAAATTACTGAGCACTCACTTAATGGTCCATCACATGTTGTTTAATAGACTCACCCAAAGAATGTAACCGGTGAGCAGGAGGGATGAGCAGCATGGACAGGCTGTTTCTGTAGTTCTCCCATGAGTCATATCAGAAGCAGTGGTACAAAATTTCATGGTTTTGAGCTATCCTTATTTAACCTTTACACAGCAGTAGGACCAAAAGTGAAAAACCTCCTGTTAATTGCTCCCAGGTGCTAAATACTCCACAAATAATTCATAAATGATTGTCCCTGCTCCAAAGTAAGACTGTTAAGACTGATGAACGTTTTATAATAAGTAATTAATAGCTTTGACACCCTTGAAGTATTTAGTAAAATCAAATGATCCAAATTCTAGATTTTCATTTTTGAGCTATCTGCCAGTACAGTATTCCTACTTATTTGTGCAGGTTGGTTTCTTTACCATTCTCTTTTCTGTCATTATTGAGTTTATGTCTTTGGACTGTAGGAGCATCTCCTTGCCCATTTTGCTGAGCATGAAGGCAGATTTTAGCTTCAGTATTAAAGATAGGCATTGATTGTAAGAATAGTCTGTTTTGTAGGACAAAAAAAATCCAAAGAAGAGTATAATTTGTAATGGAACAGAATTCTACTCTTTTTGAACTGTATGTTTTGCATTTCATGTTCTCTTTATGGCCTTTCTCAAAGCATTAATAGAATTTTCTTTTGGACTGAAGGGGTGTTTAACCTTGGCATTAGGAGTAAATTGCTGAGCTCCTGTGTAATCTTTCCCATTCACTGTCTTGAATGGCCAAATGAGTATTGTGCTGAACTAGGAATGCAATAGAGAGAGTGCATTTTAGATAGTCCTCTTTGAGGGAGCAGTGGTACAGCAGGAAAAAACCTAGAAGATAAAAAATCTTTTGGTGGTTAAAGTTCAAAAATTAAAAAATTAATATCCATCTTGCAAACTTTAATAAGCTATAATGTAGATGCTGTGTCTGAACTAATTATCCAAATCTCTGTTTGTCAGGGGAAATCTGGTTAACATGGTCAACTGAGTGATTAATCTGACCAAATGTAGTTGGCTACTACAGGAATGAGAGAAAAACCATCTAATCTTTGAAGATTGATTATATCGACAACATCTCTTAGCCTAGATATAAACATTATAAACACCCATATTTAGTCATGCGAAATCACATTTTATGTTAGATCTTATTGAACAGTTTCTGGAAAAATCAAAGTTAACACCATTTTAGCAAATGTTTCTGCTTATCTTCCTTTCTTCCAGTTTTATAAGCAGGAAATATGCATATAAAAATTGAAATTTCTACCCACGCAAAATCCCTCCTTTCCAGGAAACTGTTGTATTGGCTTCTGATAATCACAAACTGATGAGATGTCTGCCTGTGTGTTTCTCCCTGTTCTAGGCAAAGCACTGAACAAAACTGATCAATAGCGAATAACCATCATCCACCTAATACTATTCTTTTAGCTGCCTTGCTGGCAATTAATCTCAAAACATGAGTTCTTCACTTGGTTTGGGTACCCTCTCAGACACAACGGGAGGGGAGATGTAGCAAAGCTTTGGATCTCTTTCAAGGGCAGTGGAAGTCCCGTGTGTGTTACTACTGACATACATACTGAAATGGAAATATTGGAACAAACTGCTTTTGCTATTCTTGCTATTCTGGTGAATATTCTGGTGTGTCAGTAGTGTTGCAGGGTTCTCAGCCTGTGGTGAAACGCCACTGATGGAGTCTGTTTTAATAAGGTGGGATACATGGCCTTCCTGATATGAGGCTCGGAGCCCACCAGAGCACTTGGCTGAAAGAGGAGGATGCCTGACCCCTCCTTTGTACTGCCCTGGCACTGTAGAAGGATGCTGCAGCTTCCAAACCAGCTAGACACAGGTAAGAAAAGAAAGCACATATAGGCATACAGTCTGCATCGCTTTTTCCATGACCCACGCTCCCCCTGTTTACTTAAGCAATAAAATTTTAAAACAAATATGTTTTACAGTTTACTCTATTGCAATAAATCAATGTAGTCTATACAGAATTAAGATTAAAAAAATATCTGAAATTAAGACTTTCAAATGGAAAAATGATTTAAGTTATATCACAGTAACAGATATGGCGATGAAGTCTTTAATATGATTCTGTCTAGGACAAAGGGCTGCCAGCAGTGGGTACATCTCCTTTTTTTTTCTCCAAAATTCAACAGAAGAGGCATGTTCCAACCACGGGTTAGAACAGCAGTGCTATTCTTGCAGTGTGGATTTTAATTTGAGCAGCGTGGCTTCAGCCCCAGGCTCCCTGTCAGCTGCAGTTCCAACTTAACTCCCAAGTTACCTTGCTACTTTCTCCCAAGTTAGTCAAATTGGTTGAGGCAGCCCAAAATGAGAACATATTTTTTTTTGTGGAATAGGTGCCCTCATTCTGAACCAACTAAAAGTCACTGAATACCACCATTCTCAGTTTTATTTTAGTCTCTAAATCCAGCTTGGACAATTGTAGCCTTTGGAGAATTTTTTTCTATTGCTTTTTTATTTCTTCTGTAGGCAGACAACAAAGGAAAATGGAAACTCTCACTAGCCACTTCAAAAGTGTGCTAGTAAGAAAATCTATTAACTGCTCTTCTTATCTCACTCCTTTGGAATCAGATATGTTCCTGGGAATTACTGTGCTGTATGTACAACAGAAGTTCAATCACAGGAACTGAAAGACTGTAACAGGTAATGCTATACCAGAGTTAGAAAGGCAAAAATTTGGGTTAAGTTAGAATTCAGCATAATAATATCAATTACTATGAATGTCACTTAGCTCTTATCTTAAGTCAGAAACCACACAAATAAGAGGTTTTATGCTGGTTTAGAGGATTGCATTCCAGAGAGGAGCAATTGAAATGTGAAATCGGCCAGCCTACAGCCATGTTGCCAAATGGAGTAATTCCTCCCACCCCTGCTTCATCTGTGTGTTCCCATGCCCTTCCTTGTTTGGACAGGAGCAATTATGTGACTGCATGAAGATGCAGATCAGGGATCAGATCTGATCAGGCTGAGAATTTTTTGGTGGGGGGAATGTCTTAAGTCTATTCTCAGCTGGATCTGAGTTGCTGCAGTTCACCTCATCACTGGGTGAATGGTGGTGCAGACACAGAGCAGGGTCTGATGTCTATATCTTGGGTTTAGGAGAAGAGCGAGAAACTCTTTCTTTTGGTCTGTGGTCAACTTTGGATTGGCTTAATAAGCTAACTGCAAAACCATACTTGTAGAAATGATTTGAGGGTAGAAGAGACAGAAACCTTCATTTATGGTATGTGCTTTTGGTGCATACTTTTCATGGGGTTGATTGAGAAGACATGGAAAAGATGTATCTGTTTCATCCTCTGTTAACTGGAGATCCCCCATTGCTGGATCTGAGGCCATTGCTGATCCGGAGACCATTGCTGCACAGGGTCACAATGAATGAAGCCTGATGTGAAAGCCTTAGTTTTTCAGGTGAAATTTAAAAATCTAAAATCTATTCATTAACTAGATTCTTTCACTAGAGAAAATTAGACTCACAATGTACATACAGGTAGAAACTTCCTGTTTTAGATATGTGCTGGTGCTGGTGGAGTAAGAGAGAAAAAGCGATTTACAGTATGGAAGCAAATATGTTGCTAATTTCCATTTTCCTCCCTTTTTAGCTACCATTTGTTTTGGGTTGGGGAAAGGAAAGAAGCTCTGAAAACATCTTCCAGTCCTTTCAAAAACCCCAACCCACTATCCCACCTGTCATTTACCTCATGAAAAACCACAATGAAATATCTGTGCTGTGTGCTGCTTGTAGCTTGGTTAAAACAATCATCTGTAGCTAGTTTGATATGACTGTGTCTGTGGGTCTCACGTAATAAGAGTAGATGTAAGGCCAACGACCTTACAAATTATTGGAAGATAGGTGGCTGGATAGAGTAGAGAGCTCCTCCTATTCTATCTGAGAGAAAAGCTGCAGCATGAGCTTTTATAAGGCATCAGAGAAGCTGGTGTCTGCTGGGGTGGAGGTTTCCGAAAGCCACCACTGGAGGAGAAGCTGCACTTGAGGCTTGTTCTTGGCTACCTGACACAAATCTGTGGGAAGGCAGCTTTCATTGGTTTCTCGTTACTGCTTCTCAATACAATACCTTTTCCAGTTCTTAAGTGGCTTCTTTGATGGGTGGAATAAACGTTACCACAACTTTTACCCAAGCTTACTGTGAAAATCTATACAGATCTTGAATTTTGGTTTGACACAAGTTCCTCAAATGACCCTGGGTTCTGTAATGGCCTTAAATAATATTTAGATGCAGGGTTAGGCTTACGTCTGAACAATTTTACCTTTTTTGTTTTTTTCTTTTTCCTTCTTTTTTCTGAGTGACCTTTTGACATGTCTGTCTAAAGGATCTTCCTTTTAACCAAATAGAAATAATGATATTCCCTTTTGTTCTTTGTCCCTTATCTTTCAATGTAAATACATTACTCAGAAGAAAATTACTCCCCAATTGCAGTGGAGAGCAATGAGCTCCAGTGGGCTGGGTGTTTGTCTCAAGTCTGTTTTTTGATATTGCTGGCAAATCTCGTGGACTCCTGTATTTTTCACCAGAATGTGAATCTGGGACTCATGCTGCAGCACACCTGGACTTACAATTCGTGTCACTGATACCTGGTCACAAGTACAGGCCATGTGCTTTACTTAAAAAATATGATGCCCTACAAACCTGTGTTTCCTTCCCCCTCCCTGTCTGTGTGTATGTATGTATTTGTGATAATTTATGGAAACACACATTTAATAACATTTTCTTTTGGCCTTCTGGGGATTGTGTTGTGTGTGTGTGTATATATATCTATATTTAATTTTTTTTTCTCTTCCCTGCCCTGTTCCCCTAGCAATTCAGGCCCTGAGCAGGATTTAAAGCACCTGCCCAGTGGGTCTGGCCGACTGGGAGGGAGGTGGGAGGTTGAGGCTGAAGTGGCCTCAAGCTGGACAGCCTTTGCCATCAGGGTGGGTGGCGCAGGATGCTCAACCAGCCGAGCATTGCCTGTGGGAGACTCTCTTCAAAGAACAGCACCTATGACACTTTCAACTTCTGAGATTTTACATTTTCATTTACTGGCTCTCAATTTTCCATCTAATTTTCTGATAATACTGACCAAATACATTTTGGTAGAAATATCTGTTGGAAACGTGGAGCAATTTGGCATCTAGGTATTTGGTATCTTGTTTCCTCATGCGTCTGCCTTCCTTAGAAAGTCTTAACTTGCTTTAGAACCAGGAATTAATGATACTTAAAAGCATCTCTGTAAGCAGATCTGAAAAAATGTTACAGACTCGTAACACCACCACTTATTCACCAATATTGCCATTTAATCCCTGCCAGAATTGATCCTTCAAAGTCTAGTGAGACATTCTATTTTTCGGAAGTATCTGCACATGCAGAGACCAAGAATCTTTCCCTGAAGGAGCTAGGAGATATTCCTGCTGATGCTGAAGTGTCAAAAAATATAGAAAACCCTGTCTTCTTTGGGGAATGATTCTGTGCCTCATGGCTCAGTGAGTCCATGTGTACTGGAGAAGTGGTTGTTTTTCCTTGCTATTTTCAACTCTCCTCTCCTGTGGCTGCAACTGCAGCCTGAAGGAAGTTCCTCAGCTCAGTACTGCTAATCTCTTACTGACAGTTCCAAACAATTAAGAAATGCCCTAATTTACGGGGTAGGGGGGAACCCTGTTGTTGTAAGAATAATTAATTGCTGCTATGAAAAAATATATTTATTAACAATGATATCTTCACATATTAATTACCTGATTTTAGACCATTTTTCTTTTCTGGAATATGAGATATTTATAAAAGTGATGGAAACACATAACACACAGAATATCGGACATCATTGGTATGCTGGTTAGAAGCTGGAGTACAGCATGGAAAAAGTAGGTTTCGTACATGATCAAAAAAATCTCTATTTGTTTTTCCTCTTGGTTATGAAATGTTCATCACTGGATACAGAATTTTCTTACAAGTGTATTGTGCAAAATTGTTGGTGATTCTTCAACTCAATTTGTAGTCTACAGGGGCTTGAGAAGACTTCTAATGAGAGAGAAATTTAGTTCCATTCAAAGAGAAACACTGAAAAGGGCTGTTCAAAGTTCTGGTAGCTGGAGTGTTATTCCTGTAGGCATTTTGGTTAATAAAATATGCTCATGTTGCATTCCTTTCATTTCCAGGGTAGCCTGGAACTCTCCTCTCAGAGATGCTGCTCTGCCAAACGCTTCTTTAGTCCTTACCATGAATCTGACTCTTCCTGTTGATTATCCTGCTCGGAGCTTTGGTAGCAAGGCATATAGCCCAGCTGTGATCATCTGAAAGCTGTGCTGTTTCTTTTGAATTGGAAACCATCAGTGTCACTTGAACTATTTCAGCTGAATTCCGTGATATTGAAGCAGATTCTAAATATCCGGCAAAGCATCTACCCCAAAGTTGTCTTTGCTGAGATATGTTGATACGGGCTGAATGCCTACTAAAGCATTAGGCAATAACACAAATAATCAGCAGGGAATAAGGGCAGACACACAGGCAATTAGGATCAGTCTTATAAATTTATTAATGTAATTTGCAGATTATACCAATTTGTGAGAAATAGAAATACTAGTGAGAAAAAAAAATACATTAAAATACAACTGGTTCCCAGAGAAAATTACTAATAATAAGGGCCTCAGGGGAAAATATACAGACAGAAAATAGATCAAGGATTTTACTTAAAAATAAGTGCATAGACAAAGAGGGAAGCAGTTCAGGTAGTAAAAGCTCAGATGAAGGAAAACCCCAAGATGCTGCCTTGAAAAGAACTGGAGGTAACAGAGAGATCTAGAGGTGACACTGAACAGCAAATGAGACATGACTTTACCTCTCATTTAGATATTGTGTGGTATGGCAATAAAAGAGATGAGAACTACCTTTAGGCTATCTGAAGATATGAGGGAGAAGTAAAAGTCCCTGTCCCTGTGTGACAAGACAGGAACTATTTCATTAAGATCTGAGCATTTTTTTACCAGAAATATGTTATCAGAATGTGATTGGAAGAGAAAGAGAGAAAAACCAGCAAAAACAGTGAACAAAGGGAGCTGAGCATACCAAGCTTGACTGAATCATAATTAAATGAGTTTCATAATAATCTGTATTGGAAAGGGTTAAGTGCTGAGAAGGAATGTGATGAGAAGTAATGACATGAAATTAAAGAAAGAAAAATTAGATGTAGTATTTTGAATAATTTGGACTGAACAGACTGAGCAATTGTGGGTAAAAGAGAGATTTTGGCCAAAGACACCAGGGAAAACCCTCATTTTTACACATTTTTAATGTCCACAGAACAGACGGAGTCAGGCTTTTAATGTCTCACTTAAAAGATGCATGCAGATGGTGTTTTTTCATGCATTTGAAAAATGAATTTCTACATTTTGATTATGTTGTCATTAGCAGTAGCCTTACTCGGTAATTAGGAAGCTGGTTCCTAGCATGTGTGAGAGAGAGATATATTGAGAAAGGAGGATGGTTATCTCTTTGTTTCCACAGGGATATAATTAAAGGCAACCAACAACATCATCAAAGCAGTAGAAGAAATTAAAACAATAACTATACTAAACTGGAAATGGCTTATTGTTCAGTGAAAAACAGCTGATCTTCATCAGAGAAGGCCACATTATTGGCCAGTACTCACTCTGGCCAAGAAAGAAAATGAAATTCCATGAGAAGAGGTTTTTCCCTGTAGTAAATGCAGAGCCTTTCCTAGGTGAGTGGCTTTGAATTAATATCTATCAAGAAATAAAGTTGTAGTAGTCCAAGAGTAGTCTAAGAGATTTTTTCTTTCATTCCTAGGTAACTTTTTAAAACATGCCAAATACCAGGAATCCTGCTGCATGGCATCAGAGGAGAAAGCAAGAGTGAGAATATTTCATCGCTGGAAAGGAGCTGATGCTTCAGGAATGGCATGTTCAAGTGTCAGTGAGGAATGATGCTTGCCTGCTGCCCACTTCTTCCACCGAGCAACCTTTTCGGTTCTCAGAAAAGGAAAAAAACCACAAAGCAAACCCAACCCTGAACTCCTAGGCACTCTTGGAAAGTGAAACAATATGTTTCTCTCCATGACACATTTGCTGCAAGCCACAGACTGTGCATGCGTCATTTTTGTTATTGTCATTCTCAACTTTAGGGTTACATGTGTTTTATGGTAGGTGAGTGTCTGTATTTTTTACAGCATGCGATAAATATGCAGTTATACTGTTAAATGTTTCAAATGTACCAAAACGTGTCCAGGGTTTTATCCACCAAGTTCCATTCATCCAGGGGAGCTCCTGGTTTGGGAGACTGGAGCGCCACACTCCTGCTCCGACCTCTGTGGAGCTATTATTCTTAGTGCCTGGAGGACAAGTCTCCAGGCAAGATACCAAGCATGCCTGCAGAGACTGCTGCTATAAACAAGAAATCATCGACACATGCAAATGTCCGTCTTTGCTACCTCTTCCTGAATCACTGTGGTCCTTTCCATACATCTTCATTGCTTTCTAGTTATCTTCCCTTCAATCTATGAAAGAGCTGCTGACAAGGATCTCTGTACTTCCTGCCCTAACCTTTTTACCTCTCAATTTGCCAAATCCTTTTAGTAGTTTTTCAGTCTTTTTCATCAAATTCAAAAACCTGTCTTCACCATTGTCTAGGCTATCTGTAATATGATCCATACATCTCTCTTTTAATTTGCTTGAAAATTCTGTTTCTTTCTGACTTTCCCTTTCCTTTCACCCTGCTCCTCCCTGCATCTGCTTTTTCCACTTTTAGTTTCAGACTTTCTTTCTCATCAAGCCCCATTTTTTTTGTGCTGATCAGTGGGACACCATCTCTTCCCCTTAAGGTCTACCCTTTAATTGATCCCTTGTGTAGTTAACTGAGAGTTTTTTATACTTCTCCAGTTACAGCCATTTGTATTGTGGACTCCTTACAAACCCTGCTCTCTGGGGAAAGAACTGGCTTTTCCTCTGTTTCTGGGTTTAATACTGATTTGGCTATGACTTACTTAGGGAAGGAGGTCTTTGGCAGGCTGAAGTTCAGCCATAGGGAGAAAAAAGGATTGGACTGTGCTGAAATATAAACAGAATGGTGGAATTTCCCAGCATTTTTCATGGGCTACTGGTTGGACCAAGAGTTAAATGTTTGAAGTAAATCAAATAGTATTGTCCAGTCACCAAGACAGTGTGCATCAGCCAGATGCACATTGGTTCCTCTTTTGAAAAGCCTCAAGTAATTGTGCTGGAGAAGAGCTTTGGTTTAGTTTGAACTTTTAACGCAGGGGGGTTGGGAGGCAGAAGTCATCTTCTATAAAATTGGCTGATTGCTTTCCTTCGCTTAGGAAATCAATGGTATTTTAAAAGTAAACTGCGCTGAACATAGGTGTTGCAGCATGAATCTCTTTTTTTCACTTGAGTTGCCACAGCAACATAAAATTTCCTTTCCCCCACATTAGCTTCCCTAAAATGTACTTCACAAATTGTCTTTGGAAAAAAAAGCCTTGTGTCATGCTGACAAATTGTGCTGTTTGCGCTCTTAGTATTTGGTCTTCTGTGGAGTTAGGATTATTAGAGCAAAGCTACCTGATGCGCAGAGAACTCAGCTTTGACAAATTCAACCTTAACTAAAGGGATGGAAATGAAAAGCCATGGGAATTAGCTACTGCCTCTAGACAAGCTGGAGGCCCAGCAAAACCTCTGAATAATCTGGTGGTGCTCCTCAGGGTCTGGTGTAACCATGGGTTAGACAGCCTGCCTGTTCCCAGCTTTCACAAGACAAGCAATGGCCTATTGGATATGTTATTAGGGGATATGCAGTAGCTTTAAGAAGGGTTTTTTTCATGCTTTTCTCTCACACCTTTGCAAGAGCGGTAGCAGTACCAGCAGGCTTTGAATTAAGTATCAAGTGTATATACATTATCCTATGAGAGAAAAAATATTCTAAATTATTCAGGTGAAAATGGATTTATCTTAGCCATCCTTTGTGGAAGGAGTTATTAGACTATAGAGTGATTGTTAAAATAATTTTAATTGGTGTGGTTTCAGAGTAGATTTATAAGAGAAATAGAGCCAATTTGTTGAAAAAAATAATAGTAATCCATGTCTCTCAATAGTGTCACATTTACAAACACTGCTCTTTCTGGTGTTCCTTATCACGGGGGACAGATCTTGAAAGGCAAGAGTAATTCTGCATCTTGCCAGCTGATGTGTGCAGATTTAGCTGTGATGGCTGGGCTCCACAGCGCTGGGGTTTAACTGCAAGCACATATGCCCGTGCACCTCCAAAGGGCAATGATTTTTCAGTATTTAAATGGGAGTGTGAACTGTGCTGCCTGTTGGGCCTCAGTGAACTTTTCTGCACGCCCCTTTTAGAGAAAGTGTTTTGGTAAGGAGCTCCATCACTTTTTATGGGGTTAGGAGGGAATACCAGCATGAGTATATGGAAAGGCAGGAGACCAAGGGAAGGGTTTGTGAAAGTAGCCATCTTCATCTAAGAGAAGCTTGTAACAGCTTGTGGTCATGTCTGTTTTTGAACCACAGAAGTTGTAAATAAAACCTAGCTTAGCTTTGAAAAAGCTTTGAATCTGCTGACTTGGAACAATAACAAAACCCACAAAAAACCCCTAATCACCTTTATAGAAAACTTGGTAAATCAAATTGACCTTCCTCACTACTGCTGTCATTTCTGCTTACCTTCTTACCATGCTGTACGTGAGTATCTCTAGTACAAGGAAGGACAGGGGAGGAAAGGTTGATTTTATTCTCTCTGGTGATAAATAGAACACTTAATAGATGACAAATTGTCATCAAAAATTGAAGAATATTGAATCTCTAGAGACCTAATCAGACATGAATCAAGTCAGCCCCCAGTAACAAGGGATAAAATGCCAGCTGGTGTGTGGCCTTTCAGTTCCAGCTGGTATTTTATCCTTTGTAATGGATTGTGACCAGTTTTAATGCAGCTAATACTTGCATTTAAATAAATAAAAAACCTCCCAACAATGCCAAACCATGGGTTTTAGTGTAATAAAGGCTATCCTTGTGGATAAGTACTAAAACATTGAGTAGAAGTGGAGTTGATAAGTATTTAGCTGTCCTAAAGAACTAAAGGGAGAATTACAGCACCAGTCTTGCACCTGAATTTCTGTGCGAACTCTATGTCTGAGCCATAATAGCTTAATTTTGGTGGCATCCAGCATGGAAGCAAGATTCTATAGTTGGGAGAGAAAGAACTAATCTATTAAGCAATTATTTTCTATCTTTTTTCCTCAAGGGAAATAAACTTCAAGACTTAAAGTTTTCATATAGCCTTACTGTATCATTTTGGCTTAGATAAATTGTAGAAAAATGGATGTAATGTTGGATAATCTGTCTTATGTGGTAAAACCCTGCTAAGTGCATGCACACACACTTGCATATATGCATACCCAATATTTCAGTGCAACACTTGCCTAACAATGCTTTTCTCTCAGGATTTCATTGTGATTTATGAAAATGAATGTGTTACATGTGTAACATCTGTAAAAGAATAAAACCTACCATTTATTGTGAAAGCAGATAAACAATCCTATGGAAATAAAAGCCGATGTTGTGCCAGTTTCAAGCACAATAGAAATGAAGAAAGCTTTTCTTTAAAATCTGTTGGAAAAAGCCAGTGTCAGCCCTTAGCAAGACATTTTCCTTGTTCCTTTCATCACTGACTGACTTACAGTTATCTTCTCTAAGAAGCATTAGATTTTTGATGAAATCTTTCCAGATTTTCTTTTTTACACCATGGTAAATGATTTCAGAACAGCTTCTTTACATGTAACATTATAGTTATCTGCTCTGTTCTAAAAATATTGTAAATCTACTGATTTTGCATTCTCTAAGCCACACAGAACGTCACAGAAGTTAATAGGTTTGACCTAGAATTTCAGGAGCCAAGAGTGGAAAATGAATATCATTAGAAAGTCTTGAAAAACACATATCTCATTTCAGAACAATGAAAACATTTTTATTGTTTTGGAGCTGGCTAGGAGGGGAAAGAATTATGAATATATTCTAGTGATTTTGGGGATATTTTGCATTTTTCAACTTTTAAAACTCTTTTAGTCTTTTAATAAGGAATACATTCCTAAATGCACTTACCAAAAAAGCTTTACATGTGACAGTTCAAATAGATCTCCTACTAACAACGCTCCATCTTCCATCTGAAGGTGGGCTCTCTTACTGATTATTTTTTAAATGCTAATAATGTGACTTGTGATGCTCACTACAAATGGGATGCAAGGTGAAATCCTGGCCCCTTTCAAGTCAATATCAGAGAATTCCACTGACATATCAAGGTGGTATAAACAGAAAAGCTAACATAAATGGCAGTGCTGGTTATTAAAGAAGACCAAGTCAAATGAAGTGGTTTTATATGTGATGAAAATATACAATGAGGATCACCTGGTGCTTTGACAAATGCTAATTTGTTATTTTTCAGAGGCTGCATTTGGGGTCACTGGATGCAATTCTTCCTTCCAACAACACAAAAAGCACACTTCTCACAGATGCCCTCTTCGAAGAGGTGAAATTAAATAAATTCAACTCAAAGAGAGAATGCTAGATAAAACACTAATACTGCTACTAAACCATAATCTCAAAATAGCAATATTTTTTTATATACTAGGAAAATAATTTCTGACTTTCCTTCATTTGTGATGTCCATAGGGCAAATACATTAACTTCTGACAGTGCAACACGTGGGACTTTTGCAGGTGTTTTGAGTATATAACTCAACATGCCAAAATGATTCTTGGCAGCATCTTGGAGGGGAAGCTAAAAAAAGAAACGCAGTAGATTGTAGTAGTAGTAGTCGTCCCTGGCTTATTGCAATATTCTTTAAATGATATCCTATTGGACATAGTTTCTTGTTGTCTGATGTCATCTGAAAATTTCTCAGGGGAAAAAAGGCTGAGTGAGATGGCGAGACAGAGACAGAGCACCATGTGTTTTTGCAACGCGACATCCATTATACATGAGTAAAATAGCAGCCACTCAGCTGCAATCATGGTAGGCATGACTGCTTCTCTTATAAACTCATATTTCATTTATTCATCGCATCTTTCATTCCGAGACCCTGAGCCTCCACACATTTCTCTGCAAGTATAACTATGCACCTGAATAGTTACGGTGACTTCAGTAGGGATTACTCACATGAAGAAGTTTAAGCATTAGAACGGAGTGTTTACAGGACGGAGGCCAAAATCTGTAGATAGCTGAGCTGGGAAAATTGGCAACTGTATAGCAATGTAAACATTCAAATGCAGAAACAGAAATGCAGACTACAGCATTCCTTTCTATATCCCTTTGGCAATTCCTGACTTCCTTTGCCTTTTTCATGCTGCAAGCTGAGTGCTGGATGAAAGTTTTGGTCCTGATTCATAGATGGGGGAAAAATACTCCCATTGCTTGCAATGACACTTCAATGAATTCTGGTTCTTTTTTCTCTAGATAAATTGTGTATCTATTGTAAAAATATACTTTTTCTATGGATGCAAGTACATTTATTGCAAGACTGAAAGCTGGCTTGTTGTTTTGCGTTCTTTTTCTCTCTCACTGCCTGGCAAAAAGTACATTAAAAACATACAAGAAGCCCAGCATTTCACACTGTACAACTCACCTGACAACCGGCTGATCAGACTGGATGCATGTGCCACTGGGGTCACTTTCACTTCCCTATGTTAATTCACATTAACAAATAATAATTACATTAGCCAGATTGTTTTTACCCAAAGTTATGGGATAACTGTTCATTAAAGAGAGATGGAATATTTCCTCATGTTTTTATTAAATCTTGAAGCCTCCAGCATCGTTAAGCAAAATACAGATGCTCAGTGAGCAGTGTTTGGAAAGCTGGAATTTCATCCATTGCACTACAGTTCTGTTTTTTTTTTTTTCCTGTATTGGAAGAGTGGGAACGTCTGAATGCACCAGAATTTTATATTGTTTCAGTCAGCTTAATTGCTGGAACATGCATTTGGTTTCAGATCAATTGCTATAAGGAGTAAATGTCACAAGAAAATTGATATACATGACAATTTATTTCCTTAGACATCTGTAAAATACTGCACGCTTTGCAGATTGAGATGTAACATTTGGCTCGCATTAGGAGTGGAAAGCCAAGGTGTAACAAGCGTTGGTTCAGTTGTTCAATAATAATTTTTTCCATGCAATGAATCCTCCTTATCTTTCATTAACTGCCAATCAGGCCCTCCAGCTGCCATATGCCAAAATATATTCTTGGTTATTAACATTAAAGCTACTGTTAAAACTCAGACTGAGACATGAAGGAAAAATGCCCTTTCCCAGAAAAATACATTTTTGCTTCTTCCTGATGGAAAAACTATTTGAGAAAGTGTACTCCCGTTTCAAAGATATGTGAAGTGCTATGCGAATGATCACACTAAAACTCAATAACCACAAGGCTGCTACGCACACTGTTGAGCAGTGAGAACTGCTTGTGCTTATCCTACAGAAGAAGCTGAGAGTTTGTCACGTTATGTATATCTCTGAATCTGATCAGTACTCCAGTAGAGGTGCTTATTTAACATCATTTGATAGGACTTAGTGCTAAAGAAAGGCTCACCATCTAATTGTTTTCCAATAACGTTCGAGTGGTTTTAACTTTTGCAAACTGTTTCCCTTATTGGTGAAAGAAGAGGATTCTGCATTCAAAGAAAAAGAAGCAGATCATGTAAGAAGACATGTCTGTCTCCCCTACCTCATATTTGCTGCAGACATTTCTCTCTCCCCCATAGCAGACAAACATATTAGCACCAACATTTAGCAGGGGTCTGGAGCTCCTGAGACATTTGACCTGCAGCATCCATCAGAGGGGGGATGCCAGAAGCATGAAGTGGTGAGACTGTAAGAGATGTGTGGACGGTTCCTGGTCTCTGCTGAAGAGCCTTCATTTCACACTATTTGTCCTGCTCTGAAAACGAGCTGTGCAAGGCTGCTGAAAGTAGGACAGAGCTTCTACTGTCTGAAAGGCAGGAGGGTTAAGAATAAACTCTATGGAATGGGATGGAGCACCTCTCCTATGAAGACAGGCTGAGAGAGCTGGGGTTGTTCAGCC
>JAOXJM010000001.1:133665260-133676988 GCA_026413425.1 Tringa solitaria
CTGCTCTAGTGAGAGGTGTCCCTGCCCATGGCAGGGGGTTGGAACTAGATGATCTATAAGGTCCCTTCCAACTCTAACCATTCTATGATTCTATAATTCTGTGAAAAGCTCAGGTTCACAGTGCACCAAAGGAAACCTCGCTATAAGTAATGCTTGGGGCAACCGCCCAAGATGAAAGTAAGGTTGAATTTTCTTCTGGTCAGTTCTGTTTCTCTCAGGTATATTAAAAATTAAATTTGGCATTCCTGTGACTCTGTGGGAGGAAACACTAATAAAGTTCTTGAAAAACAAAGTTCTGTTTTATCATTGTATTGCATTGTCCAGCTCCATTTTTTTGAAACACAGAGAGAGGGATGCAATTACTTTGGGTGCCAAAAATAAGTTAGTGGTGGCATTTGTAGAATTGTTAAGAATTTCTTTGACAGTTCTGTTATTTGTTGTGAATACTGAGTTACAAAGAGGAGGGGTAGAGAGGGGGAAACTTACATTTGGGTGTCCTCTTCATGCTGATTTTCCTGTTTAACAAACTGCCTCATTCATCAGAGCTCTGTGGTGAAAGTAGGGAGGGAAAATCATTAAACACACACAAGAGAGGATCAGAATCAATGACAGCACAGAAGAAGAAAATGATTGCTGACTGCATTCATGCCTGAAGTTTCTAGCTTTTTTTGACTTAAGGAAATTTGGACCAAAATCCCATTGCTTGAATGTTGCATAGTTTCATAGAGCTTCTGCACCGTCTCTGTTTTCTTTGCATGAGGTCTTTGAAAACTGGGAAGAATGGGGAGACACAACATTTTAGAAAGGTTTGGAAAGTTTTAAAATCTGCCCTTATAGGCCCGAGTGAGTTATTTCCACATCGTGGCTTTTTGAAGAGTGAAGATCATAAATAGCACTGCCTTGTGCATTAGTAGTCATTTTAAATGCCAAGACCAAAGTTCAGCTTCTGAAGGTCTTTACCAGGCAGCTGATTACACTATTAAAATGCTCAGTGGGAAGCAGGGACCTGTATTTCCTTCTGCAGTGTAGATGTAAGTGATTGAGAACATTGTTATGCTGAGATTACCAAAATGCTTTTAGTTTGGAATATGAGTTTTAGTAGGTAAATAAGTAGGAAATTATTCAAAATTACTGGTTTCTGAAATGTGAGGCTTCAGTAGAGGTAAGTGATGGGATTCATGCTGCTAGACATTAAAATATCTGCAATATAGATATCATCATCTGAGCTAATCTGCCTTGTATATCTTTCATGTCATCTGAGAGAAAGAGGCTTTCTTAGGGCTCGGCATCAATGTTACCATGAGGTGAGTCGAAGTATTTGCTTCTCTCCATTGATTATTGAAAGAGCTTAGGTTAACTAGTTCAGTCAATGCCGTAGAAATCTTTTTTGCCAAATGGATATGACCTGAGGTATCAATAATATAAGTAGCTTTACATTTTTAAAGCAAAAAGTGACAAATTAATGACAAAAGAGTGACTGATAAAAAAAAAAACTCAATTTTATTCAGCAATCATGAACCAACAATCCGAACTATGCTTTTAAGTAGGAGTGAATATTGCAAGCAAGGATAAGTTAAGCAGCTTTAATAATTTTAAATGGATTCACTAAAGAGAAAAGGTGAAGCTGGTTATGAATGAAATAGTTAAGTGTTTTTAAAAACAGAAAGTAAATCCTGCAAAAAGATTCCAAATAACATGTATTTTTGCCAGGATTCAGGAAAAAAAAAAGGTTTGTGTTTCATGACAATGTTTAATGTGAAAAAGAACTTTCTAGATGAACTCACAAGAGTGAAACAGTAAATCCACATTCAAGCTGTTAAAAAGCAAGAGCACTTCCCAAAAGTTGAAAAAACTCAAATATTTTTTTAGCTACAAGTAGAAAACTTGGAAATTTTAAAACAAAAAGCAATAAGAAAAGCTACAAGAAATCTTCATAGAGCCTAGTTTAACTTCACCAATTAAGTCAAAGCAGAAGAGATGACTCACTTCCTCATTTTCCCTTTGCATCTCATAGATTTTTTTGAGACTCTTGCTGTGTCTATGCAGGTTATTGTGCTGTCAACACCCACTGGTGTTGTTCATGAGGATGGTGGCTGTACAGAGCCACTCAGTCACTGCGGGGTGTGAAACAGACCTTGGAGTGGGGAGGCTGCTGGCACGATGGGTGCTCAGGGACATCCATCCCAACGCATCACCACTGCGTATAGCGTGGCACCAGATATACCTTGTCTTGTTTTGGCATTTATGCCAAAGGAGAATACGTAGGCATCCCTAAATCACCCCTCATGGGGGAATTCACATGCGTTCAACATACGATGGAGTAGGAAGCAGCCATTGCCTTTATGTACAGGTGTACATTAAGGTGTGCTTTCTGGAGCTCTGTGTCAGGGACTTGCTTGTTATGCTTCTGCCTTAAGAATTTATAGAGGGCTGCAATTATAAGATTACCAAGCTCTTCTCAACCTTTGGTTGTCATAAACCCATCTAGCAGATGACAAATGGAGGAATGGTGGGATAAATGTCTTGCCCATGATCACAGCAGTTTGTGGTGAGCAAAGCAATTGAGCCTGCCTGACCTGAACACCAGGCACCACTGTAGCCTTGTCCCTGGAACCCAACCTCTCCTCCTTTAAGAGCTTTCATAATACAGCACAGAATAATCTGGACAATAATAAAAATTTGGAGTTGTACTATTATTAAAAAAAAATAATGAATGTAAACACTGCCAGCTGAGAAGACTGTCATTTCTCTGTTGGCAAGGAAAGAGGTTGGTTTAAAATGTGACATTCTTTCACATAGCCACGTGTGCGTGCAGTTCCTGTGCAAAAGGGGAAAAGATTTTCTCAGTCAATCCTCCATGCCATTCTGCTCTGTCAGAAATACAAAGGCTCACTTTTGTGCGTGTTCAGTTGTGCACTGTCTTTAGGGAAAGGGTATGCTCTTCAGTACAGAATAAAAGTAAAAAGTGTCTCAGGGGAATCTTATAATGAATAATGATAATAAATTAATAGCAATAAATCAATGGCAATGCAGTCATATTAACAGGATATAAATCACAGGGCAGCAAATGAAATGACTGTCGCATGGATTATTCAGTGATTACTTGTGAAAAGCACAGATTTTTGAAGCGTCGCTTGTCTTGTGGGCTAGTTGTGAACAGGAGAAAATGTTTAGATTTGTGGGATATGTTCAACATGACGCCACCATTCAACCACCTCCATATGTAAGGTGATGTAATTGTAATAGAAAGCTTGAGTTTAATTTAAGGAGTCATAAACTGGGGTGTTTGGGAAAGCAACAGTGAATTTGCAAAGTAACAGAGAGTGTCAGTTTATAAATTCGTTACCTGAGTTGAATGTATGCAGTAATATGTGCAGTAATTATCCTGGTCTTATTAAGAAATTTGGCCAAAAGTGAATTCACACCATAAAGGCTGAACTTCATTCGGATTAACATGAATTTCAAACAATATTGAACATATTTTTCCCAACATATAGTAAGGCAAATGCGTAAAAGAAGGCTTCATTTGGTATAATGGGAATATGCAGTTATGCTTAACTGACTTCACTTATTATGTTGACAGTCAGTCTTGGTGAAAGTGAGGAATCTTAATAAATGGGGTTTGCGTAGACCTTAAGGGCCAAATACTGCCGCCATTTAGGCTATTTCATATTCATAGAATTTGATAGGGCTGCATCAGGGTAATTGAAAGAAGACGTGGCCCTAGGTATTTAAACTGTGATGCAAAGTATATTCAGTGAGAACTAAGGATAATTTTTTCTCCTTAATTCCCAAAGCAATAAAGTTTTCTATTATAGAAGCCAGCCTCAGTTCTCAGGATGTGCTGCTGAATTTTAACATGTTGGATATTATATGTTAAATATTTCAAGTACTTAAAAATCTATGTATTTAAACTTTGTATTTTTCATAACTGCCATTTGGCAGGACATCATCATCAGAAATCTGTGTTTATGGCTCAGATAGCAGATGACTTTGAAGGTGTGTAATTAGTCTAGGTTGCCTGCTAATGTGGAAAGTACAAAGCATGGAAGGAATTCCACACAGGATGTAACAATCATGACCAAAAATAAGAAAAAAAAAAGGTCTAAAACACTGAGTAGGTTCATCTTGAAATGTAAGAAAGCTTCTGCCAGGCACCCTTAATGAATGCAGCCCAGACGCTTCTGGCCCTCCTACTTCACCACCCCTGCGCATAAGATTGAAATGGTAGGTATATACACATACACATATTTTCATATTTACACATAGGAACACACAGAAACACAGGTGCACACAGAGTTTTGAACATTGCCTAAATGTTGCATTTAATTTTACTGCAAATAAGTAAAGGCAGTGGATGGGATGCTTTCCAGTGTAAGAAATACAATCCAGAGGAAGGAAAGTCATGGTGTTTGTGAGGTACGGTTTGCCTTTCTGGTCCCAGCCTGCATTAGGTCTGGAGAAAAGCCCAGTGTGATGTCCCAGCTAAGACACAGCAGTGGCCACAGCTGCCACATGGATGATAGCCCCGACTGGAGCACCACGGTACCAGCTGCTGCCCTGCGGCCAATACATCTTTTTTTTCCTGAGCCTACACACTATATATTTACACTGGGGTGCTTTAAGAGCAGCCTAACAACTGCCTTGATGCTACCTGTGAGGGAGCTAAGGAAGCTCTCACAGGGAATTAAGTTCCTTGGCGCCTTTGCCACACTTTTGCCCATTTTATGGGGCATAAAGAAAAAAAACTTCAGCTGCATGGCAACACTATAAACTTAAGAAGGCTGCCCTGCAGCCATTCAGGTGAGAAGTCAGTCCTCAGCTTTCACAGAAGTTGGCTGTGTGTGAAGTTAATATGACATCTGATCAGCTCAAAGCTGTAAGCTGGTTATGCAACACTTTAAGAGAAGGAATTCCACATTTTCATGCTTGCATATCTCTAAATCCTGTTTCTGTCACAGACAATGGTCCCTAAAATGTTTCTTAAAAAGGAAAGGTGAACTGCAGTAAAATGCAGTAAAACACTGTATGTTGCTGTATTAGCAGTGGTGGGTACTTTTCTTTGGTTGTCGTGTTCTGTTCGGTTTTTGTTCCACATGTATGATCTTCATAGCAGGCTATAATTACAGTAAGACTATAAAGAATTAGCACATGAATGGTCTTCCATTTTTATCTGGCTAGAAACTCTGCCAAAATATTGTATGGCCGAGAACTGGCTAGGCTAGAAACAACAATCCCATCTAACCCAGCTTCCAGAAGAAAATGGCTGGTTGTATCAAGCTTATGAAGAATACTTCTGAGACTTCACCAGCAAATCCTGAAGTCTTGCATGGTGAGAAGTTAGTGAGCATGGCAGGTGAATTAACAAAATAATATCACTTGTCTGTACAACGACACCTATTCAGGCTGCGAGATTAGTGTGATGAGTTTCTAATCTTGTCTACCAAAATACAGAACAAATTTAAATATTAAACTTTTCTCCATATGGTCCTGAAATAAGTGAATAAATTCTTGTACAAGGATAGGCTGAAATTTGTCTGTTTGACTACTGGCTTTTCTTTTTTTCTTTGAATTTGAGAAAGGAGACAATAATAAAAAAAGAGGGTTTCACAGAACTGCTGTTCTTTCCTTTGGGAACCATATCTTAGATTAATGTGAAGATCAGATCATATTTATTAATCATCTGAAAAACTGTCTTCGCAGTTATAGGAGAATGGATAAATAGTGGCATGAAGTTAAAATAACAAGTTTTAAAAAGTACGGTAGTTGGAAATATTAATTGGCTTTGCCTGATCACTTTTAAGAGCTCATTTGAGCAGTGCCTCTGCTGAAGTGCATACCAGTGACGAATTCTTCAATACTACTTGAACATCCTGTCATCTGATACAAAGTCATTACAAATTAATGGAGGAGCTGGACAAAAACTTTGAAGAGAATACTATCAATTTTACTATTTTGTAATTACACAAATTTATGGAAGGAGCTCCAAGGACTTGCCAACAGTAACTAACCCTCCTACCACTGCAGCATTAGTACACCTGTTTTTCCTATTTGTCTGTGTAAAAACAGACAAAGGGAATAAATAACCTTATCTGTTACTTTTATAGACTGGGAAGAAAGAAAAGTAAGTGTTGTGGTTTGTGTTTTGTTTTTGGTTTTTTTTTTTTCCCTCCAACAGTCATTGGTTTGATTTTGTTTGGGCCAAAGCATTTTAACAAAGATGAACCAATCCCAATAATGGTAGCACCATCCAACTCTGCAGCTGAAGACAGCATGGGCACTCTAACAACATACCGTTATGCTCCACTTTACAATTTCAGTCCTCCTCTGAATGGCACCATTCCCTCTAATCTTATGCTCTGCTCTTGTTATGATTCCCTAATATAGCTTATACTCACAGGAGCCCTTAACAATTTGCCCAAGGTCAGTCAACAAGTCAATTGAAGAGGTGGAAAAATCAGTGCTTTTGATTTCCTTTCCCCTTCTTCCACCAACTATTGGACTACCATAAAACACAGACCATTTCAGGCTTTTTGCGGGGGAAGGGAAACATGACAGCTTCCTTTTCAAGCATCAGAAAATACTTTAAAGAATTGGTTTCTCTAGCAACAGGAACAGGAGAGAAAAAGAAGCTATCAAGTTTTTTTCCCACCTACTCATTTTTTTAATGTGGTAAAGCAGATGGCTTGGATAATGCAGGTACTAGAGATTCTGATTTATTGACTGTAGACAGAAATATAAATACAGAAGTGTATGTACTCTGCTGTACTCAGTAACACGGTAAGACTTAATGACTTCAGAGATCATACTTCTTTTAAGTTCTATGCATCTGTATCGACAAACACCATTATTTATTGCTAGGGAAACTCTGATGGCAGAGCTCACTGTGTGTGGAAACCAACCGCTGGCCAGCCAAATACTTCCCGTATCCTCTACCTTTTCTGGCAGCGGTGCTGGCTCCATGAAGTCCCGATTTACACCTTTGACAGTCACACAGTTTATTGACCTGGCCAAATACTTTCTGTTAAGGTGTTGTAAATCGGTCAGTATGGCAGATATATAATGCCAGAGGATGCAACCTTTTGCCTTTGCCAAGAAAATTAAAAATGGCTTAGTGATCCCTACTTAGTGATGATAGGAAGGAGATTATTCTTTTTATGACTGTACTTGGCCCATGGCTAAAACAGGGAAGTGCTCTCTATATTTCTTCTCCTGTCACAACTTTGAGTGTTATGTGAGCAGAAACCAAGAAGATCCTCTTTAATAAAATGGTGAGGACCACATGCCCCTTTTCTGCTAAAGTTGATGACACAGGTAGACAACAGTCTTGTCTGCTCTACAGTAACAGTCAGTACTTCCAAATTGCAGGAATAGCTTCAGCTTTATGTGCTAGGTTTTGACTTGATGGACTTGGTACTTTGGAGAGCATGTGCAGAAATCACACCAAAGTGGTGATGATATTAGGATCTGGGCTGTTCTCAGGATTCAGTTTCCATGGTTTATGGTTCATATATTTGCAAGCAAATAATGCTAACTCCATTATCAGGCAAATTTTGACAGCAGCAGTGCCACCAGTTTTGCTGCAGCAGACCTACTGGGAGAACAGTAGCGGAGAGGAAGAAGACATAAAGGAATATAAAGCCATTTTTCTGGCTCAGTTTCAGACAGGGCAGTAACATTTCCAGGCTTTCCAGACTTCAGCTTGGTTATTATGAGAGGACTGTGCTGCAGAGGCTGGGCAGCTGGTCACAGCAGGTGCTTTCTTAGGAAGCTGTGTGAAGCTCCCACAGACTTGCTGAGTCAGCACTTCAACGTAGCCCATGCTGGGCAGAAGTGTGTGGACGCTGTCACCTGCCAGTCATCAGTCAGCAGCTATTTTAGTATGAGTAGATGGGTTATTTGGGCCATTGAGATAAAGGTATCTTTTCAACATTTTGCTGTCCTCAGATGGCTGTGGAAGACTCTGCATGTGTGGAGCCCTCCCCTTTGCCTTGGCCGGGCAGTGCAGCCCATCCCACACTCTTTGGCTCTTCTCAGAATAGGCTGCTCAATTTATGAACAGAAAGGGATACTTTTCTGGTTTGTTCCTATGTCCAGTTCACCACTTTGGTATATTTGATTGTCAATACAGTAGGAACTTGCAACCTTTTTCTGCCCAATGAAAAATACTGATTTTTTTCGGAGTGATCATAATGAACACCAAGGGATCCAAAAAAATCACAGGATTTCAGAAAGAAAAAAAAAAAAAGAAGAAAGATATATTCTCTTGACTGATGAAGACTTTCACCGAACAATCGGATAGGAAAAAGTGAAGTCTTTAACTAATGTCAGAGCAGCTGCAAAAAAATTGCAGTGGGTGATTAGGGAGATCAAAGGGCAGATGGTGAAGTTCTGTGGCAAGGGTAGAGGCTGCTGAGCAGAGTCTGCCTCAGATCATAACTGCCAAAGAAATTGAGAGGGCCTCCCAGTGGACTGAAAAATAGTTCTTTTAAGGTCCTGAGAACAGCCAGTGATGATTAAGGTATTTGTTAAATATGTGCCAATGTGAATTCATGGAGGCTTCTAGACTGTAGACCCTCAAGAGCTGGGCTAGAGAGTATGAGAAACGTAGAGGTGAACTTAGGAGAGGGCTGGAGAAGGTTCCTTTTCACTTCCAGAGAAGCACTTCTGCTCCAAAATGGCTTCTAGATAAGAGATATCTTCTGATGGGATGATAGCAGATAATCTTAAAATGTTTACTGTGACATTATGTGCATTGTTTATGTTTTATTTTACGGTTTGTGTAGCTTTTAGTGCATTTTTTTAAACAGAAAATATAAAAAATAAATTAATGAAATATCTAATGCAATTATTAAAAAATATAATGTGTCTCCTCATGGAGTATATTTTAATTTTTAGTCTTAACATAACTTTTCCTAATGAATTTTAAGGACAGAAGCAGTGTTTCAACTAGTATTGTTTTTTACTAAAAATAATGAAGCTTAAAAATTGTTAAAGTCTTTTTCTGAAGTTCAGAAGTCCTGAAGTCCTTCACTATGTCAAGTGTGTCTAGGAAAACTTTTAGAAAATATATTTCCACTCAATAAAGCTGGGTTTTTTTTAGCAAAAGTTCAAGCTCAGTAGTGTCATGAACTGTGCATGAGAAAATATTAGAAGTGAAATTAAGTCTAAAAGAAAGTTAGGATAAGAGTGAAATAATTTGAAATTATGATTTCAAACTCCTGTGCTATTATTCTTGCCCTTTAGAGTATGTTATTAAAAATAGATGTAATTTTCTGCCTTAAAGTTTGCAACTATGTGATTTTAAAAATTTTAAGTCTAATTATCCTTTAGAAAGCTAGAGAGGTATAATAACGGGACAGCAACATGGCTGGAACAAGACTGCTTGAAGAGGGGCTCTCAGAAACCATTTGGATGGAAGAAGCTGTGCCTGAGACACTGGAGACACAGCAGCACAAATAAAAGTTGGATTTTTTTACAGTCCTCCCCCTCTCTTCTCTGTGCCCTGCTCTCTCCACCGTAATTTCAAGCTGCCATTCTTAAGCCTACTGAGAACCCATAAAGATGATAAATGTTTTTTTATGTTGCCTCATGTGCTTTTTGACACCATGATGCACTGTCCCTCACTGCACTGCGGCAGTGTCTTGCTGAGGGTTGTTGGTTTAAATGGTGTGATGATATTCTCCGAGTCCCACAAGATGTGCTGGGTTCGTGCTCCCCACTCCCCTCGCCGTTCATTGCTGGGCGCATACGGAGCGTGGGTGGGATGGTAGCTCTCTGCTGAAATGCTAGCACCCCCATGGGGCACTTTTGCCTCAAATTCTATTTTCCTTTATCCCTCCAGACACGCACAAAGTTCACAACTTTAAAGGCTGACAATATCTTATATTTCTGACTTACTAATATAATGTAACCTATTTATTTCCTAATGGTGTTCAGCCAGCTTTTGTGTCCATAAAAACAAATTAAAATAGCGTGCCATGGCTGAAATCCTGTTAGTAGTTGAAATCTGAAATCCTGAAATCCTGCTTAGTAGTTGAAAAGATAACTCCATTATCTGCCACGTATGTTAAGGTGGAATGCTTGAAAGGCAGTTAATAAAATGACATGAAAGCTGTAGTGTTCAAAAAAGGCAAAATGTTGAGGTAGATAGTAGCCATTCAAGCTGTATCTGGCGTTCATCATATTTAACATTCTTGCCTCCATGGCCTGACAGAGTCATGTTTCCATGACAAGGTTTTTCAGCACAAATGTGTGTGCCAGGGCTGAGGGAGTCACGGGACTGAGTTCACAGGGAAGGCTCGCAAGGTGGGCTGGGGGGCTGTGAAGGTCTCTGGTCGGGGCTGAGGGTGTTCAAACACACACACAGAAACTGATTTGGGACAGAGTCCCTCACTGCAGTCAATATATTTGCTATGTGGGAGCAGGCATGAAACTCAGAAATGGCAGCTCCTCAGATGCATTGGTATCTAGCGTGCACTAAAAAAATAAATAAATCTGAGTGATTGCTACAACAAAAGGTACCATATTTTTTTTTTTAAATAAACACTGAGACTCTGATGAACAGAGTTCAGATGAACAGTTCGTATACTCCTCTGCAAACTGCTAGTGCTGGTATCTGCAGAGCTGGGCGCCCACAGTGCCCAGAGACTGGGTATCCAAGGCTGTGGCTGGTCTTCCACTCCGTCTTGGGTCTGCCTCAGTTATTGCGCTGCTTTCAGGTGTTTCTTCTTCATCTCTGTTGGTAGAGGTCCAGTTTTCTTGAACTCCCACCAGCTTTTGGTGCTGAAGCTATGTCCAGTTCTTCTTACTGCTGTGGGACTAAATTATGGTCAATGCCATGTAATATTTACTCATGGTATAATAATTTCTTGTGATCTTGGGATTTTCTGGAGAGGACGTACGAATTTTTTTTTCTGTGTTGGCATTGTAAACTGGATTTGTTGTTTCAATGTCAAGCAGCTATTCCGGTAGTGGTGGATTTCAAAAATATCTTTGTGAACGGTATCTCCTCACGAATCCCTGAACCTTCATTTCTTCTTCTTGGGCAAAGAGATCCTTACCGTGCAGAAGATGTCAGTGACACTGGCTGCAGTTTGCAGATGCTGAGTGCAGGAGCAGGAGACGATGCAGGGAGTGACAGCAGCTCTTTACCAGCACCTAGACTGGGACGAGTCCTTGGGAGGGCACAGCAGTCAGTGGTGAAGCAGCAGGTCAGGACAGCCAGGCAGGGGGTGTTCCCTTGCGTGTAAGTCAGACAGAACACAACTACGTCAATACATCATGTGTATAATGGAGAAATGATATCTTCTTTCCACCGTCCATTGGGAATTTTATCAAATCACACTAGAAATCGTATAAACATTACGTCTTGAAACTCAGGAGAATATTTGCTTAGTCTCTGAATTTTATTGCTTGTCCACACAGAGTATTTCAGGATAAGAAATAATCTGGGCCTGATTTTTAATACATAAATTAGTCTTAGAGAAAAAAATGAATCACAGAGTATGCATATACATATATATGTATACACATACACACACACACATAAAATGAAGTAATAATTTCTTCTCTGTTGAGGAAATTGTCTTCAACTTTCAAATATAAAGCCAAAATATAGTATATGATGAATGATTAAAAAAAGGATGAAAACCATCTACTGCATGATGGGAGAAAAATTATACAATGTAATATTTCCTCCTGCAAAAAAAATCTGTTTAAATGTATG
>JAOXJM010000001.1:133693631-133733486 GCA_026413425.1 Tringa solitaria
AGAACAGTTCTGTGCAGGTGGACTGTAATCCAGCAAAACATTTAAAACACATGCTGGGGATGAAGCCACTTGCTGCTGAAAGCTTCAAAGAGCAGCTCCAAAGCACATCACTTCACCACACTCCCATACAGATTCTTGCCATAAAATAATTAAGGAGAAATCTCAGAGGAAAATCTTTCATGTATTTCTTCTTCTTCTCCTTTCTTCTGGATTTTCTCATGAAATGGTATTATGATCTATCAACATAAATGATTTTGGAGGAAGTAGGAGGTTTTTTGCAGAAAAGATATGTTTGAACAGACCAAGTTCATCTATCAAATACTGCTTATTGTCTTTCTTAACCACTGAAACTTGATTTCATAAATGTTTATTGGTCACTATTTCTTTAATTAGATAGTTAGGCTTTCTGCTTAAAATTAAAATATTGGAAGAACTGTATAGGGGACCTTCTCAGTCATTAATGTTTGCTTTAAAATTCCTAAGAAAAAAAATTCCAGTTAGTGTTTTGTCTGAATTTCAGAGAATAAATATGATGCCAAGGCAGTTTTAAACCTCTTAGCTGTCTCAGGCATAACAGTGAAGTGGCTGCTATGAATGTCTTTTTATAAACAATAAAAGAAGGCAATTTAAAATGGCAAGCAAAAAAGCATTAACTCATTTAGTGCATTCTTGAGCATATTACTTGTTCTGTTAACATCAGTGTGATATAATGAGTTCCAAAAAACATTTGACATGAGATCAAACAACATTTAAATGAAGAAATTAGAGTGGACCAGAATCAGTAGTCATGGTAGCTACCTTAAAATATGTCCAGTTGTTCAGCCTCAAATGTGATTGTAAACCAGCATTGCTTGAACAGGCGGGTCTTGCAGACTGGAGGGAATGGACTCTTGACTTGTGCTGTTTAACCATTTTTCTTAAATTTGGTGTCATGGATTCAAACAAAATCTTGGGTAAAAGATTGCTGTTCCCTTGCTCTTCAAGGAAAATGAGCAGTTACGCTGCTCTGTGGTTATATGGGGAGTGACATTTTGGTAATAGGACCCTCAACAATTTGTGATTAGATAGATACAAATGCTGAAAATGGAAAACAGGCAAGTTCAGAGTGAAAATAAGGCACACAAGCTCCCCTTAGGCCGCTGGGTGTTGGTCATGCAATACCGCTGCAATCAAGGGCAGGAGAGACGGTGCCTTCCCTGGCTGGGTCTTGTTCTAGCCCGTGCAAGTCAAGCCAACATTTTCCCAAGTTTAACTAAGGGGTTGTCCCAGAACTGGCCCAAAGGCAGACAAATGGTAAGGGTGGGTCATGCATCTGGCTTTCATTTCAAGCATACCATCGGAAGAAGGTAAGTTCAGCTGGTGATTCTGCCTTGCTTGGTGAGTGGTTTATCCATATTGCAAAAGTGCTTGCATAAAGTTGAAAGCTGTGGATACAGATCATCTAAACTCAGAACATTAAAAAAAACACAATAAGGAAAACATTTTTTTTTCTTTTTCATGGAGGTTGTGAATCTCTAACTGAAGCTTCAGTTAAGATCTGTCAAGTTTATCAAAGTGGACATGGTCTGAAGATACATTGTCAGCAATACAGCTGGAAGTATTTTTGCGATCTCAATTTTTTTTTTGAAATCAGGAATAAAAGGAAGAGCCAATATTTGTACAACTGTTTTCTTTCTCTCTACATACTGGCTGCTGCAGTTGTTACCTGGCTGGTGAAATAATGTCAAGGACTTCTGTCAGATAATCTTTCACTAATGCATTTAGTTTCCCTTTTTTTTTTTAAAAAAAAAAGGAATTGAAAGTACATGATCCTATGATAGTTATGTAACAACATTACTTTTTATTTGATTATTTAGTGCTCTCTAGTACCAGTCATTTTTTCAGAATTCTGGATGGCGTGCACTGATTTCCCTGCATTTCCACTTAGAGGCTGTTCCTGCTTACAGTGGTGACTCACCAAATGAACACAGTGGAGTTATTCACCGGCCCAGGAATCCAAAGCATTTCTCTAGCTTTTACAGAATTATTTTTAGTTAAATCATATTAATGGCTTTTAAATTGCACTATAGATACCACATAATTCCAAACACATGTCATGCATGCCATCCCTCCCAGACATTATGTAATATAAATAGTTTTGCTTTTGAATACTAACTTTGCAACTGAGATTTTTTTTTTTAAAGGTTAACATATATTAAAATTTGCATTTTAATTAATCTAAGAAGCTAATTAGGAACATTGTCTGCCATATTATTTGCATTTTCTTATTTGCCCCAAAAAGCTGCTTGTAAATGTTTTTTATGCCACTGTCATGTATTCGGCACCTGATTTAGCCATCCCCTTTCAACCGCAATTTCTCCAGCAATGTGCACAAATGTGACAACAGACAGTGTCTTGGTCACTTGGAGGTTATTATCTGCTGTTCCTCGACTGACAGATTTTTAGGTACCTTAACCAGCTGATAAAAGGGGAATAGTGAAGGATATCTGTAAATGGCTTGTAGAAATGCAGGGAATGTTTTGCAACAGAACTCTGCACAGATGTGAGTTATAAGGTAATGCCTGAAAGGCAAAGGGTTAAGAAAGAGGTGATGTGGTGTACATGAGGAGAGATTGAGGACCATGAGTTAAACAACATGCAGGCATCCAGAGAGTGGTTGAGGACGCTGTGGGCCTGGTGGGAGCTTCTGGTAGACCTTGGCTGCCACACTGATCCTGTGCCTGCTGGGTCTCACCTTGCAGTCAGCTCTCTAGGCAGCTCCTCCTGAAAATGGAGAGAAAGAAATCTGAGTGCTTCTTAGGACAATGTCTGAGGCCGTACGTGATAAGAACAGCTTGGAACTATGTTAAAGTATAATTCTAAATCCATGGTAATGAAACTGGTCCCATGGCTCCCATCCCCAGGAATTTCCACACAATTATTTTTGCGAGGTGCATTTCTTTATCGTTCATGGTACATTGCCCAACTCAGAGGTGCAGCAAAAAACAAAGCATCTGATTCAGCATAAATGCTTAATATCGAACGGCATCCAGTATACTTCAAAGGTCTAGACTGAACATCAAGTCAATACCATTTAGTTTAATGTACCATGCAAATCCACTTAGGGGGAAAATATTAGAGAAGGGTTGAAGCAGTTCCATCTCCTCACCTCCTTCTCTCCTCAAAAGAAACTATGTTCTCTTTAAAGGACTTTTGTTCTTTAAAGAACTTCTAAATCTTGAATTTTCATAAAGAAAATCATCACAGAAACATTCCTAAGAGAGTCCGCAGAATTATCAATAAACTCTTTTCAAACGATTTTTAAGCATGAGAATATAGCCTCAGTAACTAAGACCTGTCAGATTTACAAGTGACTGAAAATCGTAACAAGATGCATTACACAAATAAATATAGGACCTGTTACCAATGACATAGGTCATAATTATTAGCTTCCAGTATAGGGTCTGAATGGTTCCTAAACGCATTTGATTTCTATTTTATTGTGCAAGTGCAGGTCCCTGAAGCCACTGGGGCCTTTTATAGCCTCAGGTGACTCTGAAAGAGTGGGAGTACTTGGTCAGGAAAAACCTTCAGTTATGCATGGAGCACAGCTCCAGTCACATCCACAGTCGTGACTTCTTCAGGAGTTGCTATGAAGTACCCTTCAGCTGGCGGAGTGAGTCACATGGCACGTGAATTGTTTTGCTCAGGATAAGGAAGGGATGAGATACGGACAACATCAATAATATATAGTATGAAAAGATAGCTTACAGTATTTCTTGTTTACTGACCCTTTGTTTATTTTCTATGTCCCCTCCCAAAATTTTACCTCTTTGGAAACGTTAAAAAAATCCAGGCATATGATGGCAGGTTGCTAAGGTAACAGCTTGCTATTTCATTGAAGAGCTGTCTCCCCAATCTCATCTCAGTATTCGTATTATTTCTGTATATACATTATGAAAGCTTTCTGCAGATTTGCTCTGGAAAAAGGTATGAACTTATTAAATTTGAAAAGACATAAAGAAAAGTATTGTTTTTCTAGACACATTCAGACAAGTATGGACATTTGCCAGTTAAAGAAATTTGGGGGAATGGCTGGACCCAGAAACAAAAAGAGGGACCATTTAAAATAATACTGTCTCTATACTTCTTTAGCTTGTCAGGATGAGACACTATTTCAAATTGAATGGGAAAAGTTATGCATGTCTCCTTCTTCCATGATAAGTGAAAACAATGTTTATAGTGATTCATCTATGATCAGCTATTGCTGTTCTTCTGACACGAATGCAAGCAAATTGTCCTGAATGTTTGATGCTTTTTTGTTTGTTTCCTGAAATTTATTTCAGATCCCAGCAAAGTAGAAAAATATTCCCTTACTTCAACTTCTAATCAGCTTTCAGAATAATTCATGCTAGCAAATTCTGATGGTGGACCTTCTTGTTTATTTCAAAAATCTGAAATATGAACAAAAGAAAAATGATCACATGATTGAATCATTGTTCTTCAATGCCATCAGCATAATCCTTGCCCCACACTGTAAGCATCCTTGCATTTCCAGCACCCTTGGAAAGGATGGCTCTTTGAAGTATATATGCACTGAGCTGTTTCAAGGATCTCTAGGAAATACGAAGTGGAGGTTCAGAAGTCAAAGAGATCTGATTACAGCCAGTCTCCAAGAAAGAGGGCTTGAGAGGAAGTCTGTGCTCTTCTTAAAAACATCAGAATTGTAATTACTTTCATTTCCCCCGCTCAGCAACTAGCATTTGATCTCTGATAAAACCTCTAGTTGTTATTTACCATGCTGGGTTAAAGAAAATTGCTTGGATTTAATTCTATATATATTTGGTGTCTTCATATAATTGAGTGAAAAGTCTATAAAGGAATATTTATAATCTGTAAGCAGTACCTAATTAACAACTAAAGTTCTTGTCAAGATAATCACCAGGGGGTTATCAAACTGTTATGATACTCTTTAGAAATATAAATAAATCAGAGAAAATGGCAACAAACAAAAGCAAGTATGCTGTGCTTTGTCAATATTGTTTGAGCTCCAAACATAATCATGTTTACTTTTAAGACTAAGACTGGGGAGAAGTCCAGAACCAAACAGAAGCACAATAAAAGGCACACTGAGTATGTTGCACTAAGTCATTGTTCTGTTTAGTCTAACATCTTGACCCCAATAAGAGAAGAGGTAGTGGAAATGCCTATATGAATAATTTAAGGGATCTATTATTCATGAGAAAGATTTTCTGCAACTATTTCTGTATGAAACATTGCCCAATAGAAGATAAGATTGGTGAATTTAGAGGTACAGCTAGGAAAGTTCAAGTGAAAATTTAAAGATACAGTGGGAGACAGGGAGTTACATCCAGGAAACTCGAGATTTTCTGGCCTCCTTGCCTAACTCAGGGCTCCCTGATGTGGAAGACAGTACCTCAATGAGTGCGACTGGATGAAACAGAGGGAGAGGTTGCTTGCAGGAGAAAACATGAAACTGAGGAACAGCGTGCTCCATGAGGAAGGAAGTAGGAAGAAAAGGTTGACAAGGGCAAAGGAAAGGAAGGCTATTCCCGTCTACCACAAGCGCTGGTGGAAGGAGTCAGGAGGCACAGTCTCAAGGGGTGGTGAGGCAGAGCAGGAGACAGATGTCTGTACATGAGACAGATGTCTGTGTCTCTGCAGATTGCAGCAGACGAAATGGGAGATTCGTATCATTCCTGATTATTTGACAAGGAACATCTTAAAAATGATGTCTGGCAGACTAGAGTTATGAAACAGAAAGGTGAGTCATTTCCTGGCCACAAGGACAGAAGAAATGAGTATGGCAATTTTCCCAATCACAGCTGATGACAGCCACAGTGCCCATTTATAAAAATGCCTCTTTTTCCCAGCCCAGACAACGCTCAGTTCGAAACATGGTGCCAAAGGAGCCATCGTCCCTACTTCCCTCTTAGATGAATAGTGCTTATTGGCGCTGAAAGGGTTATATTTCCAGTACAGCAGGATATCCCACAGTATCAGGACTCCCAGGGAAAAAAGAAGTATCAGGGACCTTCCTTGCCCTTGAGGATATTTTCTCTCCTCCCTTCTTCTTCATCTTTTTCAGGGAATTACTTCAATATCTCAGGAGCTGGAGTGGCTCATGTGCTTTGGGAAGGGCTGGAGGCAGAGGGTGATGCTGACCCAGACCTGAAAAGAAATGGTGCAATCTGGGAAAAAGCCGTAGGAGGGGAGTAAAAGTTCAGTTCGACTTTGAACGTTGGTATGATTAATGGCATTGTTGGGCTGGCTGTGTGTTAGGATATTTCCTTGTCGTTACCCTCTTTGCATGAAGAGCTAAAAGCACAAGAGAGATAGAAAAGTTGGAAGAGGGGTATTTTGCAAAGTGAAAACAATTTCCCAAAGGTGATTCTAACCTTTACTTATCACATACAGCAAGAAATCCCCCCACTACTAGCTCTTCCCTCCAGCTCTAATAACATGGCAAAAACCCCCAAACAAATGCTGCATTATTTGCTGTTGACAGAGTAGTAACAGGACTGTAAAACATCACTATGCTATATTCTAGACACACCATTATTTTTAACCAGGAAAACAGTAAAAGGGACGTATAAAGGCAGAGTTGGAGTTAATACATTCCTTGTGGTTGTTGCAATGCATTCTGCTTCAGGGTGTGGAGAAGGCAGGTGCAGTATAACCACAGCATTTCCTGGATATCGTCATGTGAAGTCTTAATTGCCCGCATCACTTGAAAGGCTGTTTTGAGGCTGCATTTAAAACTGTTTCCCTCCTGTTCTCCTCTTGTCTCCTCTGAGTAGTGGAAGCTGTTTTCCTATCAGTATTTGGCTTCATCAAAACTGAGCTGCTACTCTTGCTTTTGTGCAGATGAGCGTACATGGCTGGTAGCTGTAAACACTCTTCTGACATCCTTAATGTCTCTCTTTGTACTTTCTTGCCTCTCCAGCCTGACAGGTGGCATCTCTACCAATATGATTGGCAGTGTGAGTGCAGGATTTGTATGAGTTAATCAAAAGAGGATTTCTTCACTTCTGCTGTTAACTTTTCTGTTCCTTCTGTAAACAAATTTGTGGGTTTTATTTTTTATTTTTTTTAGCTTTTAGATCTAGTCATTATTTAGGAGAAAGTGACGTCTGCTAGATCCATGTTTCCTTTTTAATTATATCTTTAAGAAAGAAAACAAAATTATGGTGGCCAACCTATGTGGACATAAAACATCATCAAGGTCACTGTACTGAAGGGCTTGTAATCTAAATCTAAGCTGCCAGACAGTGACAATGGCAGCCTTTGTGTCTTTAGGAATAAACTTGCAATCCAGCTCCAAGTGCCTTAAGTCACCGTAAAAATGCTAAGGAACATTCGAAAATCATTTTACGGATACCTAAAAGATAATCCTGCCTCAAAAGAGGTTACTATATAACAACATTCAATTTATGTTTTTCCTTCTTTATTTCTTGATATACAAGAGAAAGAAATGACCTCAAGTAGCGGCATAGCTATTTTCCCCCCGTAATGTTTTTTTTCCCCTTCTATTCTGTAGCTAGGTGGGTGTGCTGCAGTAATGGGAAATGCTTAGCAGGTATTCTGTCTGTTTATTTCTACCAGCATGTCTCTTTCTGTGAGACTCTCATATCCTAATGAGGCAAGAAGCATCTTTTGCTGTGATTCAGCCTCTCCTCCGGTGTAATCGGAAGAGATGTGGGATATCTTTGGTAAGGTTCTTGGTGTTTTCTAGAGAACTAATGAAAATACTAACCCAATCAAAAAACCCAATAACCCAATAATAGTAGGTTTAAAAAAGTAAAAATCCTGCCCAACAATAAGAACTGAAAAAGACTGGTTTGGTGTCCCCCCACCCTCCCTTACACCTTTGCATCATATCTTACAGCAGGGATTTTTTCTGAGTATTTTTTTCTCCTAAAGCTGCACTGCTATCCTTCTCCTTTTTTTTCTTTTTTTTTGTCTTTTATACTCTAGAATTCAATTTTTTTAGGTAGAATAGCACGAAGAAATTATTTTTCTGGTTTAAGATACTGGGCATATCAGAAATGAAGTGGTAACAGAAAAGATGCTCATTAACATGTATGCTGTTTCTGTAAATTCCTAATTGCAATGGGACATCCCTGGGTTAGATTATGTCCCCCTGGTTTCCCTCGGGCCCTTTCTGTGCCTAATTATTTCTCATAAAGAACCTATATTGTAACAGAAAGTTCTCTTCATATATACCCACAGGAAAAACAAAACAAAACACTTCACTGCTCTCTGCCAACGTGGCTGTGTGTAATAGAGCAAAAACTTCCTTTCACGCCGGATGGAAACTTTCCCCTGGTTGCACAGCCCGACCTTGGGAGCCCACCTGGCACCCAGCCCTGATTTTTGGAGTGGGCTGGTGAGTTGTTGGCACTGCTCACATTGCCAGGTAAGCCTCCAAGGAGAGCAGAAAGTGACTGCAAGAAATGATGGCAGTTGGGCAGGCGGTTTGCCTTCCCCACAAGAAGCTATCAGAAACCTCTTTACAGAGATTAAAACAAAGCCTCTTTCTCAGAGAGGCCTTATGTTTTGAGGCAGAGTATCAGAAAGGATCGACATCTTCTTGTTCTTTCTTCTTTGATTGCAAAACCCAACCAAATTATGCATGTGATAAAGCAAGCAGTTTTCACTGTGTTCCTGGATGTGCTATGCATGCTCTTGAGTCTCCCATAGAAATGCACACAACTGTCCTCAACTACCTCTTGAGAAGTTCCTGTACTAATAACACAGCATAGCTGCCTCTTTTACAGGCATGTTTCTCAATTTTCCTGACTTAAAAAAACAGCAGAAACAAAACTAAAAGAGAAAATCAGAATGAAGAAAGTGCTGGTGGTGATTCCCAGTTCTCTGTCAGGGATGGCAGAAAAGGCAATCTCACACCCTTGACTGCAACCTGGTTTCCGAGTTCAAATGCCCATTTGCATGGTGACTAATACCCGGCTGATGAACTGTGACTACAGATGGTCCAAACTCGTACCTCGTTGTACCACTGTCAGAAACTGGTTCTCTCAACCTTAGGATTCATCTCAGAATTCCATTAATAGAACTAGGGAGTAGGGAGGATACCAAACATATCACTTTTAGAACACTACAAGTTCTGTGTGTTCCTTGCAGTATTAGTATCCTAAATACTATGATTTTTTGAAATTAATATGCTTGGTAAGAAAATTCTTAGGATTTCAGTCTTTTTTTTTTTTTGTCATGGCGCTCCACAGACAGTGCTCAATAAATATAAACAATCACAGAATCACAGAATCACATAATCTCCATGGTTGGAAGGGACCTCTGAGATCATTGAGTCCGACCACATAAAAAAAAAAACCCCACAAAAAAACCCCCACCACACACCCACCCAAAAAAGCACCCACCAACCAAACTCCACACCAAAACCAGCACCACACACAACACCCTATCACATAACACCCACCCACAAACCAATAATCTTGGGCACTAGAGCATGCTGAAGAGCCATGTCTACACATTTCTTAAATACCTCCAGGGATGGTGACTCCACCACCTCCCTGGGCAGACTGTTCCAGTGCCTGACCACTGTCTCAGTAAAGTAATTCTTCCTTATATCTAATCTAAACCTCCCATCACCCAAAGGTTGAGAGCAAAGATAATCACCAATAATTTCTCCTGATGGAGCTCTCTTCAGGTAAGAGAAGAGACCTCTCTCTTCAATCTCAAGAGAGAAAGGACTGACTCCAATTGGAGTCCTAGAGGATATGAAATGACTTCCACAGGATTACCAGCACCTACCAATGCTGATTTTTGGCTGGGGTAAAGTTAATTTGCTTCATATAGCTAGTATGGTGCTATGTTTTGGATTTGTGCTGAAAACAGTGTTGATAACACAGGGATGCTTTCGTTATTTCTGAGCAGCGCTTTCACAGGGTCAAGGTATTTTCTGCTCCTCACACCACCCCACCAGCGAGTAGGTTGGGGGGCCGCAAGAAATTGTGAGGGAACACCGCTGAGACAGCCAACCCAAACTGACCAAAGGGCTGTTTTATACCATATGATGTCATGCTCTGGATATAAAGTTGAGGGAAGAAGAAGGAAGTGGGGGACGTTCGAAGTTATGGCGTTTGTCTTCCCAGGTAACCATTATGTGTGGCGGAGCCCTGCTTTCCTGAGGATGGCTGAACACCTGCCTGTTGAGGGGAATTAGTGAATGAAATCTTTATTTTGCTTTGCTTGTGGGCATGGCTTTTGCTTTACTGACTAAACTGCCTTTATCTCATCCCATGAGTTTTTTCCCTTTAATCTTTCCACTCTTTCCTCCATCCCTTCATTGAGACAGTGAGTAGCTACGTGGGGCTTAATTGCCAGCTGGGATTAAACCATGACACCACCCCATGCCATTCATGCATGAGTTGCTTGTGCTGATCTTAAAGCAATGTATGTTTATTAACAGAAAGCATTTGTGTATAACTGTTGAAATATGAAACCAAATAACCTCCCTCAAGAAACATCTCTCAGAAAAAATAAAGAAGAAGACAAAGCTGACAGCTGGCACTCAAGTTGCTCAATGCACTGTTTGAAGGGACTCAAGTAATAATACCATGACCATGCTACAAGGAACTATGTGTAAAATACATAGGTACGCAAACCACGAGAAATGAATGCATCTGATTTTCTCATCTTCAAATGAGAGTACAGCTTGAATTAAAAAAAAAAAAAAAGAAAGAAAAAAGAAAGCCCCTACAGTATCTATATACCTTAAGAATACTGTAGAAATATAATTGTTGTTATATTCATGAAAGTCCAAGGCTATGCTCAGACTACCCCGATAAATTCATGCAGTGAAGGTTTTTCTTGTCTAAAAGCAAAAGCTGGGGTAAAACCACCCATCTCTGTAAATTGCTTAGACAGATTTAGTTTTTAATTTCTGATCTGATATGCTATTTTCTGTCACAGTGGATGCTGTTGTTTATGTTTCATGTGATACGGTCACCCTGGAGGCCCAGCCAATACTCAGTAATGCAGCATTCAGTTTGCAGCCTGAGGGTGACCACAGATTTCACTTCTCCAGCTCTCACCCTCCATATTACAGTGGCAGCTTTGACTGTAGGCATTAAGAGGGTAAATTTGTCCCCCATTCCACCTTATTTGGTAAATCATGCAAGACGCAAATCCTAGCCCAGACCACAAGGACCTGATGGTTGGGAGGGTGGCAGCAAGAGGGAGAGAAAGGTACAGGGTAGAAATTCAGTTCTCCTATTTCTGGTCCTATTCATCATGCATGTGGAGCACAGATTATTCCTTTTGACTCTGCAGCAGCCTTTTATGCTTTTACTGTGCCTTCTCTTGTTATTTTTTCTGGTTTTTTTTTCTTTCTGAAAAAAAAAAATCCCCAGTTCTTTCAGTCTGTGTAGATGATTTTTAAATTCTGACTGCTCTTATGACTCTTCTACGCCAAAGAAGAGCAAGCCTCCCGATCAGTCCTCTGTGCCTAACCCAAGAAACAGCAATGGAGAGCTGCTTGACAGCATATTGGTGCATAAAAATACTGCAGGAAGTCCAAAATATAAATGTGGCTGCTGCTGTAGGAACAGTTACTTCTATCTGAGTGGTCTGACTAATATGAACTAACAATTTTTTGGTGCCTTTTTCAGCTGAAATATGTAAGGTAAAAGTAGTCAGCATATGATGTGATAATGTGCTTCAGTAAGTGCATTTCCCAGGTCTGCACTAAAATTTCAGAAGCGGAAGCTGAACCTCCATATTATTTCCTTATTCTTTTAGGGGCAAAGTGAACTTTTAATATGTAACTAGTAATAGCAGTAGTAATATATAAAAAGAGAAAGATATTTGGTGAAGCACGCTGAAATAATGCAGTGAATTATTAGAATAATAACCTAAGTGCCTGCCTCTGTTGTGTAACTGTCCTCTGTTCCTTACTTTGCTTGTTTATTCACCCTGCGTATCATGAGGTGAACTCTCAGGAAAGGAGCTTCTTTTCTGCTGCTGTTCACAGAGCCTCTGAGGCGATGAAACAGGTATTGATCCCTGTTTGATAGCCTAAGTACCACCGCAGGTGAAGTAAAAGACAACAGCAGCTCTGTTGAATGGATTTCTATTTCCTATTTTATGACAGAAAGACATAATCTGTATGATACTGTTGAAAATGTCAGTGCTGAAAGAATGATGAGTAAAGTAGAGCTGGATGAAGACACAAAAAAGATAATAAATGACAATTTTGAAAGTTTAGATATTTAATGAAAGAATAAAAATTTCAATGAGATATGGTCTTAATTTTTATTACTTTCTCCTACACCGGTGCAAATCCTCAGCATTCTACTGTTGTTCTGGCATAATCAGAATGTAGCATTCATTGTGCAAATATTAGTGGATATTATTGGCATTTGATTCCACTTTCAGGTTTTGAAAAAAATTTATTGTACCAAAGTCCTTAGAGAAAAAGATCTGCAATTAATAGAGATTTCTATATTTAGAAATATTAGCATAGGAGCAGCTCCTTAAGATGGCTATGGGCTGATATTTTCCGGGAACTGTCAGTAAAAATTTGCTGAGTGCTTGAGCTATCAATTTCCCATGAGTAAAAACTATAGTGTTCTACTTCCCTTTTTTACTGTAATAAATGAATTTAACAAGGCGGCAGAAGACCAAGCAAAATCCTAAGAGTTGGTGTATGGCAGGTCTTCTGAAATTCTGATTCTGTCTTCTGGTATCGCAGAACCGGTGTTATAGGGTTCAGCCATCAAACCGTGCTCAGTCTTCTCACAGTGCTTTACCTGCCCACCACTGCCCCTGTTAGCAGGAGTCTGGGAGCTCTGCACGCTAAACATGCTGGCAGTGTTCAGTCTAAACTAATATATGGGCACATATTTGCTCTTGTGCTCATGTTGTCCATATTCCTCCCTACATTTGTTTCTGTCTTAATTAATCTTTCCCCGGTGATCATAATCAGAACTTCACATGGTTTCCTAGATGACATCTCACTATGAGCTATACTTGTATATGAGTACTATTCATCTTTCCCTGTCTGCACTGAAAATGTTTTCCCACCATACTCTAGGACTTAGTTTATCCTGACCATTGCCACATCCCACTAACGGTCATACACAACCTGTGATCAACAGATGCGCACAGTTATTTTCCCCTCATCATTGCTCTTAACTGGCAAGTTCTCTATTCATAATAGTCAATCCTGAGGTTCAAATCCTATATTTTATGTTATTATTTCCTTACTGAGTCATTCTTACTCTGCGTATTCTAGACCATTTCTCTCCAAATGTTATCCCAATCATCCTTTATATTAATGACAAAACTTCTCCTAATTTTATGTTATCCATTGATTTCACTAGCATTTTCTGTTAATGCCATTATGGAAGCAGTTGACTCTTTTCCAAGATACTTCCTTGAGGAACTCCACTAATAAACTGGCTTCAGCTCAACGGTTCCCCTGTTAGCATAATGCGCTGTCTCTAAGTACGTTCCACAACTGCTTCAGACTTGTTAAATAAACTCCAGCTTTTCTAGTAAAACATACAATATCCTCTTGGTTATCATATCAAATATTTCATCTAAGCCTAGTGATGGAATAACCCGTAACAGCATTTATTCTACTAAAGGTTAAACTGGCACAAATGAACATTGTCAGACCCATCATGCATTCTTTTTATTTTCCATTCACATTGCAGATTTCACATTTCCTCCAAATCATTGCTTATCATTGAGATAAGACTAATGGACTGTAGTTTTGCAGATGGTTTTGTTACACAAATATAAGCACGATTTTTTGTGATTTTTCCCTTCATTTGGTTCTTCCTGTCTGACTTTTATTTGCAAACTTTACTCATGAATCAGCAGACTGTATTCTGAAATTATTTCACAGTTCTGGAAGAAGGTTTAGCTAAACTAACTGAATGCACTTTGAGTACTAGCATCTATTTCCATTATTTATACATTCTTTCCCAATACATACTTGACTATCTTCTCACTTAAGCACCTAATGTGTGCAAGTGTGTTTCTGGCACTCTTTCCTAGATAATGGAACAGATTCTATATTTTAATTTTTTTTTTTAATACAGTTTTTTCAGAACTATACTGAAGCTGAGGATGTGCAACGTTGCTGTGTTATAAAAATCTGCACAATTGACTGCTCATGCACTGAGTGTGTTAGTTGGATACCATGTATCTCTTCCCCCATGTGGGAGCAGGCTTCAGCTCTCATCGAGATGATGAATGAACAAAGGTAATGTTCCTCTACTTACAAAGCCAAAGCTACCTTTGTGCCTCATTCTGAATAGTAATCCACTTTATTCTAAATTTCCGCTCTTTCTAATTGCCTGTCTAAAATTTTGTTTGCTTAATTTTTTTTTTTTGCAGGAACTAATTTGAATGGATTTTTTGGCAATTATTCACTTTTTCCTTACACTTGTTGGCTTTTAAGATAGAGCTTTCAGTGTTGACTAGTCATTTTAGAACCAGAACTCCCTCGTTAAACACTACACAGACTGAAAGGACTCTCTAGTACTCATGTAACAGCATGAAAACAAGGGGGAGAACCCTCATAATGAGAAATAGGGGTCTCCGTGGAAATGAGGTCATGGAAACAGGATGAAAAATAATTCCCTGGAGTCAGGAGACTGCTAATATTCCTCAGATGTATCTCATGACTAATGACAAATGCTACAAGTGTTGTAAGAGCTGAGCTGCAGTATTAGATCATCTGTGGGAATACCCTCTTTTCACAAAACAAACAAAACAGAGTCAGCCTCGTGCCAAGAGAGTCTAGAATTATATGAATCACCTCCACAGCTGACTTCACAGCAAAACCAGAAGACATAAACTGTTATGCAGTTAACTAGAAACTAGATAATTATAAATAGTTGTTCTTGACAAAGCTAGTGATATGAGGAAACCTTTTTTTTTTCTGAAAAAGATACCGTTAACAAACTTTTATAGAATTCACAAAATTTCAGATTTTTTTATTATTTTATTTATTATTAGAACTTTGCCATTATAAATATGGCAATTATTTGTGAACCATATTCAGATTTTATAACATGACTGTTGTATAAATTCTAGTGCATATATGGTGTATCTAAATATTAGTATAAGTCAAACAGCCTTTATCTTATGAGTCTCTGTGTTACTGGAATCTTCTGCCAAATAAGAAGGGTACTAGAGAGGAGCTAAATCTGGCGAAGCATCATGTGTACCTACAGCATACTGCAATAGGTGGTTCACCAAGGTCTATTTCCAGAGGGATTCAGGACACTGCATATTACAGGGTACTGTGTATTAAGTAGGTCTTTTGGGAGACACTTCAGATTTTAGAAATTTGGCTGTTTATGCAATTTATCACCACAGAAAAAAAGAAAAAATAAGGATGAGAAATAAAACATATGGTAGAATTGGAAAGTTAGAACTATGTCCAAATTTGGAGCTCCTCTGAGAATAACATATCACAACCTTGTTTTTGAGAAGAATTTCAACCCTTTGACATATAGCTAATTCAACTGTAGATTAATACATACTAAATGGATGAACATGTTTAATGAACATTTTGTTATGTGGGTATACATATGAATGAAAGCATTCTAAGTAGTCGCCAGAAAAATGCTCCTTATGATGCACTGCAAATTATGCTCTATGTCTCTGGTTAAATCATGGGGAAGGCTGCACCCTGACAGCTCTGCGGGACTTGAAAATGTCAGACTGATACATATATTAGTAAAATCATCCTCAAACTAGTCTCTGCTTTGCAGAGGCAAAGGTTTGACTTTCTGGCAATGATCCTTTCAGTTAGGCAGACAGGTCCCCCCTTCACAAGAAGCTGGTCAAAGCACCCTTGAGGGATTCCTGTATAGTGGCTTGAGCTTCCTTGCTTACAGTTTCTCAACTAGCATTTAGGCCACAAATTCTCACTCTCAGTCTTTTGGGACTGTGTTTGTAACTTGTTTTCACTATGTCCCCACTTCTGCTTACTAAGCTCTTCTTCCTATTTCTCTCATACCAATGATTTCCATCAGACAATGCCTTATCATGGACTTGGTAGACTCTTCAGCATCCATGGTCTAGCATGTGTTCAGTGTTGCCTTACTAAACAGATAATCATTTATCTGCTTCCTTGGACAGCTCAAGTTGTTTTCAATGGAATTGCTGGACCCAGCAGTTTCAGTGAGTTTTGCCCCCTGTGATACCTGGAAGGATCACTGGGAGCAAAGACAGGCATAAAACCAGCCTATTTTGCATGGTAAAGCAGGATGCCAGACCTAGGAGATTCCCTTTAGTCCTGGGCTATGTGATGCTATTTTTACCAGCTTTGCAGATGCCAGCTGTTAGGAAGAAGGGATGAGACCTGATCAGCCATGCATTTTCTTCTTAACTCTTCCATCTCTGTCTCTTTTGCTTCCCAAGTCCTTGAGATGCAGAGAACAGGCAGAGCTACAGCCAAAAGAACAGGTCTCATTTTTCCAGGTTTATAAACTTAAATGGTTTTCATGAATTCAGAAAACAGTTTCCTATTTACTATACCCAGAGTAACACCTTTGTTTCTTCTGCAGAAATTAAGGGAAAATGGCTCTCTGCTGCATCTTGCCTGAAGACCAGACATATATCACTGGAGATCTGGGGAACAGATGACACACACCAGTATCAGGCAGGATTTACGGACAGCTGCTCCTGCGACAGTCATCTCTTTCATGACCTCTAGCAGTCCCTTCTAAGGCTGCTTTCTATTATTCTCTGTAAAGATTTCTGGTGCAGAGGTGTTGCCTACATTACAAGAAAAAATTGTATACTCATAAGGCAGATGGATGTGCTAATTTCTCCACAAGGAGGTAATTAAAAGTGCTCTCTCCTCTACCAGAGGTGATGACATGAAGCAAATTATATCATTTGTTATCTAAAATCAGATTTTTATAATAACCAACTTTTATTTAAATGAAACACCTATTTCCTATGCATATGCTGCATAGTATTTTTAAAATAACTTTGCAACAAATGCATAGACAGCAATGAAATGTTGTTGATATACTGTTTTTAGAAAGTACCCATGTTCATTTTACAGGTGGGAAAACTTAACAGCTCTGACTGAGAGAATAATTTTTAAAAATCATAAAAAGAGCCAAATACACACCCACACTCCCCCCATCTTAGACTGGATGAAGGCATGACATTTTATGGAAGAAAAAATGAAGATGTAATTTATCTGTGTTATAGATAGCAATATATGTTAATGATATTCTGGGTTTAAAAAGATGAAACTAAGAAATCCATTTGTATTATGATTTGGGGTTGTTAGTACATTTGATATGCTGCAACTATTAGATTAAACCAATTTCTTCTCAACATACTAATCTGGGATCAGCACAATTTTTCAGTATAAATTTGGTGGTCAGAAAGAAAGTTACTTTAGCGTTAGTGTAAGATCAAGGTACTGTGTCTTTTTGGGTAAAACCAGACAAATCAGACTTGTGAGGAACTGCTTGGATTGTAAAAGAGGCATGCTGCACCAGCAGTCCAACCCCAAATTTCTTCTTTATAAATACCTCATTCAGCCAAGAAGGAACTCTTGCCTGCCATAACTCCAGCTAAATAAAAGTTCTTTACCTCAAAACAAATTTAATGCAGAAAGTTCTATACTCTTTGTTATATAGGAAATCAGATTAGTGTACCAGAATGGTTTTTTATGCCTTCAAAATCTCCAAATTATGCTCAAAAGCAGAGTCAGGATCAATAGCCCTAGATTGTTCTACTGATTGCAAAGTACGGTTGGTAGGGATGTTCCCCTGATGCTCCCTGTCCATTAACCACACTTGCAGAGGCTTCCTCTCCAGACGAAAAGCTGTGATCAGCAAGGCAAAAACGTTGCACGGGGAGGGAAACGCTTGCGGGTTCCTGTGTAACTTCAGCCAGAGGAAACGTGCCAGAGCCAGCTGTTTTCTCAGGGAGAGGGAGACCACAGCTGGCTTGAGACAGCGCTGTCTGTCACGACGAAGGTGGGCAGGAGGAGGTAGGAAACCCACTGCCCCTGCTTTGCTGCCAGGAGGGATTTCTCCTGGAGATCCACATGACTAATCTCTGTGGGGCTTTTCTGGCAGTAGAGACCTCTCTTTTCATCCTATAAATATAACTGCAATAAATCTCTCTGAAAAGCCCGCAGCACAACTGCTCGCTATATCCCCTACAATAACTGACATGAAACATTTCTTCTGCCATGGCGCAATAAAGCTCTGATGGGGCACGGGGCCGTGGGGATCAGTAATTCCTGTAATACTTTAATCTAACACTTACATTTTCAGAGCTGTCCAAGACTCTAACTGCACAGATTCACGTGACTTAACTTTTAGAGAAAATGAATGGCCAAATCACTTCACAATTCTGAGCATATCTGAGCTACAAGGATCTCCAGGTTTTGTTTTCTGTGGATTTATTAAAACAATTAAATACCTATCAGTGAGCTAACAATGAATATATTTTACAACGAACATTAAGGTCTCCTGATGTCCTAGCAATCCACAATCAATATTTCCCTGTGATCAATTGCTAAACAGTATCACTCCTATTACATACAAAAGATAAATGTCGTCTAGAAGGCCATGATACGACCCTTTCAGACCCTTGCTCCACAGATCAAAGGCATGAAGAAGCAGAGAGAAAGTTACCTTCACCTATAGGACTAGATGTAAAGCCATGTAAAGGCTTTCTCAGGTGATGTTAAGTTATTGAGTACAGACAAAGGAAAAACCACGTTGCTAGAGCGGAGATACTCTCCTGGCACTGCTCATCAGGTGTTGCTCCAAGCAGAAGGATGTATTTCAACCCTGACGCTGCTCTGTCTGCATTGCATGGGTATCTGGGTGTTAGGCGTTGGCCTAGCAGGTCTCATCATCGGGACATGTCTGCCTTCCAAAATGTTTAGCTTACCACCTTCTCAACGCCTTTCTGCTTGGGCATAAGGATGTCAGGCAGGGTATCAGAGCCCCAGGGTAAGGCTTCAGCTAGTACACAATAATCTGTGAATGAGGACACAAAGCCAAGCTTGGGTAGCAGTGACACATGCAGGGACTACAGTCCTTTTCATCTCGGACCCCTTGCCTGCTTCTTGGAAAAGCCCCAGTTTGTAAGAATTTCTTAGACCACCATGGGGCTCATGCTTTTGACAGGGACAGATTTTGCCTAGGAGCTGCTTCAAGTCACCATCCCGTTGCAGTGAGACCCTCTGGACAGAAACCTCATTCCAGTAGGCTAAACACATGCCACTTGATTCTGCACATCCAGCGTCTAATAAGCAGTTTATACATATTCATTTTTAAGCCTGACTGAATGTGAAGATTTAAAAAATGAGGTTAGATTTAAATTAGTAGTCTGCACAATAAACTGTTTTAAAAGGCTTTAAATTATGAATGTTTATATTGCTATTAATTTGTGGTGCTACTGGTATTTTTCTTTAATGGTTAATTATCACAACTAATGTGTTTGAATTATTCTAGAAATCTTTCTATTATTTTTTTCTGTAAATATTCATTCCTGCACTTACACCTTCTTATTTGATGCTGAAGCTGAAATGAAACATGATTAGAGCCTTTTAAAGAAAAAATACCTCAAACCCAACATTCTGTCTCTCCAAGCACCAGCTTTTTTTTTTCCTTTTTTTTTTTTTTAATCAGCTTAACACTAAATGATACTTAGGTTTTTCACCCTGTAAGCAGATTTTGGTATGGGTCATGCATTCAAAGATATGCTGGCAGATAACAAAAAGAGCCAGACTGTGTGCTAGAAAATTCCATAAGGCATAAAAAAAGAAGCAATGCTTTCCGCAAGCTGCTTCCTAGTAGCTATTCCAGCATCAGGGACATTACTGGACAGCTACCACTGCTACCGCTGAGGGTTTCCTCTTAGTTCATTCAGTTAAAGATAGAGCATGAGTTTAAAATACAACTAATCCTAAAAACAAATAAACAAATAAACAAACAAACAAACATAAATACCTCTCCCATGGAAACACTCTTATTCCCAAAATACAAATATTTTCAAACTTCTCTTTCTGGTAGGATTAAATCTCATTGAAATTGATGGCTGCAACCACTGTTTTTAAAGTAAGTGTAAGAAATTATTGTCTTCTCTTCCCAGCACTTGAATTACCATTTTCCATCCTTGGCCTTTCCATCTGTGTGTGGAATCTCAAACTTTTGGATAACCATTTTATGTCAAATGGGGGGGCCATAATACTCAACAAATGATAGGAAGATAACATCATTATAATCTAGTCATATTTGAAGTGGAAGAATGTCACATGTACCAGTTCCAAATTACAGTACAGGAAAATGAACAGAAATGAATGTATGATTGAGATGGCAGGAAAAAAACCCTTCTGTCAAAACCAGTGTCCCTTGGGATGTTTAACATTCACAAAATGCAGACTAGACTTGATATGTCAAAGAGACAAAAATCTCTCTTGTGCTAGAACCATCCAAAACCCCAATATGTGGTGATAACTATTAGTTTTTGAGTAACAAAGCTGGGGTAGCGCCAGCAGTTTACACAGTCTTGCACATCAGAACACTTTCAGGAAAAAAAGTATGAGATTTTATTCATGCCCTTGTACTTTTCTTGCTTCCCTCAGTCTGGATGCTCTCTTACCTGCATTTTTCAGTCTTCACCACTTCGGACCAGTTCTGGACTAGCATCTCAATACAGGTTGTCACTTTCCTTGCTTGTGGGTAAAGGACTAGAAAGCTGCTTGGGGTAAGAAGTTGTAAGCAAGCAAGGTTTGCCACATCTGTTTCCCTGTCTTATTGGCAGTTAACTAAATCTGGAAAAAAACTAATCCCGTGATGTGATATATGTTACTGTATGTTACTGTGATACTTCCAAAAAACATGATCCATGAGCAAAAAAAAATAAAACCAAAAGAAGGTATTGTGAGAAGTGATTTGGGAAAGAGAGCCAGGCTAGTGTGTACAGGAAGGAATAAGGTATTTTGGAAAATAAAGTAGGGGGTTTAAGTTGCAGTAAGGGAGATCCTAATTAGACATTAGGAAAATTTTCCAGTCGTAAATTTAGAGATGAGCACTAGAATAGGCTGCCTGAGTATGTCATTAAAATATAATTGGTCTTACTTTTAAATGGAAGGTTGAGTTAGCTGTCTCATGAGGTGTGTTTATGCAAGACTCAGGAATGCATCCCTGTCTGAAGCTCAGTAATGCTGCGTGAGCCCTGCAGTCGAGGACAGGGAAGCAGAGGTCTCCATTAGCATCCCTGCTCCAGATGAGCAGGAGATGGGGACTGTGGCACCCTGACATTTAAATGCCAGTCATGATCCTATCTTTTTGGTATTGCTTTCTGTAAACCTATACCACTGAAAGGTAGAATCACAAAGAAAAGTAATTTGCAAGGCTTTGAAAGGAGAATTGACTAGAAAGAAAGCAATAAAAATTTCATTGTTCAAATCAACAACAGTGTTGGATCATTTCTAACAGACCTAATGATCCTTAGCTAAATATTCATCAGAACATTAAGCTTAATTTCAAAGTGGACTGAAACATATCTGAGTCTTGATCTCCAGTTCAGATTTCAGTGTGATTTTAATATCCTGGGGGGAAAATAAAATACTTGCACATAAAACTGTGTCAAAAAGCTTTTCCCGACTCTGATAAAGTTGTCAAGATTGAAAAAAAAAAACCCTATCCCACACTGGGATGAACCTCTAAAAGCTTTTGGTAAGAAAAAAATAAAAAAAAAGACAAAGGCAGAGGGACTGATTCTTATATAATTTCAGAATCGTCAGCTGAGACCAAAGCTCACTGCAGGGTCTCACACATCACAGACAAGCACACGGGCTAAGGGTTTGACTGATTTGGCCTGCCTTTCCCAGGCTCCCCTTTACACAGAGGAGGACTGATTGAGTACAATCAACTAACGTGGGAAATCCAAGTTCAAACCTATTTGAACCAAAAGACCAAAGACTTGAACCTTGGTCTGCCATGCCTCTGATGAGTGTCTCTTCCATTAGGCTCTTGTGGATTCAGGGTTGAGTTGGATGCCCGCCCCAACACTCATCATTTTTCCTTTCCTCTTGTCTTCCCCACGTGTGCCTACCTTTTATCTACCCTGTCCTCCTGAAACTGGTGCCTAACTTCTGCAGTAGGTTTTATTTATAACAAGATCATTTTTCTTATGGGGGAAAAAAAGAGAAGTTTTTCAGAATTCCAGTTACCTATATTTGCATCCTACCATTGTGACAACTTTAGCTGTTCAGATGTATTTAAATAGATGGACAGATAGCTCTGCAGTGTGTGATACCCACATTCGCTCTGCATGCCTTCTGCTGTTACAATATGGTGACCGCTGCTAGGTAGACCTAGTTCAAAGTCATCTCATCAATCACCTTAAAAGCCATGAAAACTAATTTCTAAACTAAAGCACTTTCAATTCATCTTTCATGTGTCATCAAGATACTGAGTTGAAATTTCTTATTATCTGTCTCTTACCTCCCACCTCTGCAATCATAGCACTCGTCACTCAGAGAGAGAGCTGAAGAAGTCTACATTTTCATAAAGCTATTTGGGGTTTTTTTTCAAGATAGCTCTCATTAAGAAGTCAATAGAAGAGACACAGCAGAAGCTATGGCAAAAGAGTATCAAAATCCAGCCCTGTGTGTGAATTTTACCATGTATATAAAAACGCTAAGGAAATAGCGCTGGAAAAGCAATAGGATGGAGACAAAATTAAAAAATTATATCTTGTTTTCAATTGTGTATTTCCATAATATCTTAATAAGCAATATATGCCTTATACTAAGCAGACTTTCTAACTACCTATCAACATCTTCACATTATACTGTAGAGTTATACCTTTTGTCTTTTGCATGACCATAAAAAACTTCAAAATACTTGGAAGTGAATGTTTTGCGAAAGAAGGATAATCTTTTAATGCTGAAAGCACATTAGCTAAAACTATTCAGAGGCTATTCATTCTTTTAATTTTACTTAGCTAACAAAATAAAAGACAAGACATCTGGTTGTTGATTGTCCAGGTCTATGAAAGTGACACATTCAAGTTTTTAACTGTTTGAAGACTAGATCTAGGTCAAAGCTTTACAGCTCTGCAAGGTGTCCTTGTTTCCCTGTTTTTTGATGCTTTCACATTACCCCTGAGTTTTACACAGCATGTAAAGAAGGCCAAGACGATAAAATAAGAGATTTTTTTGTTTGTTTGTCAATGTTATGAGGTATTTTGAAGGGTGGGGGTTCTTTCATACCTTGCAATTTTGTTATCCCTCCTGCTTGCACTAAATTATTGTTTTCAGTTCTCTCATGCCATGGTATATCAAAGCATTCGAACTTCTTGGTAATTCAGACCAAATAGCATCTATTTCATATTTAACGAGAATGGGATATGGTTGTTAACACAAAATTTGATAACCTTTCAGTAAGAAATCAAGAGCAAACCACTGCCAGGATAATCCTGACTACAGAGAAGTGTGAACTACAGAATTTTAAAGCTGACCTAGTTTTGCAAAATGATACTATTTTATAAGAATTTTTAATAAGTAAAATCATTCAAATATGCTTAAAAGTTAAAAAGACACACTGGTTTCTTTTTGCACTTTATGTGTTACCCTCTGGTAGGCTGAAAGTAGTTATCCTCTCTTTTAAGGCATATACCTTTAATTCAGAGATTCTCATGTTCTTCATAGATAAACCCAATCCCCTGCAGATGCAATTATTTCAACTAATAGTTCAACTGAGCAGCCTGTGCTGATTCTCAACATTGACCTGTCCTTTGTCTGGTAGAAAATCTTGCTTCTTTCTTCACAGACAGAGCTAAAGCAATTTTTCACATGGATCAATATTTAATTTTTGGTTTCAGGTTTATTTTGCTTTTTTTTTCTCCATAAGTTGAGCTGAACAGCAAGAAGCAGGGAAAACTGGGAAGAGATGGTCTATACGATTTCAGCTGAACATTAGTGTGTTATCTACCATAGTTTTCGAAGTCTTCCTTTCCATTCTCTGGCAAATATTTACTTTTTCAATTGCAAAAATATGGAGCTGAACATGACTGAAAAGTATTCTTGGGCAAAATGAATGCATGTGGTATGAGTGTATGTTATTAGAAGCAATAATGCTGCTAAAAATTGTTAAAATTTCTGGTGGTGCTCCATAAAATAAGTTGCCTATCAAAAAAGAATGATTTTTGAAAATGGCTTTCCCAGATTACCCTAAATAAGGAAAACCTAATCCCCAGCATAAACTAGAAAATCCTTTATTCTGAAGTGGAGACTGTGAGAAGAAATATAACATAACATAATGTAATGCAACATAGTGTAACGTAACATAACATAATATAATGTATTATAATTTAATATATATTTTGACGTCCATACTTACAATAAAAACAGTATAAAAACAAGGCCAAAAAAAAGAACACCAGAAACCATTTATTTTCTAAAGATATTCCTAAAGTTTCCTATATTAACTTTACATTTACCTTCCCCATTAACTTGATTTTAAAATTGTATTTCATCATTTAATTTTGGATTAGATTTTTAAGAAGGCTAAATTTTATTATTTTGTGTGCATTTTCTCTCTTGCACTATGCGGGAAGATAGAAAAGAATACCTACTTTGGATTTATTAAACAGTACAACCCATAGAGTGGATAGTATCTGACACTGAAAAAAAATCCTGCAAGACATCTGATATAACCCAGTGTGACACAAGCACTTCTGTAAAACAGAGCGAGAAGTATTACTCATCCATTAGTGGAACTATATGTTTTATTCTGAAATAAATATCAATAAATCGTGCTACTATCAAGAGATAGCGCAGCTCTTGGGGAACAAAAAGTACTTCAGTCTCCTCCCTCCCACCTCCCCTAAAATCCAGCATGAACTATTAAGGGACAAGTGCTCCTGACTGCCATGGAGGGAGCAGTTCCTGCTCTTTGGACAACCACAGGCTGCACTGCAGTTCACTGAGGTGACAACTGATGCTGTGGGAGACTGGCAATGAAGACACCCAACTCTCCGATGCACCTATGGCTGCGGTGTAAGGAGACAAAACGTTTGGCAGCTCGGCTTGAGGGTCTCCTGCCTCCCGCCTCGGCAAGGGTGTGGCAGCCGATGGGGCAGGCAGGCCATGAGCCACCCTGGGGAACTGTTGGAGGAGAAAAAAAAAAGGCAAGTTTGGGGATATTATTTTAAATCAGCTCAAGTCACACAGTGGCGTTTTGTGGCTTGGCTGTGCAAGTGGCTGTGCCACCCCAGAGGAAGGGGTGGTGCAAAGCAACATACGGAAGGACATGAGGGGGAAGATGGGAAGGCTTTCAGGCAGCATGGCTTCAGATATTTGGGTGTTTTTCTCTTTGAACAGTGGACCCGTGGCCTAAGTGAAACTGGACATGTCTGATCTGAAGAATTTTTGTTGAATTGGATCGCGGTGAGTACAGGGACTGCCTGACATCAGCCCCTGTGAACCTGGTTAACTCACTTTTTAATTCTGGTGGTTTCTACTAGGTCCAAGAAAACAAGATTTGTAAACACCTTTCAAACAAGCAGGGTGTTCACAGATGTGATGCTTTCCTTCAGGATAAATCCAGTTGCTCCTCAGCAGCACCTGAGGTCTCCTGGCCCTGCAGGAAGCCCAGCCAACTCTTCCCAACCCAAGCACAGCTCTTTCTTAGGTGACCACAAAAGGTGGATATTGATCTCTTTCCAATCTCATTTCTTCCAGAGATGAGATGTGTTTAATACTCCCTAGCAGCATAATTTACCTCATTGCTGTCTCATTTGTACCCAGGTTGTTTCTATTCAGGGCAGTATCATGACTGACAAGCATAATGTTATTGACAGGGCACACAGTAGGGTCTAACTATTCAAACCAAGATACGTGCCGCTCCTTTATGGGAGTGCAATCAGTGCCATATACAGTATACTATGTGTTCTCTATTGGCTATCATCTTTTATCATGCACATTTTAACTTGCTAATTACCCTATCCATATGTTACACATGCTCCTAAGCTTCAATTAGTAGCAGCACCTGTTTGGTTCTCACTGTATACTTTTTAATATTATATTTGGACATTCCTGGTTGGCGGTGGGATTCAGTTCCAGACTAAGACACATTTGGGGTCCACTTGTGTCCAGGTTCATGCTATATTAAGAAAAGATCTGGGCAATGAAAATTAATGGATCAATTCAATTCACCATAAAATAGACATCCAGAGAGAAATTCTGTTGTCTAAACAAATGTGTCTCCTACCATTTGGGCTGCCATGAAATGTCTAAGCACCAGCATTTTAATTTGGATATACTTTTGAGGATAATTTTCCCTTTTTTCCCCCTTTCCAACATTTGGTTCACATCCTGGAGCAGTCTTGGAACACCAGGAACCAGGTTTCTTTCAAATAAGACTCAGCCAGACCATGAGCCCCAGGAGCACTCCTACTGCACTTTGATCATTAATGGATGAAGTCCTCATGTCCTCACAAGAGCTCATCAGAGCTTTACTCCCGAGAATTGTACAGTTTATATAGTTTGGGTTGCCAGCACAACTCTTTCAACCTATAGGTCTGTTATATTACATGGCGCTACTTGCCTTAGCTGGAGACAGGTCTCTGTTGGGACCGGCAGGTGTGACACTGGAACTAAAGGTACTTCAGAGCCTTCTGGGGTGAGACTAGGTGGCATTCCCTGGGGTGCAGATAAGGAGACTCGGCATCTGCATTGGGAAAGCTGAGTCCTGTTGCTGCTGGATATTGTCTGCGGAATGACGAGTGCCACTCTGTAGTCTAAACTGTGAACTTAGATGCCAACACATAAACCCTTTAAGTTCAGAGTCTCGGTTACGAACTGAATTCCTCCCTTTCCAGTTTGAATTTGTCCTTTATACAACAGCACCTGAATCTTACGTGGATGTTTGCTAGGCCTCTGATGGGTCATAATGTGATGCTCTTTTATTTATTTCTATTTGCTTTTCAGTTACAATCTCACTCAGCTGCACTGCTTCCATATTTTGATTGTGTGGTTTAGACCTTCATAGCATTGCTTCAGACGGTGAGAGTAATGTATTTCCAATTTACTTCACTTAGTAGAAAAACATCACCTTTCAGCGTCCTAAATAAGGACTGAAAGGTCCTGACTAAATGGGTACAAATAAGAAAATATGATTTTTTTCTTTTCCATTTGGTTTTCATATGGTCCCTTGACTAAGAGGCAGGTTTTGAATGGTATTCCGCATACTGGAAAATCATATTCCCGTGCAGTTTAATTATGTGTTTTCAATTTATTTTCTCTGACTCTCCAAAGGCAATTGCATGATTGTGTGTTGTTACATAATACCCAGCCATGTGGAAAAGCTGCAGACACACCTTTGGCAAGTGCCTGCCTAAGTCTCCAAGGTTTTCACCCATGTTTTCACAGATGTCCTCTTAGAACCCGTCTAATCCCCCACATCAAGGTTTTATAGATTATTTGCACTCATTGGGACTGGTGTAGTATAGAGCCAAGTATGCAAAGACTGCCAGCTGGCCAGAATATTTGATAAATGTGAGAACAAAAAAAATCCCACTCATAGCAGCGAAGTGATCTATTCCTGGAACACCAGCTGGATTGCTGTAATAAGCTATTAAACCAGCGTAGTAAAATGAAACCCAGATTCACTATGCAGATTATATAGCAGATCTATTTCCTTGTACAGCGTGGTTTCAATGCTTTAATTTTAGATTGTTGGTCACTTGCAATGACTAAAAAGACATGCAATAAATTGACCTTTTCATTCACAGGTTTTGAACTAGAGTGCTCCAAATTGAAGTTGTACAGGACTGTGCCCTTGGCACCCTTAAATATTTGCTTCCATTTCAAATGCCTCGGTGAGACAGACTCTGGCAAACTTATTTACTAAGAAACTGTATCTCAGACCTGGAACTGAGAGAAGTGGTTACAAAAGACCATCTGAGAAAAACAAAATCTCAAATGCACACTGATGTAACACAGTATTTCTTCTAGCAATAAAGGAGAATTTGAATGTCTAAAAAGAGATGAGAATTGATCTTCGCGGCCATGTGTAATAGCACCATCTTGTGATCCCTGCCAAAAAAATTAAAAAGAAATTTTTCAACTGGAAACCGTGCTCTCTGATAACTCAGTCTTTTCATTTGTGACTCTAAGTACCTTGGGAGTGATATATGACAATAAACTAAACATTCAATCATAGAGAAAATAGTTATTGAACTTTGCATTAAAGAACAAGTAAGGTTGAGATGCGTGATTTTTATTATCATTATCTTTCTTGCTGCTGACAAAAGAAGAAAAACACCAAAGAGGTCCTAGTCCTACTGTCCTACAAGAAAAAACAAGTGGTGTTTCTAGTTAGACATACTATTGCTTTTCATAAAATAACATTGCAAAAGATATCTCAGGAATTGTAACTGAACAGCAATCACCACCAGTAAAAATATAGCGATCATCTGGCCTGTTAACTTTTGCTTTTAGTTTTGCACAATGTGAGCTTTGATGTCTTGGTACTCTGGGGGCTGAGAAACTGTAGGAGTGGCAAACAGAAGAACGCCATCCGGTCTGTTGATTATTACGGCTGTCTGAACTCCAGATGAAATAGGGGGAGAACAGACATCTGAGGGTAATGACAGAAAACAAAAACCACATCAGGCTGACAAAGCACTACATTTCCCAACGAGAAATGAATAACATAACAAGGGTCATTTGCAGGTATATCTGTTCCAAGCTACTTGGGAATACATACTCACATATCTCAGATGACAAAACCTATGGTAAATTTAAGCTATGGCTACAGATAATGAGTGTCACCAATGGGAAAAGCAAGGAGGGTACAGATGATTTCCTTACTACATCCAAATACCTTTCAGAGTGTGGGGAAAGGAAACAGGACAGTGGCCAGCAGAATCTTCCTTTAAGGCTGGATATAGCCAGGGGTTATCCATCTGGTATCTCTGCTTTGTAATGCTGTCAGACTTTAAGGCTGTGATAGGCAGTGTTTCATATATGAGCCTTAACCTGGCAATAAAGACAATTTTTAGTTGAGTTCAACAGATTTGAGAATGCTCAATATTTGCCAAAACCCAGCTGGTAAAAAGCTGTAAGAACTAAAGAACACCTCTCCAGCTTTCATCTCCCATGTGAGATTTTGGTGAGACTAATTAGAGATAAGGAAGGCTGAATTTTGAGTCAAATTTTTCTGCTTGACATTTCGAACATACTTGATATTCAAACAAATACTGTCAGGGATTTAGTTACTGTGTTCTCTGGCTCCCCCAATGAGTGACACATGACACCTTTACTAACAGACACAAAAACTAGCCATCATTTTTGGTGGGGCCAGCCACAGATCCTCTGCTTTATGGAGCTGCTAGCTACAGAGTTCACGTAAGCCTTGCTAAGCCATGTAAGTTGCAGCGGCAAGGAAAGAATTTATTTTTTGTTAAAAAAATACTGATTTTCTAGCTTGGTAAATAAAGCCATTCATCTGTTACAGCTGCCTATAATATAAATCAAAAGCATTATTTATATGTATTAACCTGCGGACCTTGCCAGCCAGGGGAGAGTATTTTGTAGAGATGGCATTTATCCCTGTAGAAGCTTTCCCTCCAGTTGAAACAGGCTATGTTTAGCACGGGTTAACAAGATTTCAGTTTTTCCTGATGCAAAGAGATTTGGGGAGGGGTGAGGGGAAGTTTGCTGAAGCTACCTCATTATGAATTTCTGAGGAGAGGCAAATTGGGTCTTTGAGAAATACAGGGTTCACTATACATTTCTTTGTGTTGCAAGGCTTCAATTAAATTGCCAGGCACTTCTTTAATTTCCTTTTTTATTGTTGTTGTTGTTGTTGAGGTGTTTGCTGCAATTGCAGCCACTAAATATGTCTTTCTGCTCTGGCCTTCAGAGCAGGCATCCTCTGTTTTGTTAGTGCTTACAAATAATTGAGTAAGTGTTTACAAATGTTTTTGAAAATAAGGTTTTGTAACTCACAAACCAAGAAAAAAGCAGGTTGTTACATCACCAGGGTTAATGTGTGTATTAATAAGGTCAGTGTTCACATATGTAAGACAAACATTAATATACAGCAATTTTTTTTTCTAGCTACCTCTCATTCCCACAGATGGTTTATTTTAAGTCCTGAGGTTATTAAATTAGGTTTTAGTACACTTATCTGTGCATAAATAGGTATGTAAAACCTGAAAACAGCAAGACAAACCACATCAGAAAACAAACCCATAAATTTCTTGTGCCCTGGGTTATGATTATCGGCACCATTACGGCAGCGTGTACCTCAACCAGCCACCTGGCACGGCGTTCTTCATGACACTCAGCAGACGTTGCTGAGATGAACGAAGGTACTGAAAAGGTAAATCATGCTCACGCTTACGTTTAGAATTTATTGACAGCTACTGTGGCTCACTGGTACTCGGCATCCTTTCTGGTTTTGATCTGGTGTGGCCTGAGCTAGCTCAAGTCCCAAAGCCCTGCTGCCACAGGTTAGCCCCAGCTCTACGCTAACAAGCTCTGCTGCTCAGCTCTGCTGTTTCTTGACCAGAGGACAGTGCCTTGTGGAAATACTATATTGGATTGATGCTAATTTGAGAATCTCGGCACTTTTGCCTCATTGCAGACCATGGGTAAGCTTGGAAAATTGTGAAAACTTTGGGAGTAGATGAAACTGATGTAAAACTCAATATCAAAGTATAGGAGCAGTCATGTTAGCTGAGGCTCATGACAGCAAAATCCACAAAGCTCAAATAATAATTTGTGGTGCATCTTGAAGAATGAAAAAAGAAAGTGCTTACAAATAGGCACAGGCATGTGACACCCTCTAGCAACTTGCAAAGATTCAATCCAGATAATTAACTTAACCTAAAGGTTACCAATATGCAGATTAAATTCTGGTTTTGTCATTTTTCAAGGCTTATGAGTTTAAAAACCAAGTTGGCCTGCATTATTTGGCATGTTTTAAATTCCTTGGCTGATTTAAGATCAGCCAGTACTAGCAAATGCTGTTTGCCTTTCCTGGATATGTCCCCTTCAGGGAAATCTCTCATTTTTCTGGCTTTTTGTGTTTGTTTGAAATAGAGGTCCGCAGAAAGCCTGTCTGAAGAGTTAGCGAATATGTTTCAGTGTACAAATGTCTCAGAATTATCTTATCTACTCATCAGACTGGCATCGATGCCTGGCAGTGGCTTATGGCACATATGGCAGTTCAGTTTACAGCTTCTAGATTCCTACTGTGGGCAAATTGAAGGTGAATGAATTTAATGACAACACGTAAAACAACCACATTATTTTACAATTTTGTTTGAAGATGTAGAGTAGACGAGTCAGCCACCTTCATAAAGAATCTTACAGACTGTCACTTTCTATTTTGATAGTCATTCCTATACTGCAAGGCAATAAGGAAAGAAACCCTGTGAAATGATCGTTATCTCTATTAGCAGTAGAAGGTAATTGCCCAGGGAGGTTATCATAAGCCTGCGTTTGAATTTCAGACAGAAATATGCAGAAAACAAAATAAAAACCTATAAGAAAATGTCATACAACCCCTGAGACAGAAATTGGTTGAAAGGCATCTGGTAATAAACATTAAAAATTTTACTTGATCTGACCTATTTACTGTGCACTTCTACTATTATTTCAGTTGATTACTGCAATTATTCACTGAAAAACAGATTCATTAACTATGTTCCATAAATAAAATCATGCTAAGCTTATTTTCTAATCACTGATCATTGTTTTTAGACTTGCAGGGTGGAGATGAATACATTAAATATCAGTACACTATGTTTATCAGGCTATACTTATCACTTATCATTTGAGCTTGGTATCACATTATAAAATTAAATCACCCTCTATCACAAGCCTAGAAAAGAACCAAGAATTGGAAATATGCAAAACAGTTCAGCAGGATGGAGACAACTGAATATTTTCTGGCTACATATAGGTAGCTGTTAAAATACTTAAGCTACAGGGCTACACAAAGAGATTTTAATAGCAGAGTTGGGAAAGAGGCTGAAAGTTGGGCTCTCCTTGAACAGAACTACCCCCGACCTAATGGCCAAAGCCAGCAGATCTGTGTCTTCTCTAACACTATTTATTACTGGCAGTAGCCAAATCAAAAAAGCGTGGTATAACTTGTTACTTGTCTGTTAATACAAGCACTCATACGGAGAACAATTAATTCAAGTCTACACTTTCTGACTACATAGTTTTTATGGTTTGAGGAATGTGCAACAATTTGTTGTCGTTAAGGCAATTATTCTATCACCCAATGACCCTTCTCCACTGGGGAAGGGGAATTAGGAAAAACAAGGAAACCTGAGGGTTGATGTTTAAACAGGTGTAATAGAATAAGATGAGATAATTAACATTAATAACACTAAAGAACCAATACTTATCCCAATACTCATATAAAATATACAAGGATTACACTCAGCCAATTCTATCAGTAGGAAGCTGTGCATTCCCTCATTGGACAGCAAATGTCAGAAACTGCGAGCGTTATGGCTTTGGGAGGAAGGGAAGGGCTCAGGGGTCTGGCACTGGGGCAAGAAGTACTCAGGATCACAGACATCACAGGAGAGAGAGAACTCCTCAGCAAATTTCTTAATTCATGGGATGTTCATGGTATGAAATAATCCTCTTGGCCAGTCTGGGTCAAGTGCCCAGGTCTCGCTCCTCCTCATCCCTGCACCTGCCTAACTTGAAAACACTGAGAACTTGGAACCCACATACCATAGGTGGCTATAAAGTAAATATTTTCACAAATTCAGACACTAAAGTCTTCTAAAAAAGTGCAGTTTTCCCAGGCATTAGAAGATAAATGAGTCCTGTGTTGCTCAAACCAGGGGAGTAGTTTTTTCTCTTTGTTGCTAGAACTGATGGTAAGCAAAGCTAACATTCACTAAGAAATGGTGTGCATAAATAGTTTCTATAGGAAGGGAATTACCTGTCCTGAGCATGAAAATGTTTAGAAGGCAGGCATCCTAGAAGCTCTTACTCTTCTGGATAATATTATTATTATTATTGATTATTAATATTATTTAGGGTTATTAATTTTTTTATTTTTATTTTTTTTCAAGTGCTGAAAATAAAGTCTTAGCAAAATCATTCAACACTGTCTAGTGGACAGCTGAGATGCCTCTATATTGTCAGATTCTTAGAGCTCATCAGACCAAAATTGGGGATATTGCAGGCTACTGCAGAAAAAAAACGACAGTGGAGTGTCATGCTCCTGATAATCTTCTCTTTCATTTAGAAGAATATATAAGGTCCTATCATTTCACAGAAAAAAGTCAACCTACCAGCAGCAGTTCCAGCTGCAAATCTGTAGTTGACATCATGAGCTAAAAGCTGACTCCCTTGGCCCCTCCTTTCAGTGTGTCACACAGGTGTTGGGTTGAATTTTATTTTCAGACATGTTTCCTCTGTATTTTCAAACATCCTTTCTCAGACCCCAGCCAAAAAAACCACCCCCGCCTCTGTCTGGAGAGCATTTAAAATGCTGAGCAATGTTATATGCACATGTAGGGAGGTGGAGAGAAAGGCAAAGGCAAAGGAGCAGAAATATATGTTGAGCAGCCTTATAAAATGATCCTAAATGGCAGACAGCAGCTAAGTTCCATCTCAGAGAGGCTCAATACAAGCCAGATGAGTTCTCTACTTCGGCAGAGCATAGGATGGAAGGAGCTGTTCCATGCCAGCCATGGTCCAAGTCTTCTCTCTTGTAGGACACAAACGGGTTGAGGTGCTACCAATGAAAGCTGTTTCACAGAATATTTTTCCCTGCATTATTTCCCTGCATACCTGTTTGGTAATTGACTGGCAATTCTCACATGGTAAGTTTACATGATTCTAGAGTAGGCATGAACTGTACTCTGCCCAGAGCCTGTTTGTGCTGTTCCCTTTCTTCATGAGGTTTCAATCCCAAATTTCCCTTATAGAAGCCTTTCTATTTCCACTGCTCAGTTAGTTCATTGTTCAGGGTTACATTTAGAAGCAAATGCCATGTTTTTGTGACAGTACAGGTGAAAGGGACGCTGCTGTATTGATTGAAAGTCCATCTAAAGAAGTACTATAAACGGTGATGGGCATTTAATCAATTGTTTAGATCCAAAGAATACATTCTACTTACCAAAGAAAGTGGGAAAAGCCTCTAACCATAGCTTTTCCTTATTCCAGATGAAATTACTCTGATGATTAAAAGAAGCTGCTATTAAATTCTCTGCAGTTCACAGAAATAAAGCAGGTCTTGGTGAAGAAGGATTGAGTTCAGAGCATGGTTTGTACAGATTGACTGTATATGATGGAGGAATACTTTAGTGTAATAAGGAACAGTTTTGTACTTACGAAGAATTCAAGGGATTCTTACTTGCAATTTGCTATCTGTATGTGTATACATGCACAGTACCGTAGGTAGGCATTTTAGATTAATGTACCTTTCACAAATACATGTAGAAATTCTAGTAGAAGTACTAGTCAGGCTCAGTGTGCCTGAAGCATATGAAAACCATAAGTCAATGCTTTCTTCATCCCATCAGCTTTGATATACAGTGTCCAGAGGAAGTGGCAGGAGGAATGTGATGGCCAGTTGCAGAGTTGCTCTCTAAGACATTTTAATGATTATGTGCATATCTCAAGGGATACATTTTCACCTCATAATGCAAATAGTACTTATCCGGACTTCCCATGGGCTACAGTTTAGAGAAATAGCCACTAGACAGAGATTGTAAATGTTACCACTGGAATCAGCCTGTAACACAGATGATGGATTTTGAATTAATCAATATTCACAATGTAAAGAAAATTTAAAATCCGGGATAGAGATAAGAAATACTGCTGCTGCAGTGTTATTAAAACTATTAAAAATAAAAGACAGATTGAAACAAAGTTCCGTTCCCAGAGCTGGGAATGTTGCTACCCTTAATCTTCTCTTTAAAGTGATTAAATAAAATAATGTGGTCTTTTTTCTAAGACGTGTTTCCCAGTTGTGTTTCTCTTCTGTGAACCCCCTTAACTCTTACAGCATCTTTTCTGAACAGTGGATATTGTGACTGGGTACAGCAATTCAGTAGTAATACCACTGTCAACTGGGTATGCATTATGTCCAGAGTAGTCTGGGTAATTATGACGGAAATGATATGGACTTTAAAAATCTATGGCATTTGCAGGATGGATGCTTAAGAAATATGCAATATAAGTTATAAAAAATGTGCTTGTTTCTTTATGTTTTTTCATTTGTATCATCCAGCACAAACTCGTGCTGATAAATCCGTATTATGATGCTACTGCTGGTAAATTCTGCATACGGTACATATGATGAGGATTGTGCCACATATATGATCTTTTCCTTTTTTAATTTCCCACAGATTATACATAGAAACAGAAATTACAATACACACACATACGAACAAAGCCAGCAATGGGAAAGAGTATCCTTAGTCATCTTATATAAATACCTGAATGGTAAACAGAAACCTAAACTTGAGAAGTACATAAATGCTGCAAACTTTTTTAGGGGTGAAGGATGAAGGATCTCTGAAAAGTTCATATAATCTTACATTAGCTATGATTTAATTTGAATGCTGTATTTCTTGGCTGGAATCTAACAAAGCCCTTATAAAATGTCAAACACAGCTGATTCTCTGGGAGTAAAAAGCAACACATTTGTGTTTAACACACACTGAGAGCATTTAAATAACTTATGAAGTGTACCTGTTAGTCATATTTTAAATTTATGTAAATCCCTTTAATTATTTCCAGGTTTCTTTTTTTAAATCAGTGAAAGAATAAAATTTGGCATTTGAAAGAAGCTATTATAATGAACAAGGCAGAAAATTCAACTATTCAAATCTAATGATATTTTTATCCTCATTTTTCCTTTTGTAATTTCACGGAAACATAAAATTTCATAATAAGTGACCTTACTGATGTAGTTTCCTCTATTGGAGGGTAGATAATATTCATAGATAATTTGCAAAGTAATTACTGACCTCTTGGGTTGCCTGTCAAAAGAGAGTAACTCTTTTCTTTCTGCAGTTCCTTAGTATCTCTTATTTTCTATGAACTTCACGCAGATAAAAAAACATACAGGGCAATCAACAGAGGTACTACTAGGAGATATTTACTTTGCTAGCCTAAATAGGCTGCCAGCTTTCCACCCCATTATATTAGTAAATACCTCTACAACAATCTACTCCTACCCAGAGAAAAATGGGAAGAACATAGAGTAAGAGCTAACAGCGGTAGATAACAGTGGAAACTTATTTCAGCAGGTGTGAGACAGAAATTTTATTTAAGTGTATGTCATTTTTGTAGCCATTTTTTCAGATAAATTAGAACATAATGCTTAGAAGAAGTTTTGTGATATTTACCGCTATTCACCTTAGGGCAGCTTTGCAAGAATGAGTCAGACTCTACTTCTTCTTATGCACTAAACAAAATTATTTCCTGAAGGTACTTTGATTGGCTCTAGACCTGAAAGGCTTTGGAAAGAAAAGCTGATGGAGTGGACATGATTGTGAGCTAGCAGTAGGATGCAGAAGGAAATCGCCTAACTTGATTTTCAGATTGCTGACTTTTTAGACTACTGCAACAAATACATATTTTTTAGATATGAATTGCCAAGACAGAAAAACACCCCACAAAACATATTATTATGTGGTGCTGTTTTTTTCCACAGAACAGAATTTTTGAATAGTCACATGAGGTATAAACCAAGAAGGATGACACTTCTAGAAATTAATTCAGGTAAACCAAATCTAATGTAAACATTAGCAAATAAATATGAATCCAGCAAGGCTCTACTCAACAAATTAATAGCTTGACAGATAGTGCAAAGTTCTAGAAAGCAAGAAATACTACCTAGTATACACTGATTATGTCACAAAAGAGGATTTATTTCGGGCTAAAATACTAAATACATCATCACCTAAACTAAACTCCAGTATCATCTCATCCACTAAATTACAATCACTAGATATAGATAAATTTCTTAAATATTTGCATTTGAATAATGATGATCACATTCAAAATAATTTGTGAGCCAATGAAAGGACCTAGTCCCTTTGGAGTTAGTGTTACTAACTTCAACAGAGACAGAATATTATCCTCCCTTTTAAGAAAATGGATCTTAATTTATGGCAAGGCTTACTTATCAGAAAATAATAAGCTGAGTAAGTTTTTTATCAGTGGGTATTTCAATATAATCCACAAACCTGATGTGTCAATTTCCACCCCACTTCTCCAGCCCTTCTTCTGGACATCTATACCTTCCCTTATCCTTTTCTAATTTTTACTTCCTTTCCCTCTATTTTTTTTAAATCTCTCTGACCCACTCTATTTCCTTATATTAATCATTCACTTAGGCTTCAGATAACTGCACAAATTAACCACAAAGAGCCCCAACATGACTAATTCCTAGGATGGACTACATCACGGTATAAAACTTGTGGATTAATTTGCAATTTTTTCACCATTCTTCCCAAGTCATGTTTTCTTTTCGCCCTATGTTCTTTCCTAACCTGAGGTACTGTAATATTTACCACATATTTTTCACAGAAAACTCTGCTTATTTTCTTTCTCCTATCCATATTTTTTCTCTTTCCTGATTAATATTGGTAATTCACTTTTGATTATATGTATGATGAATTTTCCTGGCCTGAAAGTCTTTAGGTGGACACGTTTCTTATTCATAAAATGGAAAAATGCAGAATAAGCAGAGCTCTCAGATCAGTAGAAAACTTTAAAGCTTCTGCTTGTATCTATGCTTAAAGTATTCTTTAGTAGCCTTTGCAAGTGCTTATGTTTTAGGATATAAGGCAGCAAAGACAGAATAAAGATTGAATGGGAAAATACTGGAAAAAGAAATCCTGTTGAAAAATACATTTGATCTGGATGTTATAACCATCAGCATTGAAGAGTATGCCATAGGATGCAGGGACGTTGACTTTAAGATTCATCCAAATCAGTAGAACACCTTTGTCTTTGCCAGCTTTGCGCTTTCTGAAGTAGATGATTGATCTACACTGCAGACACTTAACTTGAGAGTGAAGAAGCTGAACATCCATTTAGATACTGCGGTGAATAGCGAGGGGTATCAAGAATGGTAGAGAGAAAAATCGGTATATATGATCAGTCCATGCACTTAGTAGACAGCGGATGCACTGTTATGTGTAAACTTCACTATTTTTTTTTTTATTTTCCAAGTTTCTAGTCAGAGATCAGGAACTAATACAGTTATTTAGAAATATTGACAAGAGATTAAATTCTTTTAATCTAGGAGAAATGTAGCTTTGATAATCTTAGGAACGTATTCATGATAGGAAGTGAGAACAACAGTTTTAATTAATCCTTATATGAAATCTGATTGTACACATATGCATATGTAACATATTTCCCAACCTCCAGTCCAAGCTACACCTGTGAAAAGTTTCTCTAAATCAGCATACTGATGTATGGTCTGTAAATGTTCTGAGTGACTATGATTAGAAAAACATTAACATAAGATCTCTTATGTGAGCTGTACAATCTGAATTGTACCTTTTTACATCCATTGTTAAAAAAGATGTTAGGTACTTCTAAATAAAGAATAAAAGCAAGTAAAATTCTCTCCCCTCCAACCCACATATTTATGTTCTCCTCAGAAAATGAAAATAGTTTACAAATTCTCTATATATGCTTGATTCGTTCTGGCTTCCCAAAATACTGCTGCTGTATTTCTGCAAAATAAGACCTTGTAGAGGTTGCTGAGGTGTTGCACTTGTTTTCAAGCATTCAAAGAGCAGCAATAACAGAATGAATCTTTTCCTAGGGGACACCTTGAACAACAGATGACAAGCAGTATAATCAGCTGCTACAGCCAACCAGTCCATTGTGCTAGTATCTGTTGCTACATTTTGCTTGTGTCCAAGGCATTTTTCATCCTTCCAGCATAATCCCAAAGGAAACTTAATGAAAAAATGGGAACATCTTTCCATCATGTAAATAAATATGAGTCATTATCTTGTTTCATCTTGTTGGATCCAAATTATGAGAATTCAGCTGACTCTTCTGAATGAGTTTCACGCCAATCTGACAAAGTATTTCAAATTTTATTAGAAGATAAAAATGAAAGCTTGATGTTGACACAAGAAATAATTTACTTAGAGCAGGGTTCTCTTAGCGTCTGGAGGAGATTAAATGTGAACTTGATTTTTAAAGCGGAACCTACAACAGTTCAGGACTCAAAAAAAAAAAAGTCATTGTCACCTCAAATGTTAAGTCTTAGAAACTGCAAACAACTTGGTGATAGGGTGGAATGTTTTTTTGATGCAAGCTCAACAAGCCACCTATTTGTTCCACCCTCCTGCAGCTAGAGTCTCTGACACACACATTTTGTTAACAATCTTTTGTATAAACCATATGGGAACAGTGTATCTGAAATAAAAATATCAGTCATAATTATGTGCATTTCATCCTTTAAAATGATGCAGGAAGTCCATTATAATCTATTCTCCTTCACTAACATAATAGATTCATTGCCTGTAACAGTCAATTACATTGTTTTTGAGCCATCATTCAAGATGTTCCTTGTGATGGGCTGCACTCTGTTATTTCTACTCCGTATATGTCTCTAAAATTTATAAAATTGAAAGAACTATCCATTTGATGCTCTAGCCAGTACATTTTTCCATGAAACAAGGCATTATTCAAGACAAATAAGAGAACTTGTTCCTAAAATGGCTTCATTCTTCATATTAAGTATGAGGTCATCCAATAACCGTGGACACTCAAACAAAATTGTCATTAAGACTTCTAAGAAAGACACTTCGGTCAAAACT
>JAOXJM010000001.1:133746553-133759206 GCA_026413425.1 Tringa solitaria
ACCCCAACTCTCTCAGCCTGTCTTCATAGGAGAGGTGCTCCAGCCTTCTGATCATTTTTGCAACCCTCCGCTGGACTAGTTCCAACAGGTCCATGTCCTTCCTGTGCTGAGGGCTCCAAAGCTGGATGCAGTACTCCAGGTGAGGCCTCAGAAGAGCGGGGTAGAGGGGCAGAATGACCTCCCTCAACCTGATGGCCAAGCTTGTTTTGATGCAGCCCCAGATGTGGTTGGCTTTCTGGGCTGCCAGCACACAGTGCTGACTCATGTTGAACTTCTCATCCACCAACACCCCAGGCCCTTCTCCTTAGGGCTGCTCTCAATCCATTCTCCATGTCTAATGTCACTGGATAGAAGAGGCCAACTGGCAGGCATCTCAAATCACTAGAAAATGGGTGCTTTGGGCCATTCAGTTTTGCAAGCTCTTTAGCCCTGGAGTAGCTGGGTGCAGGTAAATTAGTGTTTTAGTTCAAATCAGTCAAAGTGAATTAATTGCTTTTTGCCCTGTCCTGGGCACTAATTTGCACTGTAGCATCATCTTGGAGCAAGCAGAATAGTGGTTTCATTTTTGGATGAAACAAAACGAGAAGATACACTCAAGGGGGCATTCATTGCACTACCTGCTGAAGAGAGGTACGTCAGATCACAGGGGAGACTAGAGCTCACCCAAAGTAAAAGACCCCCAAACCTTTACAATGTCAACTTCAGGTCCTTAACACCAAAGTATCATCTGGCTTTCCTGATGGGTTTCTGCTGGACCACACTACTTGCTAGTGAAAACACCGTTACTGCAGTTCCAACCACCCAGGGACTAAGCTGCCCAGATGCCAGTCCAGTTAGCCTAGAATATGGAGAAAAATAAGGTTAAAATGCAACACTTTTCTTCTCAGTTGGCCCTTCAGGCAACAGAGAAAAATTAGGATAGGAAAGCTTGAAAACAGATGTTCTCCAGCCCCTCATTTATACCATTTATAGAGTCCTGTTTACTTCTAATAGCCCTGCTCGTGCACGTCAACTTACTGTAAGCAATGAAATCATAATATGTATTTTAAATTAAATTGAGCCATCACAATCATTCCTTTTGGTATCCAGTGCTAATCACCTCTTAGAGACTTTACAGTGCCAATGGATGGAAAATATGTGTGCAATTTTGATAACAGTTTTGCTGACAAAGTCATTTAACTGATGGCAATGAAATCTAAGATTGGAAGCAAACCATGCCAGACAAAATAATTATTGCATGCTATATTTCCCCCAAAGGCCACCTGCATTATTTATATGAGCTATTAAACCATGCATATTTTTAAAGAGCTTAGTTACATTTTCAGAGTGACCTATTCAAATCAAAACAGTATTTTTCTAACTCTGGATTATAAATGTCATATGAAATGTATTTTTATAATTTAAAATGAAAACTATGAATGGCAGTCACCTGAACTGAAAGAAGGGAAACAGAGATATGTTGGGACTTAAAGGGCTCTGTTCTGACTTGTCTTGATTAGTCCTGTGTTTGATTTGGATGGTCTGCCTCAATGAAAGGGTAACCTCAGCAGCTTTTTTAGCTTAGTTTTCCTTGATGGCCTTTTAGGCAGTGTGGTTTTGCCACACAATTTCATAGACTCTTGTGTGAGAAGTGCTGCTTTGCATTGATATACAGTCCTGCTCACTTAACCCAAGTTTAATTTTACAGGGATGTGGAGTTATTCAACGTAGGGTACTCTGCAGAGGCTTCCTCTGCAAAGACAGTTACTAAGTGGACAGTAATAAAAAGTGAAAGTGAGTATTCAAATCCTGCCAAGAGCTTTCACTGGCATTCCTCACAATATTTAAAATGTCTGTCTTCTATTCTCCTTAGAGCATATTCCTAGAGTTTCTTCAAATTTGGCTTCTGTTTTTGATCTAAGACAGATTGTTCATGCCATTTCTTTGTACTGATGATGTCTCAGATGTTATTCCCATAGAAACTTCAGCAATAATTCTTCTGTATGCAATAGGTGTAATACTAAATTTTAGTTGGAGCAGATACAGTAACTGCATATCAAAGAGACTTTTTTGATGATAGTACTTATATGTTTGCTGTATAGAACTATTAAAATTTGTGGCTGCCATTTTCAAACATCTTTCTCAAACTGATGCATCTAAATCTCATTGATACTATTGTCAGTCTAAAATTTTTTGTTACAGTGGCTTTAATGCAACCCAGAGGTGCTCAGCACTTTTGGAACAAAAGCCCATAGCTAAAGATGGATTTAAGAATCTTCAGTAAGCATCAGAGACCCTCTCTTCCCTTATAGGTTATTTTATACATTATATAGTTAAATAAAAGGAAGGCCTTGAAATACAAGTACAATTCAGTGAATATTGCAGCCAAGCCCAGTCTGTGAATATATATAAGAGACTATTTCCATTTTCATGGTTTAGATCACTGGACACTGGAAAATTGATGTGAGAAAGCAAGCAGAAAATTGCCTGATTAAAAGTGTATGGATCAGGAAAAACAAAGAAAAAACAATGATCTTCTTAATTTATTTAATTCAACAAAGACTTTTTTCTAAGGGTGTATGACTCTCTGAAACAGTGTGAGTTTTAAAGAGTTAAATCCAAATGAAATTATTTCAAAACTGAAATCAACTACATTGATTGTAGGCCTTGCCTACCACTGAAATCCTGGAACAGATTTACAGGTATTTGTGAACTGAACATGTGGAGGACAATGTTCTCTACGTGGCTGGGGAAGCTCAGCACAGCAGTAGTGAACAATGAAGCAGAACCACAGCACTCATGAGTCACTACTGTAAAAATTAAGACATAAAAGTATTTTTTTTTTAACCAGAGACATTTGTCCTCTACCTCTGAAATTTAAGTGTTTTTGTATTCTTAACACATTGTCCACATCCAGGCTCATGCCCACTGGAGAGCTCTAAATCTTTCTCTACAGGTTATGATGCCTCTTTGTGAATAGGAATGTAACTAAAATCCAAATAACTTTTTGGCTTTGGACCTCTACTTCATGGTAAAAATCAAAACATGTGACAGAGCTGTCCAGGGATATTTTATATTTTACTTTTCCTCTTCAGTCAATTTGATGGATCATTCAGCTTAGCCATACAGTACTCTACCTCATCATCTTTCTAATGGCAATTGGTTGTTAATGTCTTCTTTTAATTTCTTTACTCTTGGGCTAGCTTTTTTTTCATAATAGAAATTATCTGTGACCTGATGGTTATCAACTTTCCCTGATATTTTTGAAGAACTATAAAAAAAGGTGCAACAGCTTCAAAAGTTTAAAAAAGGACTAGTTTGTCCTCGTACACTATTTGGTTAGCTTTAAAAAGAATTTTAAGGGAAGTTGGAGAATATCATTCAGTTTTGCATAATTCATGCAGCAAGATGACAGGAATTCAGGATGGAAGTCTTCCTCTTAACTTTCTTGTCTTCTTGAGTTCAGAACTTTAACATGACTTTTTTGGGCTTGTTTTTTGGTGTGCAGAAAACCGCAGCTCATTGTATTACTGCAATTTATATCATTGAAAAAAATAGTTTGGTCCTTGACCCAAAAGCAGTTTAACATATTGCAAGAAATGGACAGTTAACACCTTTTCCAGTACTTCCTTAGCACTATATAAGTATTTTTAGGCAATCAGATTCATTCATAGTGTAAGTGAATTTGGATCACTGAGGCTGTGCCTGAGGACTTGAAAAATAACATTACTGTAGTCTTCATTTTCAATAAAACTAGTCAGACAAGAGGATGATTATCATTTGCAAACAGTAATGAAGCGGTGAATTAATTTTATGAAGGTACGATGGACTATGCAGTTTGAAAATGATAATTATCAGCATTGTGTATGGCTGTTCTTAATCTATATTTTAAATATATTTTTATTTTACCAGGATAAAAAAGTTGCCTAAAATTCCTTTTGACATAGAATATAATGAGATAACAATCTCTGCAAAACTCATAATTCTCAGGGAAATTGTTAACCAATTATAAACATAACACAAAATATCAATGGCTATGATGTATTTTAAACACAATTATGATAATAAAGTATAATCAAATATGTGCAAGCAGTAGCAATTACTAGTGCATATCATTAAGCCATCTGCTAATTAATCCAAAGCAATAATATGGTTTATTTAATAAGTTCCAGCATTTCTCTTTGAAGATGTGTACAGAAAAATAAGTGCTTTATGTCTGATGAAGCAGGAAATGATTCTATGAGACTAGAGTGTTGTGTAATAACTTGGAAGCTCTCTGATATTTTTATTTAATTGTTGTCACTACTGCAATAATTTTAAATATCACTAGGCTGCTGGGACCAAAACCTGCAAGGGGAGAACAAGAATGCAGGAGCTGCCTTTGAGTAGCAAACAGTTTGTAACAGCCAACAAATTGATCACAGAAGAGAAGAGGTGATCTCCAAAGTCAGAAATGACAGGAGAAACTTCTATTGATTTCAGAGGACTGCATATGGAATGGGAACACTCAGTACCAACAGATCTAAACTTGTTTAGCTTTACTACAGAATTCAGTAGATTTATGTAACTGCTCCATCTGCCTAAATACCTTGTTGATAGTGTCTGGTATTTTAAGTATGTATCAAACATTTTTTCCTGTCATCCTAAAGTTTGCTACTGCACATACAGAATGTGTTTCGCTCTAATCCTTTCATGTGACTATCTCTTATCAGTTTCCTTATTTCCTCTGTGAAAAAGTCCATTCCTCCAAGCACAAAGTCCTATCTTGATGTAATGAAATAAAATATTTAAAGTATATTAAACTGTAAGTATAACATTCCCTAAAGATTTAGAAAACATCCTTCAAACTGCACATTAATACACACCGTGCCAAGTCTTTTGACACAGCTTCATTTTCCTCTTAAAGAAGGAAAGATGTTACCATTTAATGCTTTATGAATTTTGTAGTGTTTGAGTTGCTACTTCCCTGAATGCTAAATTAACAATATTTGTTTCAAAAGGGGACAGCTTGTTCAAACCTTAGAGAGAAGGAGGATTAAGTGATATCTCCACCAACAAAGATGACAGTGCTTTTCCAGAGAAGGAAAGGGGGCCTGTGGGAAGATGAGGGGGGAGAAATACTCAAGGGATTTGTCAGTTGGCAAGCCAAATGCAGAAAATATCTGATAAAATGTTGTGGTCTGATCCACCAAATCCTCTGAAACTCTGCAGAAGAAAGGATGGTGCAAAGAGAATAATTTCACATTTAAACTGCTGTAAGGGTAGAAGCACTTCATATGGTTTTTATCTGACATTAAGATTAAATCAACCAAGTTAAAAAAAGAAAAGGAAGGCTTGAGGTTTTATGGTCCTTAATTTTTCAATAAAGGAAAAACACGAACTTGCATGTTTTCTTCATTTGGACAAGAGGGCCAGAACAGTCAGGGTTACAGGCTAAATTTAAGGAAAGAGGGCATTTTTCAGTAGAAAGGGAGCTGATTTTGCATTCCTCACAGTGATGCATACTTCTGCTGCCTTTCAGGCAGGTTGTACAGTGTCCAGCTTATTACTTACCACTGACAGCTTCTGTGAAGTCTGTCACTCCTACTTGCTATATGACTCCAGCTATTGTTTTTAAACCCCCTTGATCTGATCACAAGTGTAAAGCAACCTTGATGGTGGTAGGGCTGCTGTGGTCTCACTGCGGTGGCCTGGTCTGTTATATCGAGCGTGAAGCAAAGTTAGGCTTAGCCAAGCCCCCAGTGACAGGCTCACAGACCTTGCACAAAACAGGTAGGACTCTTGGATTAGTCTTCTCATCTGTCTCAGAAACCTGGCTGCCATGTGAAACTTCTTTCAACAGGTAGTCAGGCACTGAGACCAAAATGTAGGTCGCCTCTGGGTGTGCAAGACAACAATTAGGGTATGGGAGACATTGGCCAAACCAGATTCCTTGGCGGGTGGCAATCTGGAGACAGCTCCTAGTTGGGTTTGCAAGAGTAGCCTGTCTGCACTTCCACTCAGCCAGCTGCTCTCCCCCTCCTTCCTTGACAACTCACCTCCTGTAGCAGGCAGAATAACTACACAGCAGCATGCTCAGGTTAGTACAACAACCTCCTGCTAAATCTCCCTTTTTTTACCTCTTTGTGAGCGAATAATGTTAATCCATTTCATTTCTCTCTTGTCCCACATGAGATGATGAAATGCAATCAGAGGCAGAACATGTGCTGTTCATGCACATGACTTACACTTAGACACCATTATGTATGTTTATTCTTATTACTTAAAGAAAATTTTATGCCTAATCTGGAATCCTTCATAGTTACATGAAGTCGTCTTTAACAAAAAGTAAGAGATAACACAAATAGCTTAGGGATGTCAAATAAGCTCACCACAGAAGAGTCAATGTAAGCTAGCAATTAAAGCAGGAAAAAAGAATGCTTTATAAAAATATAAAGAAAAACATTTGTCTTTGTGAGTAATAGAGGTCTAGGAACAATAATAATAATAAAAAAATCTCAATCATTTGATGTCTCAGTCAACATAAATGACACCATTAAAAATGTGATTTTACTGCTGTCTGGGACTTAAAAAGACCTCAGCTTCCACAGTTCCTAGGGAAATCAAACAGGACATTTTAAAATTGCAGGTTACTAGATTAAAACAAAATATTGCCATTGGCACTTTATGCAAATAAAAAAAAAAAAGAGAGAGCTTTTTTCAGTAAATAAATCTAAAACAGGCAAATTATTAAATGCAGCTACAATATGTTCGTAACTCTTCATGGCAAAAATCTACAGACTCATATAATTAATCTACACATGGGAACTTTACCAAGAATTTAATGCAACAGAAAGATTTTTTTGAGGGGGGTCAGGTGGAGAAAAATCTTTTATGTCATGAGCTGTTATTCAGATTTGAAAGCATACAAGCTTGACAATTTTTAAAGCCCAGAATATTATGTCTATCCAATGTTTCCATTCATCACCTAGGCCCCTCATTTTTTTCTGCACATATGTCTGTAATAACTAGATCAGGCAAGTCAGATACAATATGCTGTCAGCCAGTGTCCAAAATAAATATATGGATAAATAAGTGTTTGCATTTATTGATTCCCTAATTGATGTAGGCACGTGTAGGACTGTAATGTTTTGTCTTCATTTCCCACAGTAGTTCAAAAGAAATCTCCTTGTGAACAGTGAAGACATTTTGGGGAGCCATTACTCTGCTGTAGAGACAAGCCAAAGTTCAAATCTGGATTTAGAAGCTCAGACATTTGGGGCACATTTGGGGCTTGTGAGCAGGTTTTGCACATTCCAAAGCAAACTTGAGAATTCGGGTTTAAGTTTGGTCTCTGCCGCCAAGCTATGCTCAGAGGGGGAAGGGAATGGTCTCTCTATGTAGATGATTACACTGATTACAGTGATAGTATGGTTATGAAAGAAGCTTTCATGCCTCCTTTCAGCTTTTCTCTGCCCTCTTTCCCCTATTTCTCTTTTACTTTTAAAACTTACAGTGGACACAGTGGACAAATACTTTTTTTTTTTCAAATTCTCCATAGAGCCCAATATGCAAGCAAACACATTTATATGCAAATCAGTTATATTAAAAATGCTGTGCGCTATCTCCAAAACTCTATCAGAAATGAAGCATTTATGCCTCAGCAGGTAATACTCAGTTAAATATTCCAGTGATTTTTGTATTGTGACTGAAGTGAATTATGGAGAATTGTCGAGGGTGAGAAATGACCTTTAAGCCCATTAAGTACATTAGAGGCTGATTGTTGCACAGCCTTCCAGGATAGTAACTAATTGCTTCCAAAGCAACCCTAGCGCTTCTGTACTTTTTTTTATTAATCTTGTCATTTTACAAGTTCCTTCTTCTTTGATTAAAACTTTTGTTCCCTTTTTCAATTAACATTCTTTTTTCATGTTCCATGTTTCTGCTTTAGTACCATCATCCATGCTATGATTAAAGATGATGCATTATCAACATTAACTTATCATACATCATTTAACACTCAAGACAGTTTTCTACCCTTTTTTATTTGTCTTTTCTCCCCTTTTCTTCCTTTTTGTTAAATGCTATGAATATATGAATTTTCAGTTTAGCCTTATTTCTCTCTAAAAACCAAACAAATAAACAATTTTAGTCTATCATTTTTTTCCTTTGAATGCTGCATTATCACTACTGGCAATGAAAAGATAGGAACAGAAATCAGCTTTAAAAAGATTTTGTGCATGGTTGGAAAAAAATCAAAGTGCATTATAAGACAGGCATTTTGCCTAATTTTGAAAGTAATGGTTTATTTCCTCAATTTTCATGAATTTTTAACTCAAAAAATTTTAAAGTAAAAATTCAAGTCTCTCAAACTTAATCATATTTATCTGCTTAGAGATATTTTGTAGCCATCTGGTGTAACCCCAGGTGGAGAAGGCACTCTGGATTTCAGGTGAGCTGGAGGAGAAGGGAAAGCGTAAACTGTGGATAATTGGTAAGCTGTGATGGTGCCATCAAGTGCCTCTCGGAGCCCACTAGATGAAGGGCAAATCCGAGTTCATTTATCAGGGGTGATGGAAATAATTGTGTCGGCACCAGCCTGATCCACCAACATTTACGTAGAAAGAAAGAGCAAGCTATCTTTCCTTTCTTGCATGCTTGGACGTGACTGGCACAAGAATCCCTCTCCTGTGCTGAATATTACCATACTTTGCCTGTATGCACAAAAAAAAAAAGTGGGTGCTATTTGAGCAGGAAAGCATTGCTTAGCATAAATGAATTTATAATTCCTCCTTGCCTGTGCTTGGTGAAACATGACAGGAGACAGCTCTGAAAAAGCTCATAAAAGGTAATTCAAAAAGAGTCACCAGTATAGCACACTATTAACCAAATTTCAGATATGAAAACAATGGAAAAACAAAGGAATAAATATTTAAAGATGCCTAAATGAAGAGGAAGAAGTATACTCTGTGGGCCTTTAAAAAGCATAAATCCCTACAATCTGCCCTGCAGAGAAAAAAAAGATTTCCAGAAACACTTGTCATTAGAGCTGTAGGTTCTACAAGCCCCTGGAAATCCTGCAAATTTTATCTGGAGTCATAAATATCAATTTTAATGCTGTTTCACTGGGAACCACTTAATCTGATTTTAGATCTCTAGGCCAGATCCTTGATTTAGGAATACTAATACATGAAAAAAAGAAGTTCTGGATGTAATTATGAGCCATTGTGTTTGCACCCTTTGCAATTGGGAATAACATACTGCTGTGATGAACAGGTCTTGGAAATTCTTGATGTTTTTAGGAGATAAGTTCTTGTCACAGGTATTCAGTGAGCCAACTAGGAAAGGTGCCCTCCTAGACTTGCTGTTTGTAAATAGACAAGGATTCATGGGGGATGTGATAGTAGGTGGCTGTCTTGGCCACAGTGGTCATGAAATGATTGAGTTTAAAATTTTCAGTGTGATAAGAAAAAAGGACATCAGATTTGCTACCCTGGACTTCACGAGAGCAAACTTTAAGCTATTCAGGAATCTATTCAGCAGAATATGCTGGGAATCACCTTATGATGGCTTAGGAGTCCACAAATGCTGGTGAGTCTTACAGAATCACCTTTTAGAAGCACAGGAGCCGGCAATTTCACTGTGTTGAAAGTCCTGCAAGCGGGGCAGAAGACCAGTTTGGCTGGACAGGGAACTCCTTGTGGAGCTCATGAGGAAAAAGAAAATGTCTGACCTCTGTAAGCAAGTTCAGGCTTTGCAGAAAGATTACAGAGCTGTGGTTCATACATGCAGGGAGAAGAAATGAAAGACCAAAGCTCAATTAGAGTTGAAATTGGCCAGTGTTGTGTCAGGTAACAAGAAGTATGTTAATAGCAAGAGGAGGTCTAAAGAAAACATTGGATAGATACTTGTTGAAGATGGTCATATGATTAATAGGGATGAAAAAAAAAGCGGAGGCGTTCAATGCTTTTATTTGTCTCAATCTTTAATAATACTGATAGACCTAGGACTGCCTGGTCCACTGAGTCAGAGAACCATGAATGTTGGAAACAGTGACTTTTCATTTGTGGACACTGAAATTGTAAGTGACCAGTTGTATTGGCTGAATGTTCATAAGTCCATGGGGCCTGACGGGATTCATCCCAGGGTACTGGTGGATGTTATGGCAAGACCTCTCTCAACCATCTAACAAACGTCTTGGGAGTATGGGGACTTTTCTGCTGACTGGAAGCTAGCCAATGTTATTCCAATCTACAAAAACAGACGTGAGGGAAGACCCAGAGAACTACAGACCTGCAAGTCTGACCTCAGTTCCTGGAAAAATTACGGTGAATATTATACTGGGTACTACTGAAAGGTATTTTAGGAATAATGCAATCATCAGGCACAGTCAGCATGGGTTCACAAAGGGAAAGTCCTGTTTAATTAATTTGATATCCTTCTATGATAAGGTCACCCTCCTAGTGGATGATGGGAAGGCGGTGGATGTAGTTGTTCTGCATTTTAGTAAGCCTTTTGAATCTGTCCTGCACAGCATCCTTCTGGACAAGTTTTCCACCTGTGAGATGAGCAGATTCACAGTGCACTGGGTGAAGCACTGGCTGAAGGACAGAGCTCAAATGGTTGTAGTGAATGGGGCTACATCTGACCGGTGATCGATCATCAGCAGTGTTCCTCAGAGTTCAATTCCAGGGTCAGTTCTGTTCAATATATATCAACAATCTGGATGCAGGATTGAATGCACTATTAGCAGGTTTGCTGATGATACCAAACTGAGAGGTGTTGTTGACTCTCTTGAGGGATGGGAAGCCTTACAGAGGGGTCTAGATAAATTGGAGCATTGGGAAATGATTAAAGGGATGAAATTTAACAATTCCAAATGCTGGATTCTGCACCTAGGATGGAGTAATGCTGGGCACAAGTATAAATTGAGAGAGGAGTGGCTGAAGAGCAGAAAGGGATCTGGAGGTGCTGGTTGACAGCAGGCTTGATAGGAGTCAGTAGTGTGCCCTGGCAGCCAAGAGGGCAAACTGCATGTTGGGGTCCATTAAACACAGTATAACCAGCCAGTCAAAAAGAGGCGATCATCCTGCTCTATTCAGCATTGGTGCAGCCTCACCTTGAGAACTGTTTGCAGTTCTGGGCCCCACAATTTAAGGAAGATGTGAAGGTCCTTGAATGCATCCAGAGGAGGGCAACAAAGCTGGTGGAAGGGCTGGTAGGAATGTTCTGTGAGGAGCGGCTAAGGACTTTGACCTTATCTATAAGGTCATAGCAATATATAGCATATAACATATCTATAATCTATAGCAAGCTCTGAAAAGAACTAGTTAAAAAACATTACTTCTGACTGAGAAAATATTTAAACTGAAGTACTTGCCATTGAATGTGAAGAAATTCACATCTGTCCTGTTCTCAAATGCTGTCCTGGTTCACTGCCAGTTAAATCATGATTCTGATTCTGGCGCTTGGTCTGGTCCTGTACAGCACTTCTTATGTTACATTCTAACTTTTGGAATTCAACTCATCCTAATTTCAATCTTTATTTTTGACGGCTCAAACAAAGGGTTGACCAGAGACAGGATTTGATAACTAATAAGCTTTGTAACAGGACTTAATTGTTTTCTTAAGAGTCACAATCAAAATGGCCAAGTGTCCTAGAGAATCCTATAGTTTGGGCACCATGTGTTATAAAAAGTTAAATTTTATGAAGTGCCTTTGATTAAAGGCTTATTCTTGGGAACATAAGCCATCCTATTCACCTTTCCTCGATGTTTTATACAGGGACACGTAATTATTCAAAAGCAAGCAAACTCTGCAGTTTCCTGGGATGCCTAGCTGCCATGCCTAGCTCCCCCTAAAACAACGATTCATTGTAAAAATAGAGCTAATGTATATCCTGCAAAATCTACTTTCAATTAGTCCAAATGAGAATGTCTTTTTCTCATTGGAGTGAGAGCAAAGTGAATAGCTTTCTTCTACAGAATTTTCCATTATCCCTCTCTATGTCCTCACCCTCTAAAAAGAAAGCATTTAAAACAGATAGTCTTTTATGATATTTTCTAGATATATGTTTGGACATAGTAGGTGTGAGTGCTTAAAAAGTATGATTCATATTAAAATTATATTCCTTGTATGACATTCAGCAATAACATAAGTCTGAGATGAGAATGAAAATAATCACCTAAATAAATGCTGCAGAAGGGTATTGAAGAGAATATTTACCATCATGCAGGGAACTTTAGCAAGTCTAAAATAAGTTACAAATGGCTCAGGAACCCTCCTGTGAATTTTGTTTTTCTCAAATGACACTTTTCAAGGTACAAAACTGAAGGGATATTTCAGTGTTTCTGAGCATACCTTTTATATTTGCCAATATTAAATACTACACGCCAGCCTTGTTTTTGTATCCTCGTTAAATTCTTTCGTAATCCATTCATGTCCTCCAAGTATCAGCTTTAAAAATCCTCACGCCTTTGTCATCTGTAAATTCTGATGCACTCCCTATCAAATCAATTTCTAAATCACTAATATAAATGTTAAATAGAAAATAGCTCCAGGCAACCTCGTCTGTCATATTCTGCCAGGAGGATCCTTTATCATTTATTATGATCCTTCAGGGGCCTGCTTACTACCCATTATTAATCCATTTTCCCTGACCAGTCTTCATATCTGCCTCATGACTTTTCTGACTA
>JAOXJM010000001.1:133759240-133775158 GCA_026413425.1 Tringa solitaria
AATATATATGCAAATCCACTTCACACTGTTAACCTGTTCACCATATCAGATAAAGTTCACATTAGTCTCCATGATATGTTTCCAGTTTCATGCTGACACCAGCTAACAACTTTTATCCTTCAAATGCCTTACTATATTCTTTAAATATGAAAATGCTATCCCAACTCAGGCAATATTAAACGTTGGCAACACCTGCTTTTTTAGACTTTGCCAAAGCGACAGGGCTGGTCCTCTAGTTTTTGGTAATGGGATGGTTTCTTGTTGTTCAAAATGTCTCAGAGGCTTCTCCCAGGCAGCTCAAGTAATTCCTTCTCTAAACCAAAGCAATTTCACCTTCTGTGTTTCTCAGCTGCATCATACTTTCTAACCTGCTATGGGTGCTGCATATGCCATCATGTTCCAGGAAACAATAAAGATCAGCTACTGTTCTCCGTCTCTCAACAGCTGCAGAGATCAGGCATGTGAAGTAGGTGTTTAATTATCCTGCCATTATCCCATCAGCACAAAATGATTGCTTTATCATTTTAGCAGGGAATTGTAGTCCTCACCTCTTATAAATACTTGTTACTCTTACATCTCCTCCTTAACTTTCAACATCTTCAAAAGCACTGTATAGAGGGTAAAAGGAACAGACATATCAACAGCTTTGGGATGTTCAGGAATTCAAATTCCAGTTCTAAATTAATGCAGAATAAAGGTTTAACTCCTATTATTGAAGCAATGGCTAACGCTCCGTAGCTAAGATTAAGGCACAGTTGCAGAGCTAGAGGTGCTTGGTGGGTGTGGGATTTTGCAGTGAGGAAAGGGAGGCAGGCAGCAGCTGGAAGAGGTTGGCCCTACAGGACGTGCGAAGGTGGGTTTCCCGCTGGGACAGATAAACAACAGTCAGCTGCTCTGTGACAAGTGTCACACAGCCAGACAGCCCAGGGTACGATGCTGCACTAGCTCTAGGGAGGAGGAAGAGGAGGGAGAGGCTATGTGCATGTGCAAGAACGGGAGGTCTTTTCACGGAATGAAGAAAAGATATATATCTTCTTTCAAGCCCCAGTCTTCAGATTAAGGTAGTTCAAGGGGCAACCAAGCAGCAGGCTGACTCTTGGGGTGATATGGCCCCTGGAAGAGGGAAGGGAATGGTTAAATGCACAATCCCTCTTTGTCCAAAGCCGATAAGGATGTGAAGAATTTTCTACAGTGAATGAATGTGCGTATGATCTGCTCCCACTCCCTCCTATATATAGTTATAGTACCCCTTTCTGGTACTATAACATATGCCTATTTGAAGTACAGTACAGCTGTTATTTTAAGAAGAAAAGCTGTTTAACTGAGCAATTAAACAGAATATTGTTTCTACCACTTATAGAAGCTTTTTTAATATTTGAGGGAAATGAAGGCAAGTTACAATACATGTAATCTCCAGCCAAAGTGGTACATACTTATTCTCTAGTAAGAAAAGCAGGCTGATTTTTCAAGAACTTACTGAAATCTCAGGAGTTAACCATCTTGTTGTGCAGGGAGGCTGGGAATTTTAGCAGAAGCTCTGCTTGGCTAAGCAGGCAGCGTCTTACTGAACTAAAACACAAAAAGAAAACATACAAGAGGTAGAAAAAAAGTACAGGCAACAACAACAATAAAAAGACTAAAAAAGCATTGCCTGGGTACTTAGGGATGAAACGAGGAAGACCAGAGCCTGCAGGGAGCCAATATGGGTGAGGGCCATTTAACACCTTGATAAGGGCCTTTACAATCATACTATTAACAAAAGGAAACTCAGGAGAATATACAGATTCACTGATGGCTAGAGGGGCCAATCATGAACAATGTGGAAAATATTGAAGCACTGAATGCCTAATTATACAGGTAAACAAAGCCTCCTCCCAGACCTCTGTGTTTACTGGGACAGTTTCAGAAGGGGGAGTGCAGAAAGCAGCGGGGGAACAACAGGTTAGGGACTCCTTAAAGCAGCTGAACTCAATTGCGATCCATGGAGATGAGATTTACATAAGGATGCTGGCAGAGCTTGTGGATGTGATGGTGATAGTATTATCTGTGAAAAACAGTGGCAAACAGGGCAGGTCTTTTTTAAGTGGGGATAAAACCTAACACTATGCTTGTTTCCAAAAAAGGCAGGATGGAGGACCCAGGGAGCTATAGGCCAGTCAGCCTCGCTTCGGTCCCTGGAAAAATCTCTTGAAAATCCATTTCCAAGCATGTGAAGGACAAGAAAGCAATTAGGAACAGTCAACACAGATTTACAAGGGCAAGTCTTGTTTAACCAACCTAATGGCCTTCTGTAGAAAAATAATTGGCAATGTGGATAAGGAGAGAGTGATGACTTTAATAAATGATTTCAATAAGGCTTTTGACATTGTCTCTCACAGTATTTTAGTCTGTAAGCACGTGAGACATGAACAGGATAAACGGACTGCTAGAAACCTGGCTGAACTGGCAGGTGTGGAGGATAGCGATCAGTGACTTGATGTCTGGCTGGCGGCGGGTGATGAGGAGAGTAGTTTTGTAATCTATACATCGACACTGGGATCTATGTTCATTGTCCTCATCAGTTACCTGGACGGTGACACAAAAAGTGTTCTCAGCAAATCCACAGATTAGGGACTGGGACTCACACAATAAATGGTGGAGGTTCAACCTACAAAACTTGAAGGGTAGTCACAACGATAATGGAGCCAATTTATTTTTGGCAGTGCAAGATGGCACAGTGAGGTTCTGTGGTCACAAGCTGTGGCTTGATAGGTTCAGCCTGAACATTAGGAAAACCTGCTTGATGGGGAAGGTGGTGCAACACTGGAATGGGGGCCCAGAGAGATTGTGGTATCTTCTTGGAAGTTTTTAAGACTTGTCTGAACAAAGCCAAGGCTTGCTGATGTTAGGAATAGCCACTAGTTTGAGTGGGAAGTTGGACTGGAAGACCTCCAGAGATATCTTTCAGCTAATGTTTCCATGATGAAAATTGCTTATGGCTATGACTTTTATGTAAGTATATTACAGGAAACTGAAATATAACGACATCAGGGATCTCCAGATCAGGCAGATATACAATTTATGTTCTCTCCTTATGTTGCACTGTAGTCTTGGGGGCCTGAAAATCTGAAGAGGTCATGACAGATGGGTCCTGTCTGTAGTATGGCCTCATTTTAAAAGAAACCGGTTGGAAGTCCTGGCCTTGATCAAACAAATGGCAAAACTCCCTTTTAAAGATATGTTTATATAAACATATGAAAATAAATCTAACAAAAAAAAAGGGGGAATTAAAAGGTAACAGTATGTGGTAAGACAGACTCCCTGTTAGTATACAGAAAAAAGTAGCATAAAATATTGTCTGCATTTTTCAGAATATGAAAGATACAGAATATATATCCCATGTAACATCTGTATAGCATATGAATGGAAAATGACAGGCAGTAGATAGAAACTCTCTCCTGGCAGATGTTGATTTAGCTTGAGTTGTTCACTCTTCCATCATTACTGCTGATGATGACAATGACCCTCTATGGATGCAAAGCCATTGATGTTCAGGGAACTGCAGTCACATACAAAGGTGTATTCTAGAGTGACATATTTACATGCCTCATGACAATTTACCTGTCCTCTGCACTTCCCCATAAGGCAGACTCAAAATTATTGTCTTTGTTCTGAATACGGTCAGTATTTTGAGTGAGTGGGTGGGCAAATGTACATCTACAGTGTGTGTGGATGAAATTTCTAGACACACTATATAGCAGTTAGCAAACAAACTAGATGAGAAAAGGAAAAATCAGCTCATGTGGAGATTTGTGATATGGCAGCTGGATTAATTCAACTTCCTAAACTACCTCAAGAACTGCTACATTATACCAGAGTTTAAACCTGCAACACAGCCCCTGAGTGTCCACAATTCCAGTGGAGATGTCTGATACCAGGAAACCAAAGACAAACTTGTGATAACCTCAGCCTGAGGATGAAATAATCAATGTGAATACACAATGAGGACCCCATCAGATCAAAAAGTACAATATGCCAGTAATCAAATCTCACTGCAGCTGCATTCAGATGGCATACCGTTGTGAAGACAAGATCATTGGGAGCTTGTCAGGCTTCAATTGGATTCAAACATTCTCCTGGGAAAGACAGGTTGCTATAGTCCTGAATTTATAACGTTGCCATCAACAACAGTGTGACAACCATTGTTGTAACATCACCTCTGGGGAATAAAAATGTAAACATATCTCAACCATGCTGTTTAGATTTAAAAAGGGAGTAAGGATATGAAATATTGAAATATCTAGATGTCTCTGACTATAGCGCAACTGGCATTCAATGATTAATATTAGTCTAAGGCCCAAATTCAGATAAAGAAAAAACTATCTTCAAAATAGTACTCAAATAGATGCATAGCTATGTCCTGAATCAGGTGTTATTTATAGGGAGATCGACTGTCCTAGCCTTGGCAAATGCATTTGCTTTCTTTGTCTGTAGGACTGTCAGAAAGGAGACCAGAAGAAAATCAGAAGTTGCACTTCAGGCTTCTGGTCTGCCTCAACTGTCATTCCCTGGAATGACTTCCAAAACAGTTGCCAAACTCAGAAGGATACTCAAGATATGTCGACTAAGAATTGTTGTAAGACCACACGCCTCCAGTATAGTTACAACAGCATAATGCACATTGGTGATACAGTTGGCTAATAATCCATTTTCTATACAAGGATTTCCCCCTCTTTAGGGTTTGTTTTGGACCTAATGATAAATGAAGCTCTAATGCCTCCTACTGGCTTTGTTCGTATCAATCTTATCTGCTATGTCTCAGGAAAGTTGCCCTGAGATCTTTGAAATATTAGTGCTGACATAGTGATGGTAAAACCTGCCTCAGATAAGGTCTCTGATATGAAGACTAGGAGCTTTTCAAATTTAAAAGAAACTGAAAGAGATGAAAGCAACAAGTGACTTACTTACAAATACACGTCCAACAGGAGCCATGCATGCATTTTATCTTACAATTCTACTTACCAAATGGATATGGATGTTTTTTGACAGGTTATCTCATTTGATGTTATAACAAACCAGGATATGTTTTTTACATTGATATTACCCTACCACCCAAAAAGGTCCTTTGATTCAAAAGTTGATCTGATTCAAAACTAACAAAGCACGATCACAAGAATAATTCATTTTTCTGGTGCTACCTCTTTTCCACAGACTGTAAATTGTACCAGACATAATTTTAAATTGCTCTTGGGATGAAGAGCCTGATAAGTCATTATGTTTGTAGCAAGAATTTATGTCTCAGTACTACTTCATATATCTATCTTTCTCATGCAAGCTGGAGAGGAGACTATAAATCAACATGTTCAAAATATTTAACAAAATATATCTCTTATTATTTAGGAAAAACACCCAGTATTAGCTTGGTTGTTAAAATTACAGCTTTTAAGAACAGGAATGATCTAGTCAGTGCAACATTGCACTGTTTTTTTGTGTAATACTGGATGTTGGTGGAACTCCCCGTTCAGCCACTTTATTGGACTGGATCATCCCTGAATACGTACCACACAATTTTTTTGAGTTTTCTGAAAAATTCAGGCATGATCACTGATTTAGGATTATTAGGGATATTCTTGGACATTCTCAGCACAGCAGTGATCCTTCAGTCTATCCTGTAATTTAAACACACTCTTCAACACCTCAAAATGTTCCTCTCTTTGCAAATTCTCTCTTCAAAGATAATTTTAATTCAGATAGACTTACTTAAGACAGGTCAACACATGACTGTTAAATTCAACCTAGAACTATTTGTCACCAAGGAAAGCACAAGAAAACCATTGTGAGCAATACTAGATTCACATTTCGATAAATATGTAACATGAAATAGAAACTATATAGCAAACATGTAGATGAGTATAAGAGCTTTCAAATCATTGTAGGCTTAAAAAGCAGAATTAGTATGTAATAATTTTTGCTGGTAATTCAAATGAAGCATAATCAGTAGGACTGGATAGGAAGATTCAGGACACACAGCAAGCAGCTTTCACACCTAACAGCTGCCACGCAGAAGGAAAGAACATGCACTGGGGACTTGAAATGCACAAGAAAAAAAAAAGTAGGAACTAATAAGGGAAATCACAGCACAGATGTATGAGAAATCACAACACTCCTTGTCTGAGCTGAAAAGATGAAAGAAAAAACTTCTAATTCACCATTTATCTTCTTGACCTCATTCAAACTTTGGTGGACACAAATTAACACAACTTAACAAAAGTCGCAAGTGCTAGGCAGAACCTGAACAAGGTTCTAGCCCAGAAAGAAAAAGGACAAAGCTCGAACAAGTATAAAATGCCCATGTTTTTTGTTGCTGAACTTTATCCAAAGTTCCTCTCAGGCTCTGGTTTCCACTTTTGTGAAGACCTGACTTTTACTATAGCTAAGATTCTTTCAGGAACATGACAAATTACTTGACAGGTCAAAGATTCTAGGCAAGTAAAGGTGAAGTGACTCCTAGGCTAACTAAAGCTCATCTGTCCGCAACAAGAAGGATATTTTTCGCATAGAGCACCCCTGCTTGCAGTTGCACAGACATCCTGCATTTACAGTTGTTATTCACTCCCATGTTATCTGAGGACAACATCAGTATTGGATACTACCACAAATAGAAATTACTTCACAGAAGTGTGAAAAGCCAGGTCTCTTATTTAGGAAAATGAACAAAAATATTTTAAAATGTGTGTGTGAAATAATGTACAAAGTTCTTGATTGGACTCATGAAGTAATTCCTCTTTTTTCAACCATGATTTTGTCACAGTAACTACTTGTGTCATTTTCAGCCCTCCTCTTAGCCTGTCAGGTCAACTCAGTTGATAAGGTATTCTGAACAGAAGTTACTGCAAATGAACTTTTTACAGCACCTGTTAAAATGGTTACTTGATTTTAACAGCAGATTCTGGGCACTCTGTCAACAAAAATAACTTATACCACTATTAAACACGGCCCAGAAAATTACTCCAGTTTCTTCTAGTCTGAGTTTCATTTTATATAGAGCAAACGTTATTCTGCAAATGGGTAAAATTTCTGGCTAGCTGCTGTCTTGAATGGATTGTATTAATAAGTGTATTACGTTACACCACGCATATTGTGTCAATAACTGTATAGAATGAGCATTGTCTTTTAGGTGTTTTCTATAGTATTATATTGAACTGGTTAGTGTAGTTCTCATACCACCAGTGCAATTAAGATATATAAGTTATTGATGCCATTTGTTTCTCATTTTTTGACAAAACCCACATAATTCTATATTTTATAAAAAAGCTCATGAAAAAATATTAGTGACATATTTAAGGGTATGTGGTTTTGGAAGCATTACTTTAATCCTCAGGAAGTTATTTAATAAAAATGGATTTTTCTACCTCAAATAGATATCTGAAAAGAGAACTTCTCATAAATATTTGGTATAGAAATGTCCTTACACTAACATTGGCCAAAGCTCCATCTTAAGTAATAAAAACTCAATAAAGTTCACCTTTGGTTAATGGTGTTTTTCTCAAATTTTTTACTAAATACCGTCTCTTAATAGCATAATCAAGTGTGCCCCTACCTTACATCTATAAATATCCATGTTCTTCCCTGTAGATTGCCACCAGAATTGCACCAGATGTGAGTTTGACACGGTGCCCTTTAGATGCAAATCTTACAGTTTAAGGGAAAGTAAGTCTGATCCTCCAAAGACCTACCCACTCCCTTCACTCCAGCTAAAGCCACTGAAGTCAGTGGAACATAAACACACATACATCTTTAGAGGGTCAAATGTAATATTAGTGAAATATCACAATCAGTAACTGATGCTGAGAAAAGTGAAATCGGGCCAGCGGAGCTGGTTTGCTGGAAAAGTTAAATTGCCCATTATCCAGACACACCTGGTAAATATCAAAATACCAAAAGCCTAATGCACTACTATGTTACGCCAGGTTTATGTCAGGGAAACCCTATATGCCTAAGCAGGGGGCTTTATTGGCCCAAGGGGCTAAGGGTCAAATTCCAACCCTCTGAGGCCCCTCCCCTCTTAAACTCAACTCTTTTTAAACTTTTTTAGTGATTTATTTCCTATTTTAGTGTCCAGCCACATTTGAGGTCATCCCAAAGACCTGAAAGGATTTCAAATCTCACTGATTCAAGAAGAGACATGAACCTTAAGATTCTAATTCCTAGTGCTCAGATGATCTTTAATAGGTGCTGGAAAACAGGAGTAGGAGAGAGAGATCAGCTCCTGCTTCCTGAAGGGCAGAAGAAGTCCCGCCACACTCTTTAAAGCAAGGGTTTAGGCAAATATCTTAGGAAAGATGTGTTTTCATTTGTGAACCCTTTGTAAACAGAAATGCTTCATTTAGAAAATGTGGGATTTAAAAGATAAACCTTTATGTCAGTTTTTCCTACTGATACCTGTGTGCCATCCTAAAGACGCTCTTCTTTCAGCTTCTCAGTTGCTGCGTGCCCTGCTCCTGCAGTGCCCACCCCTTTGGACTTCACCTGTAGTGTGTGAGTGTTATCTAGCTACAGTCGTCGTGGTATCGAATTTGTTAAACACATTTTAAATGGTCTGATATTGGTGAATTCTTGAATTCTTTACAGATATTTTCACTTTTAGAAATTGGGATTGTTCCCCAGAACTGTTACTCCCTGTCATACGTAGTGATTTTCTGGGATAGCTCAAAGCTCTATATTTTCTAGGAAAGGAAAGAAGTCACATTGTTTTATGGCATTAATTGCATCAAATATACTGTCACAGTGACAAATATACAGCTTTTTCCCTTCTTTCTTCTTCCTTTTCATATCCAGATATTCCTTCTTCTCCTTTTGGGCAATTCCTATCACAAACAAAATTATTGTTCTATAGTGATATAGCCACAGTCTGCCAACGTGCAGTGAAATGTCACTGACTGCAGTTGCTGCTTTGTGGAGCCTTTCCCAAGGCGACAGATGTGGCAAGCCTAACTAATGTGAATCTTATTCACAGTCATTGCCCCACTGCAATTAACAGAGGCAACATTTGCTGGTCTGAGCTCACAATTTTATGTTTTATTGCCCTGTGAGCAGCATTTCCAGGCTTTCCTCAAGCATATTCCTCCAAAGTGTGTATGTCCCTTCAGGAACCATTTCCCTGACACGTACCCTTATCCCAGATATTGTATAGTCCCGTAATAAAAGAGAACATGGAAAGAGATTTAGCACTGAGTTTGCCTAGCTAACACACAAAAGTAATTTGGCAGCTGGGGCTCCATGGGGAAGGATGTAGGCAGGAAAAAACACTGGTTCATAATGAATGTTTTTGAAATCCTCACGAGCCTAGGTACTTACTGACAAGCCCAGCAACCAACATATCTTATTATGAAAATGTTTTCTTCCCCCCCCCAGTACTTGTTTTTAAGCAACCATGGGTAATATTGCAAATAATCAATGGCAGTTAGTCTTATCAGGTCACAACAGAATAAGTTATATTTTGCGATATAAATTATTATTTAAATGTTATTAAGTAGCATTAGCTCTATGGTAACAAGCAATGGCACATTCTGTACAAACAGATAAGCCTGCTCTTCCTACGCCTGTATCTGGGGTGCTGGGCTGAGTTTGTTCTCAGAGGGAGAAGGATATGATTACTGAGATAAAACAAAATCACACATTACAGTCATTATGGGGAAGAGGGAGGGAGAATGTTAAATGTATTTAAACTGCAGGAGATTAAAACAGTGTGTGCCAAAAATCTCTGAACATGTCAGGATTAATAACAGCTGGAAGCACGAGCGGAGCTGACTCTCCATTCCTCATGCACAGTTCAGCATTTAAGGTGCCAGGATGCTGAGCTTATCTCTGATTTATCAAGCTTTTTCTTTCTGTCCCAACACCCCTCCCACATACTGGGTAACACTGATGATAAAGGGGGTACACAAATGCTGAACAATAAATTCATTTCTTACCTCAGGTGTAGCTAAGGAAAAATACTTCAATACACTGGATTGTGCCTTCACATTCTTGAGAAGTAACTAAGGGATACCGATTAAGAAGAAATCAATTAAAAAAAAATTCCAGTCCAGGGGCACACTCTTAATGAAATAATGTGAGAGAACAGGAAACTCAGAAAAAGCGCATGGCTTTCAAGTAAAAAAATAGCGCTTTTGAACACAACCTCCTGCAATAGGATCAGAGAGGAAGTCCTTTAGATCCATGAGGTGTAAAATCTGAGGAAGGTGGCACGTGAGTGACACTGACTGATTGCATTTCAAGCTGCATTTGAAGTCAGGACCTTCAACACTAAAACGTATGCATATCCTACTCCAAATAGTCAAATTCTGCTAATCAGCATGATGGTATGTTTTCATCTTTTGACAGCCAGTAGGGCCACTTCTTTGATGGTGTTTATACACCTCTTACATGGGTAAGGCGGCCTATTGTAAGCATTTAAAAGCCTCTGGTGTTATGTTAATGAGCAAAGTTTTATGATAAATGCTTGCTTGGGTTATGAATTCTAAAAGCAAGAACTAAAAGGGATACCAGCCATAGCTGGTATGCATTAATACCTTTTAATGGATATATGCTAGAAGAGGATGAAACCTTCCATTTTCTGGCAGGCTTCTTAGGTCTTCCTTGCCTCAATTGCACTATCAGTCCACGTTAGAGCAACAGCTACCTGCACGATCAGTGTCCAGAGGTAGGAAGCAAAGCTATTTGTTTCTGGTAATAAAATATAATATTAGTCCCTATAATTAATAGTATTTTCTACACAAAAATACCAATTATTTTAATATTATATCTATTCTACAACAGAAAGACTGAGTCACAGCTTGATGAAACATCTTGCCCTGATGTTAGGTTGAAGTTCTACAGCAAATGCAGGAAAGCACCCTAACATCTGACCCATTCCCTGGTCCCTGTAGGGACTTAAACTGATACCATGCTGGAGTCAGCCTTAACCAGATCTTAAGCCTACAATTTAGTAATGAAAATAAAACCAGACAAATCTCCAAATTCTGCCCCACCACATGCATGCATAATTGCCATAAAAATAGCAAGGATGGCAAATGCAATAGTGGATTTTGTAAGCGAAATGCTATGTTTTCTTTTACGAGGAATGACACAGAGTTAATTTGCTAATTGGGCATCAGCCAAGCAGTCATCAGCCTTTAATTTGTATGACGTAGTTATGTAAGACTTTCTATCTTTTCTGCAGCCAATCAGTCATGTTAGATGTAATGGGAGCTATATATGGGCACCCTAGCGAGAATAAATCCTGTAAATTATTCTGGAATAAAAACAGTGAAAGAATGACGAGTTTTCTCCCACAAGAAAAGCCAGATACTTAAGAGTTTTCCTTGAAGCCAAATCACATTTTGTAATGAAGCACAACTCAAAGCCAGAGCCAGCACAAAATCAGTCACAAAACTGGGACCAAAACCACAACTAATTAAGAGCTGAATGGAGGGCAGCTCACCATATGAGTTTGCCATCAGGATGCCACTGTCTCAGTGGAAACTGGGTGATCAGGGGAGACGGGATCTCAGACTTATAGGGCACTGCTGGAGATGCTTGTCAGTTCAGAAGGAAGCCGGCACACTGCAATATTTGTTTTAAGGATTGACTGTCACTTCAAAACCAGAGGGGAGGGGTCTTTGGTTGATGGTGGGCTTGGGCTGCTCCGAGTGGGAAGGTTTGACAGGGAGCTGCTGCGGACCAGGGACTAAGTTTTGTGCACTAGAAGTGCTCTGGAGGCTGGGGGTGAGGACTCTGGAAGAGCTGCTGGCTGGTGGAAAGTTTAGACTGGTCTCAGTTTCTGGCATATCACGATTCCTGACACAGATGGCATATGCAGGGGAAGAGGCAACCATACTCTAAACCCAGCTCACGGTGTGCACAGCAGTGCCTACAGAGGATCAGATCCTGCCTTGCACAGGACATTGGGAGGCTGGATTCATTAGAGCCTCTAATGAAACTCTTTGTATGGATCACATGCACACGTCTTCACAGGGTGTGCATGTGGATGCTCAGGACTCTCTGAGAAATGTAATGTCACTTTAATGTAACTTCCTGTAGGTGTCTTCTGTTTTGCCTTGCATGATCTGAGAACTTTCCTGGATTTATTTTTTTACAGCTTAAAAGAAGTTGGCTATGCTACTTTAGAGGGTGGGTTGGGAGGCTGGCATTTCCTTGGTAAGCCCTGTCCCACATTGTCCCGACATGACATAAACGAGAAAAGGTCAAGAAAAAATCCAATTATAGAACTGCAAGCTACGCTCAGGAGGGGAAAGAAGGAAAAGAGGAGGGACACAATAGCATTTGCTGTCACTCTATCATTTCTAGCCAGGTCAAGGCAAAAAATCTTGCTTCCTACCTTGATAAACCATTAGTAATAGGTCAGGAGTCAGCTGCTTCCCTTATCAGCACCAGGAGCTTAAATGTCAATGATTAAATGTTTCCATGGAGATCCCCTGAGCTTCACTAATGTGGGCACATTATTTACACCCACTCTCTGCCAGAGAAATGGTAATGACAGCCCATTTTGTTGTGCCACAGCATATCTGAAGCAAGTGGTGCAGCTGGACTCTGAAACGGCATTGCGGAGCCCAGAGCCAGATCTCAAGGATGTGAGAGACACCTGTTCTTCTGATTTTCGGAAACAGCTCTTGCTGGAAAGAAGCAGCCAGTGTTGTTAGCGTTACATTCTGGACGGATGACTCCAGTGCAGGGGGACTGTCACAGCTGCTCAGTATTAACAAATGAATTCTTGCAGGAGGCTGCAGTAGGTAGTACATCAACTGTGTGACCTACATAGACTGTGCACAGTTTAGTTGTTAATTTATTTTTGGCTGGGGAAAGAGCAGATAAATCCACGGTCAGAGGAGTGGGGGAATATCTTGTTTGTTCCAAATTGGTTCAGCCTGCTTCAAGCCGATTATCTCACAGGGGAGTCACTCCAGAGTGACTTTCTCCATTAGTATTAACCATTGAAATGTGAAAATTGTTGGTGCTGTTTTGATGAATACTTCATCTGCCATTTAAATAAACTCAATTACACTCCTTTGCACAAGCATGGAAATCACCAAGTTATGATGATACAGTTCTAAGTGAATTTTGACGTCATGTACACAACATTTGTGTAACGTCCTCAAATATTTACTTTTCATCTGTGGCGATGTGGAAAGCAGACATTTTTAGGCAAAGCAGAAAGAATTGCTGTGGGATTTGTTACAGCACCTTCTGCAGCCTGTGCAACTGCATACAAAAGGCTGCCAAAATATTTTGTTAGGTAATCTAATCAAATAATTTGATGTATGATAACCTGATAGAATATACAACCGTATATTTTAAAACATTACGAACATGTTCACTGATAATCAAAAATAAACTAGACACTTTTCCCACTAAAGAGATCTTCATAGTGAAATCACCCTTCGACACTGACTGTTGTGCAGATAAGGTAGGTTCTTCCACAGGCTTTTTTTCCTCCTGAGATGCAAAAAACACTGGAGGATACAATTAGCAAATGTATATGACAGAAATGTCTGAAGTTTACATCAAGTCAGATGAGATTACCATGAACAATTTAGCTCCTCCACAAGCACTGGCTTTCACATAAAGCGGCTCAGCCCCAAAGCCGCCCAGCCTTCTCCTAATGCCTGGTCTTGTTGGCTTATACCATGGAAAATATTCCTGGCTTTGCTGTGGGTGCAATGGTGACCAGATAAAAAGCTTTTCCACTCCTTCCCCGACACCATTCCCAAGCCCTAGAGGAAGCAGATGTTTGGGGAGAGAGAATGGGGATTTCTAGCTTGGTGTAGACAGGGCTGGAGAATGGACCGGGACCTGTTGGAGCACTGGAAGCTGGCAGATGGGTGTCCTGAGTGCTGGATGCTCAGCAAGGCTCCACTGTGCTGAGACTTTTCCCTTGATTAGAGAAGAGGCTGAATCTAGACCTGGCTCTTCAGTGAACATCTGGGTTGTAGCCACGCTTTTGCAATATTATTCCTGGAAGTACCGCTTTGTATGATGGCATTTCTGGGAAGGTAGCACAGCACTACTAACTGATTTAGTGTACAGCTTAAATTAAATCCTTCCTGGAAATGTGGCTGATCCGTAGGAAGATGCGAAAATCTTCTTTGCACCAAATTTGTTAAAGCTATTTGTTTATCATTTTGGAAAAGAGAAGCAGTGAGAGTAAGGACAGTCATTTGAACATATTAAGGACTGTATGGTGAAATTCATTAAAAAACAGACTTGGATTGATTGTTGCTGATCTCACTTCAAACATGCTATGCTTTGAATAAATGCAGGATAGAAAAAAATTAATGAGGTTCAGAGTGAACTTAAGAAGAGAATTCTTCTGTTATCAGTGATGCTAATGAACTTACCAGCTACAAAGTGGATTTTTGATGTATGCACCTTTTTCAGTGCCGAACTTGAAAAAGGTCTGGCTTATTAAACACTGAAAAAAAATAATGTAGCAATGGGAGTCTCTGAGTATTTTGCACAGGAAGCTGAGCTGTTTTTTTCTTGGTCACTAGTCTTATACTGGTTCAGGCTAGGAAAAAGAGGAAGTCACGCCATTTTCATGGCTGTAGATGGAGGTAGCACTCTAAGCCTAGATGTTAGTGGACAAGTTTTCACAAGGATAAGAGGGATTTTGGTAGTTCTTATCAATTACCACATAAAGCTGAAGTCTCAGCAGAGAAGTGTCTAGCTGAATGGCTAAGAATCCAGTGCATCTATGAGACACAAACTTAGGTCATAGAAATCTTGTTTAGTACATTGGGGAAAACTATAATGTTGTTTCCTAGATTATTCTTCTTCAGAGGACCTTGACCCTTTTCACCTCAGTTGAATCTGATCAAGCTGACCAGGCAGTTCACATATGCTTTGTAATGGGATCTGCAGAAACGCAGAGGTGGAGCAAGGAAACACTTAAACTAACTCCAATCAACTCACCTTTGATATATCCTGGTTGGAGGTCAGTCATGCTGTATAAACAAAGACCATACACAGGCTCCATTCAGAACTAGTTTAGTTCCAGCTGGGTAATTAGCTTGCGTTTGATAAACAATGCTGCTTGATGTACCTGACAGACATACCACATCTCCAGAATCAGGAGTGTGTAAAGGGTATCTCTTTCCACAGGTCCCCTGCTTGCTCCCCCACCCCTGCACTCACACCCACCCCTTTATGCTTTAGTCATGATCACCAGTGGTGTGAAGGACATATCTTAGCTAACCTCTATAGAGATTAAAGACGAAGCGTTAAGTACAGCAGGCAACAGAAAGAAAGAGATGTGGCTAAGACAGCTGAGGCTTAGGGACCAAATTCCAAGGTCCTGACTGCATCTCTGGGTGCAAGGTCCTGGCCAGGACACAGCCTGTGGCTTTGCACAGAGCACAGGAGGCAATGCTGCTTCATCCTCCCTGCAGGCCAATGGCTAAACACTCTCCCAGGGAGACCTTTTTAGGTCCCATTTGCTTGGAGATCCTCAGCCCACTTCGCTCATCTCTCAGATGAACACTTTAACTACCAAGGAGAAAGATTTCCTGGAGCTGATATGTCATTTGTCACTAAGGTCCGGGACTGATACCATTATTTTGACTTCCTCCCCCCTTTAGAATGATAAATGTATATAATAAGTTACAGAAGCATATCTGATACTCATTTTAAATCTAGATATCCGACAGAGAAAAACACTGCCATATATGCCTTGCAAAAGAACTCTCTGTTCTTTTTTTAAAAACATAGAAGAATATAATGTAGACATCTGTATTTTTTGCTTCTACAAAGAAAAACACAAAGGAAATATCTTGCACTGTGACTCAGGCTTTAACAGCTTTTTCATTTATTCATGGCTTTTTACACCGCTGCTCGCTTTTTCTGTAAGCGCTATGAACCCTTTTAGAGACCCATAGGAAT
>JAOXJM010000001.1:133775164-133785272 GCA_026413425.1 Tringa solitaria
CCATAGGAATTTCTCCAAATTTTCAGTGTAATATTTTATATCATATTTTGCTTTATATTGTACTTCTGTCAATATAGCAGGTTTTATTGCTGTGCTATGTTGCATCCTGAGCTGTGAAGCACAGCCTACTTGCATTAGATCTCTAACGTGGAAAGAAGGATTGTAACTATTGATCCTTGTCAGGAGGTACATGAAAATCTAACACTTCATATAAGCCCAAAATTTTTACAAAATGAACACTGAATTTGAACAAGTTTTGAGACCGAGAAAATCATTAGTATATCTAGTTCAATAATCTGACTGCAGCAGTAGCTAGTATCTGATAGCACAGAAAAGTAACTATTCTTTCCCACCATCTTCTCTTAGCCGTATCCTTCCTTGTTCTCATTTTGTTTAGTTAAAGCTCTTTTTCTGTAATACTTTTTTTAATTTTTTTTTTTAAATATATATATATACCTCTGAGGCAGCAGATTTTATCTGGGCCTGGGAAGGAAATAGGATAATGATATGTTTAAAAAGTTACAGGACTTAACACAGTACAAACATTATTACAAACACATGCACACACAGAGAAAATCTTTTAAACTCTTTGCTACTGTTACTGAACACATTAATGAATTTTCAGTCTGTGTTCCACAGGAACAAAATAGTATTAACTCTGTGATTTAAAGCAAGTATTCCCTTTGATCTGAATCAGTGTTGGCACTTCGTTGCTGCATTAAAATAAAATCTGTCCTGACTTCTTACTGGATAAGCGTGAAATAAACCAATGATGAGTAACACTACCTTTAGGCTTTAGTCTGCTTTTCATAGTAACTGGAATAACACATAACACAAGACCATTAATATGCAGCTTCTGTTCTTCAGTCTTCCCCAATTCAAGACCTTCCCTGTTCAATCTTTCACATTTACAGAAGAAGGAACTGGGCAGGTAATGCACCTGGGAATAAATAGCTTCCCCGTGCTTCCCTTTTCCTCATGCCCATGCTATTTCTGCGTGCTCTTATGCTGTGCCCAATGCTGTATTTTGCAGCAATCTGTGTAGGCGAGCTGTGCTGACTTTCAGAGTCCTGTGAGCTAGGACAGACACCTAGGGCTAGTCTGTGTCTTCTGAATTGCTCAGGAAACAAGACACACAGTATAAGGCTGAAGCAGCCGGTCTGTAATGCCCCGTAGAAAGAAATTAACGTGTCATAACAAGGTCCCTGGGTTTATTACTAATGCTACTATATAGTAGGAGGTAAAGAGGCAATTTGTTTGAATTATGGGAAAAATGCATAGTCGCTGTCCCTGGTTTGTTTTCTTTGGAGTGTGTCCATACAGACGTGTGCAGATAGCCCCAAGTTCTTGGCTAGAAGTGGCACACTCATGTCTGAGTGATGCTGAACAAACTCAAATGGAGGTTGTATCTCAGAGAACATGCTTGGGCTTGTCTGCATACTGTATCTCTGTACATGTGCCCTTTACGGACCCTGAATTTATTATAGATAAATAGCGGCAGGCAATGTGTTCTGTAGAAACACTTATGCTCATCCCAGGAAGTTACTAAGTGTTGTTTATGACTGTGATGAATAGAATTTGACTCTGATATTTACTGTCAGGAGAAGATAGAGCAAGAGTTATTTCAATGGGAATACATTTATCAGCAAATTTCCACTGAAATTATGGGGATGTTGATTTCACCAGATTTTTTTCCAGTGGAAAGAAACTCAGAAAAAATATATATTGTCATAATGGAGGAGATATATATGTGTAAAGAAAGATAGAGAGGTATTCCGTTTCAATTTTTTATTAGAAATGATCCCAATAAAGTCTTAAATTCAAATTAAATAAGGTAATCCCACTACAATGCAAAATAAAATTTTTGTAAGGAGACTTTTTCCCACACAAATATGTCGGTTTTGAATTTGTGATTGTTTCTAAAGGAGCTCAGACCTGAAACGAAGAAACCAGTGTGAATACAAAATACGTGCTCTCCACACCTGTCTAGTCTTAGCGAGCTACTGTCAATGCCACCAGTTCTCAGGTTGGAGGTTTCCATCCCAGAGGGGTTTCCAAGTATTCTTGAGGAGGTTTCTGTTCTCAGTGATCTGATATTATGAATGGACTGTTTTATATGCACATCTGTCAGATCTTAGAAACTAAGTGAAGCTTCTCCTTTGGTGTTCAACTCCTCTGAGAGAATAGCAGGTATGAGAATGTGTAAATTTTTACCTTAAGCTAGTTCTCCAGTTCTTTTTTTTTTTTTTTTTTTTTTTTACGTCCCTGTTTTGAAACTGGTACTTAGTTACTGGTTTGGGGTTTTTCTCCATATATTTCTCTATTCTCATCGATTTGAGGATCTCCCTATTTAAAACCTCTATTTTCATACTATTTCATACTGCTTCATGCAGGAAAGTGGTGATCTCATGCGCTGCATTCTTCTTTCACTAGCATGTTTTAAAGATCTTTAGGAGTACCCTTTAAAATACCTTTTGATATTTTGTTCTTTTCTTCCAAAATGTTTTCTTCCCCTTGAATGTACGTATGAACTTCAGTTGCCTGACGTTCTTTTTCAATTTGTATGTATTTCTGTTCAGATGGCCATAGGGACCTTGAAGTGAAAGCTACCAGCTGTTACTTTGATTATAACAAAGCCCCCAGCATTGACTCATTGCCATCACATTGCAAATTTGCCTATTTATTCACATCATGGCATAGGACTGGGGAGTTGGTGACCAGCAGCTAACCTCACAGTCTGGTTCAAAAATGAGGTAACCACAGCTCTTGCTTATTTGTCTGCTACACGCCTCAAAGCATTTGCACACATCTGAGAAGAAGTAATATTGCTGAATTAGTTCACATTTTTAAGTACAAGTACCTGTTGTATTGTGTTCACTGTTTTTTTTAGATTCATGTTACAGTGGGAGACTAAGTGTCTTGAATATGATACTACAGTTAAACACAATTCCAGCTTATTTTTATTTTATTTTAGCTTTACTTCCCTGATTCCTTCTAAAAGGTTGGGGAGGTTGAAGTCCTTATCTGTAATGATTTTGTCATGTCTATACATGAATATTTCCTAAAGCCAGCAGGACACTGACTGACCTGTAATATAAATATCAGTTTGTTTTGGTAGTGTTACTGTTAGTTTTCTCTCACAATGTTGTTTTTTTTTTCCCCTCAAGTGTTTACTTTTTTAATGTTTAACATGTAGCAAAGCAATTGGATTTCTCACACAATGTAACTTGTCAAATCAGTCTTTTTGCACTGAAGTGCTGAAGTGTATTCTTCCTACCTATTATAAGCATTCAGTAGTAAGATTTAATCACTATATTGTTCAAAAATTTGGTTCTATGCCTCTGAATAATTATTGTGCCCTTTACCCACCTTTTGTTTCCTCTGACTTCAGCAATGTCTTTTGCTTTCTTTGGTTCCTTTCTTTCCTTTTCCTTCTGGATTTACACAAACATTATTAAGAACCAAGCCCTTGAAGCAGCAAGAGGAGTCTTCTGCAACCAGACCATTAACTGACAGAGCTGCCAGTCCCCGCAAGCCACCAAACACCTCTGCTCTCTGAGGCAGGGACTGCAGTACTCAACATGCTCAAAATGCTGTCATAAGACATGCTGGAAAAGACAGGCTGTAAGTATTTGACTTTTTAAAAATCTTAATTTAACACTTGTACCTATTCACAAAAATTTTCTTGTCCCATTCCCAGTGTCTCTAAGTTCATATATTCTGTTAGTTGAGCTGAAGGCTATGGCATTTCTGAAGTTTAAGCCTCGCTAGTTTCGCTTGGTAGTCTACTTGTAATTCATATTGTCCTAATTGTGTTTTGTCTATATAATTTAAATTTGTCTGGGTTTTAGTTTTGTTTTTCTCCCTTTCAACAATGCTGTGGAAGTCTCTGTAGAGCGGTGTATTCACTGATGTTCTGCAGTCTATTTGGCATGCCATTTTCTATTTGTGTGTTGCTTTGTCTTTGCATCTGGTGCTTCTCTGAGCTTTCCAAATCTTTTCATTTTTTGCCATTTTGCACTGCATTAATATCCTCGATGCACAGTCTCATTGTCTGATTTCCTGCTTTTTTCCTTGATACATTCCAATTTGATTGTGTTTTGGCATAACGATAACTCTTGTCACAGTTATGGTTAGTAACTCAGGATACTTCATTTCAAGGCTACATTTACCAGAAGTGATACAGAAGACATAGGTACATTTCTGCGACTACTGGTTGGGCACTGAGATAGAGCTATATCTAACCTTATTCTTTCATCAGGATTTTACCGCCGAATCCCCACATCTGCCCTTTCAATATCTTTTTCTGCTTCTTTGCAGTATACATTTGGTGTATTAACTTCTTCACTTGTTTTTTTTTTTGTGCTCTTTATCTTCTGTGATTCACATTCTGGACTGAACTTGGCATCTTCTTTATCTTTCCAATTAACAAAAGCATGTAGATATTAGCATGAAAGCTAAAAATATTCTCAGCTGTGCTCCTGAACCTTCAATCACTGTTGCTAGTCACAAATTACTGCATCTTTTAAGAACTGTTATTTGCATGGGTCAGCTACTTTTTGCAATGTAGCAGTATCCCAACTGATTTCTTATGCAGTGGTGGCTGTTGAAAATGTACCTTTTTATTACCTCCTTTGGGAAACAATATGCTTCTGGAGTACTTCTTGTACTGCACTTAGGTCCTCCTGTTTAGATACTGACATATCTAGCTGATAAGATAATATGTGGCAACGTCTGTTCATAATATGAATATTGCATTGTTACGTATGTTTTCTTTTTCATTTTATCTAAACTGATTCTTGCTGATTAGTTTTATCATTATAAATTGAGGAATGTCTGTTTGCAGTGGGTATTGCCTCCTCTTTTTGTCTGTGAGTAATATCACTATGCCTTCAGGACCTGACTCACTTCGACTATCGTGTTCGGGGCAAAACACTGAAGTAGGGAGAACCAAGACATCACAGTACTCAGGGTTTTCTTATTCCTCCATGGATACTGTCTTGTTTCCTTGAACATCTAAACAAATCCCTAAGTTAATGTGTCTCTCCTCTCCCTGTGTCACTTTCACTCTCTAGCTAATTATTTAGTGGAAGTCTTCCACTCAGTGTCAGCAGGGGTTGCACTAGATGACAGCTCTCAATTAGCACTCCTGTAGGCACAAGCCAAACCAAAGAGGAGAGAAAAAAAATGGGAAAAAAGGAGAAAAAAGGAGAGAGAAATAAACTTTCCCACTTTCACATAACAGATGGGATCGGAGCTACATAATCATAAGGTATATGTATCGGATTTTATTTTTCTAAAAATAGATAATTCTGTGTTTCAAGAGATCCTTGTGCAGGGGCTGGGAATCCATGCCATATTTAAAGAAAAGTAGTATAGAAAATAGTGAATATGAAATATGTTTTAGAAAGAATGAAAAATTATTTTCTGTTCAATTATAAATATGAGTTAGGAGCAAAATCATCTGCTGGTTATATTCATGACTTTCGATGGTATGAATCCACAAAAAGCTTATCAGAAAGGAATAACCTCATATTTTAAGGATAAAGGCCGGGAAAAAGATACAATTAGAGTCCGTTTTCTCAGCTTCTTTAAATTAACATTTAACACTGTCTGTAATTACTATTTATTTGTAATGAGTCAGTAAGCCAGTAAAACTAAGCAGGAGGCTTATTTCTGCTATGCATACTCATGAAATGATGTTCAGTAGAATTGCTTCTGTTTTTACAGTTGTACAAGCATGAAATCCATGATCAATGATTTTTTAACCTCTCAATAGAGCTTTATTTTCAAAATCACTCTTCTGGCCCAGTCTTCCTATTCATTTTCTAGCATGAGTAATGGTTCCTTAAAAATAAAATATCATTAGTTGCACATCAATATAAATATAGAAATGTGACTACATTCTGCCAGAGATAAGCATGCATTTTCCATTCAAACTGTTTTTGAAGTTTCCTTTAGTTCATGCCTCTAAACTTCACTCACCCTGAAAAGTTGAATTATGTAAAATTTCAAGCAGCTTTGGGGAAACACGAATAATGTCTAAAAACTCCATTGCAGTTCGGGAGTTCATGGTGAAAAGTCATGTGGCTTAGTGAAGTCCCTGACTTTTTACTGGATGCCCCGAATTATTGAGGTCTATGACTGTCACAATATAAAAGATTCTGCAGCTTCTTCCTCTACTCTTATTTATAGAAGACTGACTATTTTAACTGGACAGTCACATTTTTTAAATTCTCTGCAACATAGCTGCCAACTGTGGTTATAAACTTTACAGTCAGCTGTGATATTTATGATGAACTCATTTTGCCACCTGCTTAGAGCTTAATTTAAAATCCTTCATAACACTTTCAGAGAACCCAGTGATGAGGTAGGGTCATGAAAGCTGCATTTTGCTTTCAGCTTGCCTGAGGTGCAGTGAGTCCTCAAATTACATGAATTAGACAAATCATCTAACTCTTTTTTGCAAGGTAATAAATAGTTTACATTTAGACTACCTATTGTTTGGATATGTTGGATGTCCCATGGGACATATAGTTTCTAAGGTCATTCAGTTTAGGGTATATTGAAATACATAGTGCCTCCTGTCTAACTTGCAGAGTTGGGTTGTCATTCTATAGAGCCCTACTGTGAAGATGAGAAGTAGCAAAGGCAGGTGCCCAGAATTTATCCAAATTAAGCTGTATCAACCCTTGAGTCATCGTCTTGCAAACAGCCTCTCAGTAATGATGAGTTTAGAGAGGTTCATGGAAGATCTGCTTCAGATGCTACTGTCAAAAGTCCGTTTGCCACTGGCATTTAATAAACTAAAGCCCTATAGTAAAAGACTGAAAGGTAGACAATGTGCCTTGAGAGGCAAAGCTGACAGCTTAGTGTCTAAGGTCCCTGAAATAGCATTTTTAGAGGGGACAATTCTGAAAGACAAACTCCCAAACTGTCTCTTAGAAACTGTGAAATGACTACATTAGTGAACAAGAGAAATGTCTCAAAAGATACCAACCTAAAAGTAGAAGTAAAAATAATAACAGTGGAAAAGAAGGCCTGAGAAATGTGACCTAGGAAAACCAAATCCCACTCCTAAGGGTATATTTTGTAATAAACTTAAACCAGAGCAGGAGCAGGATAACCAAACCAGCCATTTGAGACTTCAATGCATCAGGAAACTTCTCTATTGCCTGCTTGCATCTTATTCCCAGCTGCAGACAATATTTGAAGAAATTAAAGCCCCAACCCAAAAGGCCAAACTGAGTGCCAAATGCATCCCTGTTTAGATATCAAACTTCAGTCTTTACTTTTGCGACAGGTTGCTTTATTCTTCTCTTCCTACAGTTATTATTGACTAAACCCATTCCTGTCATAAAAAAACCCTTACATTTGATTACCCTGGCACACTCAGAGTTGCTCTTTAATTGCAGACTCCATCCCCCAAGCTGTCCTTATTTTTCCCACTTCCATATCCTGTTGAAAATCAAAGTTCTCTGCTGTTCTGGGGCAGGCACTCCTGTAGCTGTGGCTTAGTGTTTCTTGCCCTTGTTCTGGCTCTCTGTCCCCATTTCCCTTGCCTTTTAGCTGTGGGCGGACACTGACCCTCCTGCTGGCTATGGTAGTCAGCCAGACAGAAGAGGTCCACACACTGTGGGTGCCACAGATACTCACAGAAATTGTCACTGAGGCCAAGACACGAGCCTGTTTATATGTTCTAAGATCCCACCTGGGAGAGGACTAGAAGGATGTACCAAGCATAAAACACAAAAACGCACGTTTAGCTGGATTCAGCTCTTATATTTCAGTCCTCCCTCCTCATGGGGAACATGGCAGCTGGACAAATGAAACTTCTCTCTGCTTGCCAAGGAATAAGAGGATTTTGTGTGTCTTCCACGGATAAGTTTTAGTGAATTCTCCCCTATGTTCTTTTCTCCTCCCTCCCAGAAGAACTAAGCTCTCAGGTTTGGAGTGATGACTTTTGTCTTAAACTAATGGATTAAAAAAAAAAATCATTTTTATTTACTGGTAATTGTTATACAGAGATGCTGTGAACTATAAACTGTCATGTCACACATGAAAGGAATGTTAATATTGAACTCAAATTCTAGCTGTGCTCATAAGCTCCATAAATCACAACTATAAATAGACCTGAGTTAGTGCCATAGGGAAAGCCTCTGAATATTCATAAGGCTCTCGTTTCATATTTTGTCACCAGAATAAGGCTTGAAACCATAAGCAGTTTGCATCCAGTGAATCAGTGGCAAGGTAATGGCATTATGATAACAAAATACATCAGTGTGATAAACAACTGATATCTGCAGATCATCTATATTGTCCTTGTGTGTAAAGTGAAAGCCATTTATTCATATATCATAAATAGCTACTTTGATTAATAGCAGTAGTTGCCCTTGATAAGATGCTGTTTTCTTGAGGCTATCTGGAGGCTAAATATATTTTGATATTCAGAAAAGAAGAAAATATTTTTTCATATTTCTTACACATTCTGTAATTATTATTCATTATTTTGATGACATCATAGACGTAAATGATGCATTATAAAAATAAAATCCTTTCTCTGAAGATTTTTAATTTAAAGAACCCCAAATTCTTCCTTCAGAAACATCTATTTATGTCTGAAAAATTTTTTTTCAATACATAGAAAATCCCCTGAAAAGAAGTGCTTGAGGACAATCACACTAATCATGTTTATAAAGTGGATGTAGTAATTATTTAAGCAGAAAATCTGATGAAACAGATATAAAAATTTAATTAGCATTTTATATCATCATTTCAAAGAGTCCTTTTTTGTTGCCATTTGAAGAGGAGAAATTCCTTCAAAATGCATTTCTTTTTAAAGATATAAGAGGAGGGAATAAATCTGAAAAAGGGCAAAGTAACAAAGGAGAAACAAATTTTAGCTCAGGTCGAAGAAGCTGGAGAAGAAACTCCATGTATGTAAAAGAGAGCAGGTTTTGTCTCTAATTTGGGATATAAAAAACCAGGCAGAGGTAATATGCAAGCAGGAGAAGAACAATTATTGATAAGCAGTTTAGTCATAAGAAAATCAAAAGGAAAACAAATGCCAATTGCCCTCAGTTATAAAAAGATTTGCTTGGAGACAAAATGCACTTCTGAAGCCATTTCTGGTTACATTGCTCTATTCAACATAGTGATGTGGTTGAATAGCTCAGAAGAACTCCTGAACATTTTGTAGTAGGAATTAATTCAACCATATCAAAGCTGAGTTGAGGTGTATTAATGAGTAAGCGTGAAGAAATTTCTATATCACTCCTTGGCTTGCAATGCTCTACAACCACATGGAAGATAAAGTTGATTCAAGAATGTTACTTTCCTGCATATACTGCTTTATTCCAAAAATTACTATAAAAAGATAACTTCTCACTAAATCCCTTTTTTGCATATTGATTATTATGAAATTTGCTTATTTCATGGCAAATTTTCTATTGATGATTATTTCTGGGAGTTCTGAAGATCAAACACAATGGATAATGGCCTTCTGAGACAGGGAGGGGAAATGAGGTCACCCACGCACCCACCCCGTCATTCACAGGCTGCGTCTCAACTCCAGTCATGACTTAAAGTCTAGTCTGTTTGTGTGAACTCATGCAGTTTTTCACGGAGAGCACAGTCTGAGTTGCTGAAAGCTTATTGCAGACCAAAGAACCTTTACTGCAAGCAAAAAAATAGAAGGCGACAGGAATCCAACGTGAATGTAAGATTTTTAATACGTGGGTTGTTTCTGCAAAGGCAGCTGTGAAGAGAAAAATATTTAGTGGTTAATTGAGCACATTTACATTGGTATCATTAAAAAATAAGACCATGGTTACTATGGTATCAGTACTGGGAGAAACACATTTGACAACATTCATTTTTATTTGAATCATTCATTCTAACTGGGCCTCCAAGAAGTCCCAGATATGAGTTTCTATTTCTGAGTACACACAATAGAAAATCTGAAATCCAGGCCAATAAAAACAATTTCATCATATGCACCAGAAATGCTGATAAATATTAAAATACACTGTTTAGTGTTGTAAGAGATGTATTGGATACTGCATCATGTTGCTCAGTGCCTAATACATGTAGTGGAATTTTTATTTTG
>JAOXJM010000001.1:133785372-133796037 GCA_026413425.1 Tringa solitaria
TTTATTTTGTATTTTCAAAACAAATAACTCTCTATCTTCTTCCATTAAGAAGATGTTCTATTCTGAATACATTATTCTCCTGGTGCCTCTGAAATCAGTATTTCTTTGTAATTCACTGAGATACTGCAACAGTATTGCTCCTACCTTAAAATTATTTTTATTTTAAAGGCAGTAATCTCTAACACAGAAAGTACAACAAAACAAAAAGTTTTAAGAAAAAAAAAAAAGCAGAAAATGACTCGTGGTAACTTGGGATGAGCCTGTTCATATAAATTAGCTATGACCCATCATAAAACTGACATTTGCAACTGAAACAGCCTCATGTATTAATTGATGAACCTGCTCCTACTCATTTGGACCCAGCTAAGTGGTCATCTAAGGGCCAGAATTTTGGTATTCAGTTACCCACTCTGGCACAAACTATGGCCTGGGTTTAATCCCTTTCTATCTGCAAGTTTGCTCTGTTGGTGAACTGAGATGAGCTGGTTTTATTTCACAGAAGTGTTGTGTTAGTTGGTATCTGCAGAGCATTTATGCTCCTCAGTAATAGGCAACATGAGCAGTTTCATGAGAAGAAACACCTTTCCTCAAGCTCTCATGTAAGCTACAACAGCAAAACAATTGCACAACATCAGAATAACCACACAAGAAAACAGTTATCTAAGAGTTAATGCGCAGTTGGGGACAATAGTTAAGGCTTCCCTGTGAGTGTGCAGAAAACATCTAAGAGAACTTCCTGTCTGGAAGACCTGCTTGTTCAGAGAGAAGAAATGCAAAAGCATTTTTACATCTCTAGTCTGCCTAGGCACACAGACACCCAGAGCAAGGCACAATTAAGGTCAGTGAAATTCTTTCAGCAAATTCTGTGCTGCTATTTGACAAAGTGTTATAGAAGATTTATGCTACTCTCGGATTTAATAGGAAAGTAAATCCACCAGACAAGCTCTTCTAAAGAAAAATAATTACATAATTCTGGTTTAAGTCATTTTTGAGTAGAGGCTACGAGTAATTCTAATTATATTTCACAGTTTCTTGCCACTTGACAGGGATTGCTCTGCTTTTGAAGCTCAACCTGGACTTGAGCTATGACTGTAAGAAAAATAATTTATCTTAAACTGCTGTCATTAAAACCAGCATTAGATTAGTCCTAAGACAGTCATGAGGAAAATAATATAATTTTTGAGTATTATAACTGAAAACCTCAGGCATCTAGGGGAATGAACACTTTCCCACACTTGACCTACACTCTGGTTTCACACTTCCCTCTGGCAGTAGCTAAAGATCAGAGATTAGCATGGACTTTGAATAAAAATGGCTAAATTGACACAGGTGTAGCAAGAAAGTATTCACACATTCCTCATTAAGCTCAAAACAGATCTGAAGATGGGATATGTGGCACACATATATCCAAACCCTGCCCCAGGGGTTTGGAAAACTGATTTAATGGCTAGAAATTCCACCAGGCTGTTTTTTTTTCAGCCCAAATGGATACCAGGAACTACTGACAATTTTTACATGGAAATGTTATTAACTTGTTCTTTGTTGCCTTTTTTTTTAAAGCTTTCTGGCATATTAAAAATTATATTCAAATTTTTAAGACTGCCAGCCTCTGAATATTTAGACATGAACCCAAACAAAAACTGTGCAGCATCAGTTCCAGCCAGAAAACAGAAATCATTTGGAACAGTTAATATTTTTAATAGAAAATATGAGAAAAGAAAAAGAAGTCTTTTACTTCCTAGGTCACAAGAAAGCAACATTGTATTGTTTACCAAACAAAGATAATATTATTTGAATAACATTCCCTGATAATGCTAAGCCTGTTGGTGACAATTTAACATGTACTCCTGTGATGCATGACCAAAGATGTAATTTGGACCTGGCCTGCTAAAATTCTCCAAGATTTATCAGTCTTAAGAAATGTGTCCACATTGAACATACCACTATCCACGCAAGAGAGCACAAACCAACAAATTAGGTGAACAATGCTTTACAACCAAAGGATTAGAAATGCAAAGCAACTTTGTGATCAGGCTGCCATATATGCTGTTCAATAGCTTCCTGAGAAGTTAAGGAATTATTTATACACAAAGTGAATAGCAGATTGTAGAATTGTGATGCTATGCTTTGGGCAACGAGGAGCTCAACATTAAAATGGTTAGGGCATGCATGGAAAACTGTTCAGTAGATAATATCAAATAAAATATGAAAATCTGTCATGACTACAGGAGATTCCAATGAAAGGAAGTTTTGAATTTTCTCCTTAGTAAATTCTTGCCTTTTTAAAACATTATTCCAACACAGATAATAGATTCATTGTGAAATACTACTTATGAAGCAATTAGAAAATTGTGGTACATATAGGGTAGTCTTGACTATTTGGGTTAGGGTTTTTTCCATGTAGGTAGGAGATGGTAGGTTGATAGAAACAAGTGTTTGTAAAGAACAATGAAGAATCCCAAAGCACAAGCTGTTTCAAAATGATGCTGTGAAGAGATGTTGAGCAACACTGTTTCTGCAACCCCCCTCTCCATAGAGTTGTAGAAAGCATATCGATAAAACTGATATAGCAGATGTGTTAAAGGCACTTGATAGGCATTGGTCCCGCACAAGTCGAATATATGGAACAAGCTGCTGGCTTCTGCAGCTTTTAGCATCTAGGAAAAGAAGTCAGCCACTATAATGAAGGTCAAAAGAAATATCTGAAACTGGTGTTTTTACAGTTTTCAGCATCATTGAGCAATGTCAAAAGCAGACTTTAGCTATCATTCTGGCACCTATAAATGCAGCTGTCATTGTCTGCTGTCTGGTTATTTGTTTCTTCAGTTTTGTTGACATCATTGTAGAGTTTGGTGGGAGAATGAAGAAAAACTGTAAGTGGAGTATAGGATATGGCAAGGGTGAAAAAAGTGTGATATTTTTCTATATAGGTGTGTTTGAACCTGCACTTCCACTGATAAATAGGTATGCCTGAAGAATATGTAGCAAGAATGTAAGACACAGTCAGATCAGAAGTCCATATAGCCCATCTTGCTTCTAGTAACAGTTAATAAAGGCTTTTTAGGGGAAAGAGGGTAAGTACAGACTGATCTTTTCCCTAGCATGACCTACCATATTCCAGTAGTTTACTGGCTTCCTAACTGAATTCAGCAAGAATTTTGATGCCGTCTCCTGTAACATATGTGTTGAAAAATTAGAATGTTATGGTAGATGGGTGGACAACTAGTTGGATGAAAAACTGGTTGTATGGTTGGTCTATGAGGGTGATGATCATAATCTACGTGGATACCTGTGACAATTGGAGAACAACAGGGGTCTGTCCTAGAACCTGTCTTACTTAACAGCTTCATTGGGTATATTCTCACCGCATATGCAAGTGACTCCAGACTGAGGGCATCAGTTCATTTGCTAGAGGGCAGAACAGACATCCAGAGGGACCCACAGACATAGGTGGATTAGGCTGAGAGGAACACCATGAAATTGAACAGGGACAAACACCAAGTGCTGCCCCCAAGAGGGCAGGGCCTTTGGATTGGCATGAGCTGGGACTGGATGATGGAAAATCCCTGGGGTGGTGGTGGGCAGCGAGCTGAAAATGAACATGAATTCTCCACTAAGTTACAGTGAATAAGCAGAGCCACTCCTCAAATTTTAACAACTGAAACTTTTCCATTGACTTTAAGTTCCCTTTTCCCTCATCTGAGGCTTAGAACACACAACTGTAGGAATCCCGTGGATTATTTTTTTTTTGCTTCTGCTTTGCAAAATGGTAAGATTTTGAAAACAGAAAAACAAAAGAAGTTTATATATATATATTAAACACTGGCTGCAGCACTGTACCCTAAATTTAACCAAAGTTTAACATTATTATTTTATTTATATTAATTTTGAACATACAAATGTATGCACATATATCTGTCTCTCTCTCTCCATGCATATTCTAGATGAGAAAAATATATGGTTTAAAAAACTCACTATGGTCAGTGAGTTCCTTTACAAGACACAAATGGTTTATATGGACAATGTAAGTTATCAATTGAAGAGATACAATACATTCTTCTCAGGAGGAAGTCAGAAATATCCATTTAATCTGTATTGTTCTTGATGATGACTATTATTTTGGCTTTCTCCAGGTGTCAGAAATCAGTCAAGAAGTTTTCCTGGACTGGGAAGGGAGGGATGGGGGAAAGGGAGTTAGCTGCTGCACAGGAAATACCAGAAAGAATTGTCTCTTGTGGAATGCATTACTAAGAGCTGTCAGGGCTTCCAATGGCACACTGTTAAGCTTTACCTGTACCATTTTGATTTGCTATTGTTGTTACAAGGCACATCCTAAACCAGAGTTTGAGACACCAGCTTCTCAAAATTGCTGAAACCATTTCCTTATAGAGAAAACAGCACATTAGCTTGGGAGGACCTTAGACCGGCTGGTGATTGTTAGTAGTCATCCATCCCCAAATGGTAATGACCTACAGATGGAAAAATCCTTTGAGATTTCAAACTGATTTGAGGGATCACCCCATGAAGGACACAGAAAATTTTATTCTGTTTAATTGTGTTTTTTTTTACCCTATAACTGTGCGAGGTTTGATTTGCCCAGGCAAAGCTCCACAAATTTTATCAGACCTAGGTCATTTCACACTCATCCAGATTCTGGCAGACGATTTCATGTTTGGAATGTTTTTGCTGGGGCACTGTAATAGAGAAACTTAGAGAATACAGTTAACTCTGTAATTTTATAATCTCAGATAAATTAACTGTTACTTTCAAATATGACCTTCACTAGCAGTCCAATGAAAAATGATAAAGACTCAAAATCTTTGGGGAAATTTCTTTACTGAGGACCTCCAGTTCCTTCAGAAACTAAGGGAGCTTATGCATATCTGGTATCTCTTATCTCTTATAAATAAGTCAAGAGCATCTTGAATACTCTTTTGTGTGTTAGTGATTTGCATGGATTTGGAAGATAATAGCAAGTCAGCAAGCCAAAAGGAATGCCTGAGCTGCTTCTGATTTTCATCTTGCAAAATATCTTTCATAATATGGGGAGAAGAGAGGAATGTTTAAATTACATTGCTAAGAAATTATCTTATTTCGATGGACAGATTCCTTTTCATGGGCCTTAGGGCAAACAGGGCTGATGCATGTTCCTTATTCCACATGGAATTCAGCAGTTCAGGAACTAACCTTACTGAATCCAAACAGGATGCATGCTAGGATATCTTATATGATGTTTTTCAAAACAAAAATTGCACCAGAAGCAAGGCAATGGTTGGCTAGCTTAGAGAGAGATGCTTTTGCCTGATCAAAGCATTGTCTTTATGTATAGTCATAATGCATTACTTAATACTTCTCTCTATATATAATAATGATCTGGTTTATATCTTGTTATAAATGTGCAGCTTTCCAACATATCTGTACCTGTTAATGTGAATTCCAAGATTTTTATTGGAGGTTTTGTCTTATATTACTATGGAAGCTTAGAAAGCCTTTTGTCAGACACCTTCCCAAGAAAAGCTGGGCTTTTTTTTTTTTTAAGCAAGACTGAACCTTCTTGTCTGGAGAACTTACCTGACTATGAATTTACTATAAAAGATTATTTTAGTATCATCTTGCTCTTTTGTCGCTATGAGGTAGAAGCATTTATGGAAATCAGTGAAGGAAGTTACATATCCACTGAAGTCACCATGCAAAATTTTTTTGGTGACTTTGGTGTTAATGCAAATTTTCAGGGACAATATGGGGAGGGAATGCTGAAGAAAAAGAACAAAGAAGAGAGAATGACAAATAATATAAAGATCCTACAGAAGAGAGAGAGAAGTGTCAGAAGAAAGAAAGAAAGAAGAAGAAACAAGAAGCAGAAGAAATTAAAAAAGGTTTTCAGGTCATTACATTAGAAATATAAGTAAGAAGAATGCATATCTGGTAGTTGTCTATCCAAGAGTGCTCCAAGCAAAACTTTGGAAACACTGAGTTACAGATACAAAATTTTTTAATGAGACAGCTGCTTTCACCCCATATTTAAATTTTTTATTTTGTAAGCAGGATTTCCTATGCAACTGCCTATTACATGATGAAACTACTGTTTTAGATACCGCAGTTGATGTTTAGCAATTTTTAAGTTTTTTTTGATAATGTGGATTATTTTTATTACAGTACTGCTGAGATACCTGTACCCCATTTTGCTAGGTGGCAAGCATAAACATAACCTCTAAAAATGCATATCACTTATCTACATTGAGAAATTGTAGGACACAGAAAATCATAATGTTTTACTTAGGAAAGACAGAGTCAATAGCAAATTGGGGGTAGGATTCATCTCTATCTATTTACAGACATAGTTTAAATGCCTGTTTTGTCTTCTCTTTGTAGGCAGTGGAGAGAAGGTACAAATTATCTGATCTATTTTAGAACACTGTTGTAAGGTTTAATGAACAGTACTCTAGAGGTGCCCATTTCTGTGTTATCTGTGGTTGATATTGAGACAAGTACTCAAATGGGACTTCTTTTTTTTTTTTTTTCAAAATTAAAAAAAAAATGCCAGAATGTATTAAGTTATTCCTAATAGAGCTTTTTAGAGGACTTCTATATGTATCAGTTTCATCACAGACAGGACATTTCTCTGAAAAAAAAAACAACCCAAAGTCCTGAATAACTCTCAACATCAGACTAATCAATCCTTTATTAGGAAGAACACTTACACGGATCTTGGGAAAACATGACTTAAGCCTTTAGTCTTGTTACTTCAAATTCTGAGTTAATTTACTAGCTAAGCGATCTGAGATGCTTTCTTTCTCATCATGATGTTGTTTCGTATTATAAAACTAAAATTTCATAATTACATATAAATAATGTCCAACACCATTTGGCCCATATACAATGTTATAGACAATTTATACATTGGAAACATAAAATCATAGAATGGTTTGTATTGGAGGGGACTGTTAAAGATCATCCAGTCCACCCTCCTGCCTTGGGAAGGGACATCTTTCACTATATCAGGTTGCTCAAAGCCCCGTCCAACCTGACTCTGAACAATTTCAATGATGGAGCATCCAAAACTTCTCCGGGCAACCTGTGCCACTTACCTGTTCTACCTTTCTTCCTTATAACCAATCTAAACCTAACCTCTTTCAGTTTAGAACCACTGCCTCTTGTCCTGTCACTTCAGGGCCTGGTAAAAAGTCTCTCTCCAACTTTCTTATAAACACCCTTCATATATTGAAAAGCTGTAATAAGATCTCAGAGACTCCTCTTGTCCAGGCTAAACAGCCTGAACTCTCTAAGCCTGTCCTCATAGGAGAGGTGTTCCAGCCCTCTGATTGCTTTTGTGACGCTCCTCTGGAATTGCTTGAACAGCTCCATGACTTTCTTATGCTTGAAGACCCCAGAGCCGGATGCAGTACCCCAGGTGGGGTCTCACCAGAGCTGAATAGAGCGGGAGAATTGTCTCCCTTGACCTGCTGGCAATGCTGGTTTTGATTCAGCCCAGGATATGGTTGGCCTTCTGGGCTGCTAGTGCACATTGCCAGTTCATGTCTAATTTTTCATCCAACAGTATCCCCCAAGTCCTTCTCTGCAGGGCTACTCTCAATCCTTTCATCCCTCAGCCTGTATTGATACTGAGGATCGCATCATTTTTTTAAAATCTTCCTTTTCTGGCTAGTGTACTTGTGGAAGCTCTTCTTATTATTCTTTGCATCCATAACATTGCTTGCCAATGTATGTAATACTGTTAAATACGTGTTACGTACATTGTTATATACAATGTTATATACTTGTTATAAACCGAGATCTTGGTATTAGGGATTCTGGAACCCCTTACTCTTTCATTTTTCACAACAAATGTTGCAGAACATGAGAAATTTTTTAAAACTTGGGGAAAAAAAGATCAAAGCACTCCAATAAGAGATATTCTTTGTGTGCTGTAACTTTCTTATTGCAAGAAATGAGCAGGGCTGCATCTTCTCAAATACAGAACTGCATAAAAGATTAAGTGGATGGTGACTGCCTGTGCCACTGGTTGTGGGAGAGAGCTGAGTGTGTCTAGAGAACAACTCACCCTAGGCTGGGGGTTCTCACTGTAGCTAGACATGATTTATCAATACAATTACTTGACAGGATAGAAACAAATGTACATTCCTTTGTAATTTTCTTTTCACTAGCAACGTAGTCAGCCTTTTAAGTGTTGTGATGTTTTCAACTACTTTCTTACTTGCCTTGTAGCCATTTCTTCACATATGTACCTTCAACATGCAAATTGCTGATGTCTTGTTTAGTAGTCTTCTTAGTAGTCTTCTTAGTAGTCCTCTAGTCCAGATGGATTTATCACATGACAAATTTACCATAATTAGAAGCCCACTGCAGAAGCTATTTGAATGTGTGTTACAGAAATCATAATGCTGCTGATTGAGCCAAGGGCAGCTTTATGCAGCTTGTTACCATTTTTTGAGAACTTACTGTCATAAACCTTTTTTTTCCCAGGATTTTAAAAATCCTTTCTCAAAATCCTAACATTGATTTCCATTATCAAATGTTTCTTACAAGTTAGGCTTTGCTTGTGCACTCTTTCTAGTTTAAAAGTGTCTCTATGTGGGGAGCATGAATGACATAGGATTTCTGCTTTAGTAGGTATATTTACACTTTAAGGATTTTAAGAATTAACTTAATAAGTTACCTGATTTCCTGTCATTATTCAGTGTGGTACTGCACAAGGTCTCTGACTGTACTTTGCATATGAGACTTGGAAAACATGCCCCTCCAGAAACAGTAACTAATTCTGGAAGGAACTTGTAAAAATATTTTTAACAGTGGACATCTAATTCAAAGCTCTTGCACAAAAAGGAAGGAAGGAAAGACAGGCATGATAGATACTTCAATGATTCAAGGAACGTTCCCATAGGAGAGTCAATTTTTACATTATTTATGTCTCTTTTCAGCGGTGAATGTTTAACAGTGTGGATCAAGCAATGAATTCTCTGGTATGTGCTCCCTTCTCTGACAGCACAGCATTATCAGAGCTAAATTTTTCTACAAGGTTTTTCCTGAGAAGCACTTCTAATTTTTATTAGTATCCATTTAGCAAGACAATAAAACAGCTTCAGCTCTCCCCCGCTGCTTAGATGCTGTGTATTACTTCAAGGGCTGAAAATGTTGCATTTGCTCTTCAAAACAAACAGGGAAAACTATTAGAAATATGGGGTCTCCTATGAAGACAAAGGTAACATCACATGTTTGGGACCTTTAGAAGGTTAGGGTAAGATTTAACTTAAGATAGTACTTTCACAGTTCAGTAATCCTGTTTTCTACTAATAATATGAATTGTGACATCCCTATTGTGAACCCTGCTCATATGGTTGGATTCTTCAAGTAAAAAAAGATGTCTCCTGAAAGAGGTGTTATCTTCCTTTTCTGCCTTTGTATTCACTAGGGAGACATCATACAGCCAGGACAAACACTGCTGCTGCCAGATCCCTCCGGCACTTTATGAAACAAGTGGAGGAGTTAATAATCCAAAAGTATCCTGAACATCTAGAAGCCAGTGACCTGGCATAAACGTACTGTAACGTAAACTGGCATTGCAGTACGGGTGGCAGTAATGCCAGTATCTGATACTCCCAGAAGCCTCCCCAAGGGGCAGAACATCAAGCGAGTAATGGAACAGAGGTACCAGATACATGCTTACAGACTGATAATACTGCTGCACCTGAGCCTTGTCCATAGGTTAATCTTTAACACATGGATGTCATCCAGCAGGATGAGCAATGCTATTTATACACAGAAGAGAAACTGTCAACTCCATTTTCCTCTGGCTGAAAGGATTTTTATTTTTCTCTTATAGAGATCATAAAATCGGCAAATGAATCTTGAAGGGTCTGGAAGAAAATCTGGGCTCCAAGATATGTCATTAAACTGGAAGAGCCCCAGAAAATAAAGATTTTAAAGGAGCAATTGAAGTGAATAAGAAAGAGCATAAAGCAGCTGCAGACAAGATAGTAGTAGCCTTAAGGAGAGGAAGGGAAGAAGGGGATAAAATGGGGCCCATCCATGGCTGTTTTCCACTGTGCTTCCCTTCAACCTGCAGTTCCAGAACTGGGAGGTGAAGAACAAATGGAACTTGACCCACGGTCATCCACTTTGATGTTACGGTGGTGGTGATGTGAGAAACTACATTAGCTGAAGCAGCTGCAGTACCTTCAGAAGAATTTTAAGCCAGAGCAAAGTTAATGTCTTTGTCCTTCAGTCCAAGATTCCCCACATTTTTAAAAAAGAAATTGCCAATTGTATTTTCTAAACTTCTTTTATCCCCCACTCCTCACTCCACAAAGTCTTCAGGCTTTCTTCCCATGTTTTCCCCTCTCTTTCCCTCTAGTTAAATGCACCTCAACATAAAACTGTAGAATGAGCATGGCATTTGCCATCCTTCCACTTACTTCCTTTATGTGCCTTATGCATTTCCCACAACTTGTCTCAATATATTAGTCACCTCTTTGGGGCAGGGTGCTCTCTGAGGGTGCATGGGATGCATCATAAAGAAGACTCAGTACTGTTTGGTGTCAAGATAGTATGATAATAAATAAATATTAATAAACCAGATATAATGAGTCTCAAATTAATCTGAGCAACAGCTTATGAAATAATGCTGCTTGCATTTATCTTTCTCAG
>JAOXJM010000001.1:133796137-133807206 GCA_026413425.1 Tringa solitaria
TTGCATTTATCTTTCTCAGAGTGCATGAAAAGGTTCTGCTTCAGTTTGCTGGTGTTCATAAAGAACCAAACAAAGCACAAAAAATGAGAGAGACCTTTAGAAAAAAATAGGAATATAGCAGTCATGGTTATGGTAGGCAGGAGTGTGAGATCTCCACTGGAAAATTCAACACCAGAGAGCACATCACACAAAAAGCACTAAAGCACTTCCTCACCATAGCGATGACCCAAAAAATTATTGGAAGAGAAATTAAAACAGAGGGGTGTGGGGAGACAGGACAATTGCCCTCTTCTCACGTTTTTGCAAACCTGTAGCCTATAATGGAGCATTTCTTGGGCTAACAGGAGCTTGGCAGAGGTGGCACAGTAGTTACTAGATTGCTGTTGTGTGAGAAGTCCACTGATGGTACTATAAATACTAATACTTGGTAAATAGCCAGTGGCATGCAGTATTGATGACAGGCAAACTAAACTTACTTATGAGAAGTGGTAGTTCTCAAGGGTTATGCTGGTATATAGTCTGCCACTTGTCAACTGCTTAATAACAATTTTAAAAAAAAGAATTAGATAAATATATAAACAGACACACAGAGAAATGCAGGCAATATTCTGCACCAAACTTGTTTGGTTGTTTTTTTTTTAAATCTAGCACTCAAGGCTGGAAGCAAAGGAAGGCCAGGGTTTTGTCCAACATTATAATACGAATTCAGCTGAGAAGAAATGATTAGGAGGGAAGCACTAATGTTCTGTTATGAATCAGGAAGGAAAAATAATTTTAGAGTTGCACTGCATAATTTAATGATTCCAGAGGTTAATGAACAGGAAGGTGTTATTCTGCTACAAAATTCTTGTTAACTCAGTTGATACGTATGTTGCTGCCAGCCTTACTGTCTGGGACTCATCCATGAGAGAGCAGGTCAGGATGCCAAATGTAGCATTCAGCTTATTTGTGTTACACTAGCAAAAGGCTTGCATTACTCTCACAAAACTGCAAATGGTCTGGGCATATAATTTATGCTTGTATGCACACGACACTCATACTTCGTGGTCTGCAGGTGTTAAAAGTATGGTCTTCATTCTCTTAGTTCTGTATTAGTACAGCACTAGTGTTCTCCCCCTATGTAGCTGCAGCTAAGTCTGTATTTATCTGTAAAATGGTTATGTTGTATCTAGCCTGCTTTTGAAAGAGCTCAGATTTTTATTGAGGACTTGTGAAGCTATGAAATATCACCATATACAAAAAAATTACCAGTATCGTAATGACAATTATACAAATATTATGAAGTGTTCTGTTAGCTCTGTTCTAGATAACAGGATCTGCTGGCCAGTCATTAAAATCTGACTGCTCCTTCAGAAGTTTCAAGTTTATATGGAGAGATTAGAAAATTAGATTAGAGTTTATTAATTCTCTTTTATTTCTTTTTTATCTAAGGAACAGAGTAATAGTAACACACATTGCATGGCTAGTCATATGTACTCTCATTCTTGGGTTTTGCAGTTAAAAAGCTAACTTCAAATTTGTCCATCAAGAGAGTCTGGTTGCTTGTCATCCTTCTCACTGGGAATGGCAGCTAACATTGACAAAGTGTATTTGAGCATATTTTGAAAGCTGAGAATTCAAGTTTCACTAATGCAGGTTATAGCTTTGAAAGTAAAGCTAGTTTATGCACTAGCTAAATCCTGAGTTGCCATGGCGAGTGATTCTTTAGGTACAAGCAGTTGCCCCCAGCTTCATTTGCTCATACAACAAATCACACCAAACGTGCCTCAGGCACAGCCCCACCAAACTCAGGTCTACTTTAGATAAACAATTATGCAAAGGCCTGCTGGAACATGTAGAGATGCACACTTGTGGTGGTAACTGGAATTTTACAGACATTTAAACAAAATGCAAAATAATGTCAAGATAGCAAACAAGTGACCCATATACCCTAGTAGGTTCCTTGAATTCTTGAGAGCGGCCAGCTACTCAAAGGCAGCAAATTTGTGCAGCTGTTTTCAGTGTTTTTTGATACTATAGATCCATGGCATTTTACACTCCTCAGGTATTTTTAAAACTATACAGCAGAGGCAATGTTAAATCCCATGTTCTCAAGGAAAGGAATACCTATATACAGTTTGTGAAAGACAATTTGCACGGATACAATTCCTCTTGTTTTCTAAATTAGCAGGTATATCAAACATGCTGCATCAATCCTTATTGTCCTGCCACACAGGAGGGGAAATTTTATTTAGATGTTGAAGTAAGCAGTTCATGGTGTGGGTAGTGTTAGTCTCTGGGTAATGGTAGCTTATACTGCAAGACTGAATTTTTCTTACATTTACCTATGGGCATACTTTGTATGCTAATATAAATCAGATACAACTGATCAGCCCAGATGGATGTTTCCATTAGGGATTGTACTGACTTTGGTAGCCAAACTAGTTCATTTATAGCAAATCCATTTATCCCCTCATGATACTGCATGGTGCTACAGGGACAGACTCCCTATTTTCAGGAAAAGGCAAACACATAGTTGTCGTCTTTTGGTACCACTGTTTCTAACGAATGATAAGGCTCTGATGTGTCAGATGGGACATTAATTTGCATGTCATAAACCAACAATAATAATTTTTAATTTGTGTTAGCTTGCAAAGCATGCCCCTAGGTGAATTAAGTACATAAAAATGCATAATTTGTAACATATTAATATCTAAATATTATGGGATATAGACATTTAAATTTTTGCACTGGGTACTTTTCAACTAACGAAGAATATCGTGTGAACGCACTGGTTAATAAACTAGCCATTTACTTCTTACATATTTGCAGAATATCAGTTGTTGCTCTGTTTTGCTAAAACTCTTTATTGTTGTTTTGTGCCATCACGGCCAGTGTGGCACGCAGCAGCACAGCCCTGGAGAGGACTATGCCCAGTGCCTACAGCACACTGCCTATTCCCGAGGTGGTAAATGGTTAAAGAGGTAATGACCAGAGTGAGAGAAGATAAGTACATAAAGCATGGAATAAGAAAGACTATTCAAATGCAGAGCAGGAGTTACAACTTTTTTTCTTCTACGATATTTCTGTGCTTTTGTCTTAAACTTCGTGAACTAGAGTTCACTTTTACTGGGTTGAGTAATTTTAAAAGTGACCCCTTCTAACCCTGATGATTTCCTGGCATATTAATTCGTGCTTTCTTGTGTTAATGGCGAAAGATGTCTTCACTGCAGAGAAGAAGGATTTCTAATCTATGACAAATTACGTTTCAAAATTTGATTTTGCTCTACACCATCCAATCAAGCAAGACTGTTCACAATTTCCTGTGAACTACAAATTTGTTGGAAGCTCCATTTTGAAACAGCAGCAAACTTTACTGCACTGACCACAAATGCCCCAAGCCCTACAGCAGTGCAACCAAATTTCTTTAGAGGTAGATAAACGTGATTAACAGCTGAATGCATCCCAGCAGTCTGTGGGTTAAAGCCAGGGCTGCTGTGGCCCTGGCTCCATGGAAGAGTGTGACTGTAGCTGATGGAGCTGCCCTGCATCTTCTCCTGCCTCTCCCCTGAGCCGGGTGCACTCAGGGCCCCTGGGCTCCTTGCTGAATTTCTGAGACCCCCTGACCTCCTGTGACAGTAGGTCACTCAGCCAAAGATACACCAAACAAAGGAGGTCAGGCTTGATTCTGCAAATGTTAGTGAAAAATGTCGGCTTCTTCTATTTTAACTTTTGATGAGCAAGTGGAGCTCGTTGTGTTTTACCCTTTCCTATGAGAATAATTTAGTTAGCTGCCTCCTGTGAACCTATTTAACCTCACCAGCTTGATGAGGGGCTGTACTTGTCCACTTGTGACAATAATCTTTAGTATCTTGAGTTTTCCTACTTTAGAAAACCAGAAAATCAGTCTGGATCATAGATGAGTTTGCAGAAATACCAGTTGAAAAAGCAAACAGCTTGGAAAGTAACCACATTTAATACTGGAGCTATTGAAAGACAGTAAACATGAAACCTATGGATATTCATTTCACAGGGTCACTTTTCAGAGGGAAACTGTGTGATAAACAGTGTTTTTTAGAAAGGGAGCTTTTTCTTGATTTGAATTATTCATTTTTACCCTTGACCATTATTCTTATGTTGGCTCATGATAAAGTATATCATATCAAATAATAATATGGTATCATAGCAACATAAGGGAAAACAGTCTCTCAGATTCTGGAGATGCTGATATCATTGCATTTAGCTAATGCAAAACAATTGTTGAGCTGACATCTTCGAATAGGTTTATTTTCCAGTTAAAAAAGTGGTGCTACTATCTGATATGACATTGTGCCTTTATGTTGCTTCAGGCTTTTTAAAAAAAAGTCTCTAAAAGTCAATTCTCTTTTGTAATAACTGTACTGTTAAACAACTTTGTCATGGTTTTGGCTCTTGAACAAACTGTGCTGGAAAATATTTTTCTTTCATTTTAATGTCAACCACCAACCCAAAGCTGTCATTGCAATAACATTGAAAAAGTTGTGTACCAGCTAACATCCCCTGCTGTGCAATCTTTTTTCTATGGAGTGGATGGGAGAACAACTATTTCAAAAAACTGCGCACTAAATTGTGTAAGATTAACTAGGGTCATAATAACAGGAACTCAAACAGTATTTTTTGATATATGCAATTGTTTCAAAGCTCATCTTCCTGACCTAAAGTATTTTAGTGCTAGAGCTGGGTGGGAGAAAAAAAATATCCTAGATATAAACTTTATTTCTTTCAAGAAGCTGTAAAGATTAGCAAAAGTTCAAGCTGTGTAACTAAGTTTTCCTGCAGAATACCTGCAAGCATGTTCACATTCTCAATTTTTAGTAAATTGACAGCTATGGAAACGAAATTCTGCATTGTTTCCAGAAAGCAGCCCTTCCTCCCTAACACAGTCATCTCAAAATTACATTGAGGTAGAGACAATACAAAATTCATGGACTGAAAATAAGACATGGTTTTTACAACGCAGATCCGAGAACTGCAGAACATTTGCAAACATTTTTGCCACTGTCATTTTAGGTTTTCTTCAGAAATTTGTGTTGTTTTTACATTATATCAAAAGCTGCTTTTGTCTCTAATAATATACATCGCAGTGCCATCTAGCGTGGGAAGAGAAGAATATGAAGAAAATGGATGTGAGCTTCAGTTTGTGTGGAAGCAGAATTAATGCCATACACAGCCCTAACTGAAGAGGATTATGTCTGCCTTTAACAACTGCACCTCTAATTTCAGTAGTTCATCATTAGACTGTATGCAGCACCAGAGACAGAAATATGACCTGTTCTGTATTTTCCCATGTGACTGTGTTACTTGTGACGTTATACTTTACAAAACAGAATTCTTTATTTAGCATTTATCAGAAACTGCCCACCTTAAACTCTGGCTGCATAAAATGGGCTAAAAAAATCCAAAGACAAATATGAAAGATACAGTGCTTTAATAATTGATAATTTTGCAGTGAAAATTTCTCAGAAAAAAAAACTGTGTGTCCACAACTAGTTCTTTTGAGCCAACTAAGCCGCTACTGTCTGTATTGCAACACTACAAACAGAAGAAACTGGAAAGGTAAATTCAAATATTCAGAAAAACATTTTTCTCTTTTTCACCAAATCTCATCATGGCAATGGAGATCAGGCACTACAAGTACAAAGGTCCTACACAAGAGCTAGTTTTCTAGCTTTTTTTTTTCAAGCCTTTGAAGTGCTCCTTGACCTGATGTGTATTATAATATGCCTCAGCTCTGTTTCATGCCTGAAATATACATCCCTGAAAATTTTTCTTCATGGGTGAACTCACATTCTCACTTATATTTGGACTGACCTGAAGAGGAAAGAAGAGCAGGCCTGGTTTAACAGACAATGTTGACTCAAAATGGATGGCCTGTAATCTTCAAAAGATATACCAGAAGGTCTTGTGAACTCACACATTGCTTTCCTAGCTACATGTCTTGGCTTTAGCATGCAGCTGTAAAACCTTGTGCACATTGTACGTTTGTGGGAAACACCAATTGGCATCATGTCCAGTGCTTAAGGGAGACCCATGGGGCTGGTGTGCAAGGGGTCCTGCCACTGCCCACTGCAGCAAGACCTCGCCTGGCTGGCAAGGTGGGGGCGGGAGCATCTCCACTTGGCATTGCACCCTTCCACACTTCAGCCAACTAAAAGCAAAACCAAACCAGGGACGCTCAGAAATGGTTCTTCTGCTCTGAGAAGCACACTGAACCCCCATCAGGATTTTCAGGACACCCAGGTGCCATAGTACAGCTTGCTAGGGTCAGGCACATCTCACCACATCCCACACATAGCTTCTGACAACTACTGGTGCAGTCTGCTGGCTGCTTGCTAACACAGGTTTTACCTGGAGGGCACAGGCCAGGCAGTTTGGCTCTGGATCCTTACCCACTACTTTAACTCTCAGGAAGAAGGAATTTCAGGGCAGCTTCAGGTCTTCATTACATGTTGCCACAAAAAGAATAAGTGCTAAGGAGATCAGAAACTTCCATTCGGTGTTTACTCTCCTCCTCTCCATAGACAATCTCCTTAAATGAGAGGTTGATAGATTATTTATTCAGAACAAGCTTCTGTGCTTAAACAAAATTATTACTTTGAATGTTTTGATTGTAAAGATTCTGACAGAATAAGAACTTTTAAAACTAGGCATGAAATAGAGAGATATGCACTGAAGGACAAGTTTTTAGCAAATCCAAATGGTAGGCAAACATCTGCAAAATTAAGGAAACAATTTATGTCAAGTGTTTCACTTATGTAATGGCTCAATGGAAAGCCAGGTATTCTTACGTTTTATGCTTCCTGCTGTCAGCTTACGTGCAGCAGCAAAATAATTTGGAGAATTTTTTTTCAATCCAGATGATGTAAAGGACTTTGGAGGAAGTATAAAAAAAAAAACCAACCACATTTTTTCTCTTTGTCTAAATAGACAGGTATGTGAATTCTATATCAGACACTGTCAAGATTAAAACGTTTAGAATTTAAATTACTTCTATATTTAATATTGATAAATCTAGTTTACAGCATTTCTGCTCCTTCATTAGCATAGAGACAGGATTAATATTCATGGGATTACTTTTGGTGATGCACAAGCAATTCCGCAAGTCAAATTCACTCGACCTGAATCTGCCTGGAACATTTACCTTTTCCATAGTATCTTTAATTTTGTTAACAATTAAAGCTGATCATGACTTTGCTTTTAAGGTTGGTAGAAAAATTGTCAAATGGTTTTGATGTTCACCAGAGTGCTATACTTGCCCCCCACCCCCAAGAAAATAACAAAAAGCTTCCAACCATCAGAACAATAAATAATGTTTTTCTGTCCTGGCAAGGAAATTCTTGGTATCTAGTAGCTTTTGAAACTGTTGCACTACCTGCTTTATTTCCATGCTGATAATGGTGAACAGAGAGGATACCAGTTATATTCCTTTGTGACTTAATGCAAGTTCTTCTGGCCCAAACTAAGGAGTTTTATTAGTTAAATTTTTTAGTTCACACTGAAATATTTTAAAGATAATTTTGTTAAAAAGGTCTAGACCATTTCTGTTATTCAATTATTAGGTAAATGGTTTGCTATGTTCCATCTCTGCTAGCTGTCACTGGGGGTAGCTTAGCAAATGGTGATTCAGCCTTTGGTCAGAAGCTCATTGTACTGAGCCTGCTCCAGATGTCATAAATACATCTTGTTGGGATGTTTTATTTCTCTCACTTCCCTGCAGGCAGCCCAGACTGGAATGGATTTATGTATTTTTATTTTGGGACTGTTTTTGCTGGAAGGCCTACAAAAAAAAAAGCAGGGTCTGCATTTTGAGAGAGCTGAAGTTGCACACTATGTACATCTTAATTTAGCTATTGAGTTGATTTATGCTCAGAAATATCTTAAGTGGTCTTCCTTCAATACCCTTCCGATCCAGAGATTTTTTCTTTCCTTTTCTTGTCCAGTTCCAAATGAGACCAGTTTGGAAAAGTATCAGCTTTAGATTTTTGCTATTAAATTTTTATTATTTTGTTGTATGAACAGTTCTACTGAGGCTGCTGGGAGAGGATTCTGAGACCCCTTACTGTAGCTAAAGGTATCAATTCTGTACAATGTAATTATGTCCGTAAATGTCAGTGTATCCACAGCAAAAAAAAAATCTGGTTCATTTACTGTAAGGATACTTTCAATAGAATATGCTCATTAGAATATTCCTATCACATCTCCTAGGAGGTGTCTATAGCCTCCAGCTGGGTATCATGTAAAGAGATCCCTCTGAATGGACTGACGTACTCAGATATACCAACCGAACAACGCAGCATCAAATGGAGTCCCCACTGGCCGTCAGAAAGCAATACAGTTGCATTACTATGGTGCTGTGTCTAGAGTAATCAGTCACAGTGCAGAACTGGGTTAATGAACCTGTGCATAGTGCTGTGGGGCGTTGAGGCTGTATTATGGACTGGCTCTACACCACCACTGTTTTGGCAGCATCCTCACTGGGCTCTGTTGGCTACGAGGGATCTGCCCTGGCAGTGCAGGTTTGCTCTCGGGTGCTTTCTGGCTCATTAAACCGTCTGCAAAAGTCAGGGTCTAGCTCTGTTCTGGGACTTCTCTGCTCATTTTGCCACTTGGATGAGCAGGACAGAGATATCTGCTCTACCGTACAGCAGCTTTGAATTGCTAGCACTTTCAGCAAGTGTTAGCCAAGTCCAGTGTGACCTGCACATAAAAATGGGGAAATTCAGGAATGGCTCCACCTCAGCATAGCTTTATTAATCTGATGTCTTCAGCTAGAGCTGTCCAAATATAACTTAGCCACAAGCCAAGTCAGAGCCCTTGGCTTACATTTCTGGTGAAATTTTTGTCTTGCTTTTTATGAAAACATACCCATTAAGACCTTATTTTATCCCTTGCTTCCTGCTGGTGGTATCAAAGGAGGGTAGAGCATTAGTACGTTTCCCTCTGTTTCCAGCATGCTTCATAAGAAAGTCTACAGAGAGCATCTAAATCATCCTCAAACATTCTTAAAGCAAGCTAAATTAAGTAGGGACATGTACATCTCCAAGACACTGCTTCAGATTCTCTTCAGATGAAATTAAACATTCTCATTAAAAACATTAGAAAGTGAAAGTAAGTGCCAGTATAGAGAAGAAATTAAAACAAATTCAGATCCTTCAGAACAAGGTGATCATCTTAGAAACACCTATGTGTGATGTTCTTAGCTGTGTAGAAGATCATGAAAGAGAAATGTTCTACTTTTGTTTCTTATTCATAGTGACAGGATGAATACCGCAAGGACACTTCATATGCAAACATATCACAGAATCACAGAATCACAGAATCACAGAATTCGTCTGAGTTATATTGTCTATTGCTTATTTTTTACACTGTGACAGTATACAGGCAGCACAGCCTTAGATGCATATTAGACATATGTAAAGAAAAGCCCATTTTCCTAAGAGAAATGTAAAAACTTGCCTCTTTCATGGAGGAAAGTAACCTTGAGCATCTGCAAATTGTTCTTTGAACCGAAGCAAGAGGAGGAAAGAGACCACTGTTAAAGGTATAACGTTTATTTGTCCCTAGGACATGGGTACAAGTAAGGACCAAACTTGAGACTGACAACTAGCACTTCAGATTCATGATCCCATAACTTATTGTGAGGTGAGTGCTGTCAGATGTTATAACATCCTCCACTGTTGCTTTATTACTGTCCCATGCAGCTTTCTGCACAAATGCTATCAGCCTGTCATTTGTTCCATCTGTGCTTAAATATTATACTGTTAATGTTGTGAATAGGTAAATTAAAGGGTTTTTTTAAACTGTTGAAAATTAAAATTAAATGCTAATCTTACAAAGTTGGGTGTTTCTCTCTAAGTTTCTCTTTAAAACTATTTTTATATGCCTGCTGACCTTATTAGCAAAACCAAGACTGATATTTATGATAACTAATGCAAACATTGCTTTTATATGACATCATTAGACTCTGGTGCCAACTTCTTTTATGCTGACAACATTGTGCCAGCTCCTCTAAACAAACTGTTTCATAATAAATATAAAGAGATCCCATACAAATGAATTAAATGGCTTAGCTCCTGAATGCATCAGAGCAACAGCTGTTACTTGATGTGCCATAGCTTATAATGTCTTATACTCTGAAACAGCCAAAAAAGATAGGACCTGCTCAAGGAGGGGCAAGACTTCATCTGGTCTTAAGATGGGGTTTGATAAGCTCAGAGGGACATGCTATGGACGTGGCTCTGGGGGTGGATGGCCAGAAGAACTGAGTTCTGTGTGACTCCAGGACACAACACAATGCAGACTGGCTGCATTCATCACCCTGGTCATCTACATGTTTCAGCCTCAGTCTTGCCAATAGGGGAGTAAGATCAAGTTTGTTGGTGCACAAGATGAGCATCGAAAAGGTATGTGTCTATGTAGGTTTCTATCTTATTATATAGTGCAAATATAATCTGTGGCTAAGTGGTTTTAGGGGCTGATGCAGCCTTAAGACTAGAAGACTTAGAGGTTATTAGCATATAGCTATATTATATATATTACAGTTACAGGTAAGCCTAAAATGAGTATATCATAGCTAGTTCCTCCATTTACATAACTGCCAGCATACATGTCTTCTATGAAATGACTGGTGTATAAATTGTGTTTTTAGTCTTCCTTTCCCTAAGTCATTACATTCAAAACCTGGCATGCATTTATTGCTTTTTCCTCCCTGCAGATTCTGTACAATTCTAAAGCATGAAATAATATAAAAATTCTTTCTTTTTCTTTTAATTCCTAAGTACCTGGTGTAGGGAAGTGTAAAGCTTTCTTCATGCATATTATTCTGGTTTTGTCTTCTGGAAAAGATGGTAATGGTTTTAAACTGAAAGAGGGTAGATTTAGATTAGATATTAGGAAGGAATACTTTACTCTGACGGTAGTGAGGCACTGGAACAGGTTGCCTAGAGAAGGTATGGATGCCCCATCCTTGGAAGTGTTCAAGACCAGACTGGCCCCAGGATGGGGCTTTGAGTAACCTGCTCTAGTGGGAGGTGTCCCTGCCCATGGCAGGG
>JAOXJM010000001.1:133846434-133860768 GCA_026413425.1 Tringa solitaria
AGGGGGGCCTACAGGAAGGCTGGGGAGAGCCTGTTTACAAAGGCCTGCAGTGACAAGATAAGGGCAATGGCTTTAAGCTGGGAAAGAGCAGATTTAGATTGGATGTTAGGAACAAGTTCTTTACAATGAGGGTGGTGGAACACTGGAACAAGTTGCCCAGGGAGGTGGTTGAGGCCCCTTCCCTAGAGATATTCAAGGTGAGGCTCAACGAGGTCCTGGGCAAGCTTGTCTAGTTGGGGGTGTCCTTGCTGACTGCAGGGAGGTCGGACTGGATGACCTTTGGAGGTCCCTTCTGGCCCGGACCATTCTATGATTCTATGATTCACTAATCTCATGGATGTTTTCTTTGTTTTCTCCTGGATCTATGGTATTTTCTATAAATGATGAACTGGTAATTGCAGCAGAAAGTTTCATCTGTCTCTCCTAAAACCTAAAGAAATGCCCTCATCACTTAACTATATCATTTGAACCTCTGTGTTTTCTTCTTTGGCCACATGAAGATTTAATTTAATTATAGAGAAAATTCAACAGCAGATATTAAATGATTGTCTTAAATATCCAACATAGAGTTAAAGTATAGGTATTCTGTCCTAAGCAGCTTTCAAATTAGATTAATTTAAAAATTGCTGCTTTAAGAAAATTCCTAGAATTAAGGCACCCAAAATTTGGGAACATTAGAGAAAAGGAAATTTTGTGCAACTCTGCTGTAAAGAAGATAAATCTGTAGAGTGTTAGTGATATCTAAAAATGTTTAATGTCTAAAAAGATCCAAATGTACTAGTTGCCAAAGTTGGAAGTTGAGTAACTAAGACTTTTTGTGACTCTAATCCTTGTTAAAACATATGCAGAGTAGTATAAAATTCCCTTAAAAATGTGTAACATTTATCTACTTCTGCCACAGAAAATATTAATTTTTGGACATTTTAGAACTTTTTATATGGGTACATACTCCTAATGCTTCTAAATAAATAGCTATACTACAACCTTTTTTCAACACGTTCTGCCTCACTACTCTTCCCCTTGGGTACATACATCATTCAGATGCTAGGATAAAATAAAGAATTATCAGACTTCTATGTTTGTCATAGAGTCTGCATGACAGCTAATGGACATCACTTGCAGTGTTGTGATTACATACTCCTTCTTCTTTAACATATGATGAAAGTTTTCATTTTCTCATGTATGCCTTATATGATTGAGGTTTTATCTAACAAAAATGGGTGTATTCAGTCTTACTAAGGTGTTCTTCGAAGCTTAAGGAAGTTGGAAAAGATCTGTTTTTCCAAAGTAGAATTATCATTTGGTCCAACTGAAAAGAACAAAGAAAATAACTGAAACAAGTGTAGTAATAGGAGTACTTCAGGAAAATCAGAAAAAAAGAGGATGTAATTATGATCTGCAGGTATGTAAACTGCTTCTGGAATGAAGAAAGAAATAATCAATTCTCCGTGCCTAGAGAGGATGAAAAAAGAATTAATGGCCTTGAATTACAGGCAGGAAGATTTAAGATAGATATTAAGCAGAATTTTCTAATGACATGGATCGTGACACACTAGAATAGATTGCCTGAAGAGCTTTTGGAGTTTCAGTCATTGAAAATCTCTAAGGACAGGTTAGGTAAACATCTATCAGAGTCGACAGGTACAGTTGATTTTGCCTGTGGGCAAAAGCATGGAGTAGATGACTTCCTGAGGTCTCTTTTAGCCTATTTATCTCTGATTCTGTGATAAGCAGTGGTTTAGTCTACAAGTATCCTCATGACTTCAATAGGGGAATTTACAGAATGTCTTCAAAAAGACATTTCAAGAGAGGTCAATATTTTTCTAAAAGTAAGTAGGTATGCATAAAAGGAATAGAGCTCCTGGCTGAAAATAACATACACAACTTCTGATAAAAAATAATAATCAGGTATTAAATAGATTTTTCTCAAGACTACAGGTAAGATTGGATTTGAATTTTTAAAGCGTGCATGGAAAGCTACATTTCCTTCCTCGGCATTATATGCAAGCAAGACACTGAAACATGTATAAATGTCTATCTTCTATATTCTCTACAGAATATTATTTTTGTAGAGCTAATTGCTTTAGTATTTGGCACTTAAATGACACTGAGGAGATGATATATCTTTCCCTGACTAACTGCAACATACTTCATCTTTATAAGGAACTCAGCACACTTTACGTGTGAGCAATCTTACCAAGTATCTGCAGTTACAGACATTTGCACCTGAGACTTCCTTTGGAGTCAGTGGAGAGGAACAGGCATTTAGTACATTGCTCAGCTGGCTTATTTTTGATGTCTCCTTTAGGATGAGATGATTTGTGCCCTGGAAGTACTTATTTCCAGTGACTATGAAGAAAACAAGAAGTGAGCAACTGAAAAGTGGACAGATGTATTAAACAGATAAGTAAATGAATATCACTCTTCCTTTGAAAAATTTTCACATTGCATATGATCACTTCATAGTCTTTCACATACTTTCCCCACACACAGCTTCTGTGGAACAGGAAGAGCTGATGGTTTCTTTTTGAAGATGTGGAAATGAAGCATAGAACAGTTACGAGACTTGCCTAAGGTGGCATCAGAAAATTCAACAAAAGAGAGGCCTGAATTTTAGTCTGTGAAGTCTCTGGCTCTGTTCCACTGGATTTTCCTTTTTTTAAAATAGCCTCTGAGGCCTGCAGATTCTTCCTATGATACAGAAAATTTAAACAGATTTGTAGATAATAACATTATTTAGTTTTCCAATGTAAGTTTTCTGCACAGGAATTCCTAGCTCTATTATGTTTTAAACAGGTCAGATTATGTGGCAAGAGGAAGCCCTGCAGCACGTAACTGCACAGGCCACATGGCTGGTCTGCAGGAAGACTGGGACCCAGTGGTTGGTGGTCTGCATCATCAGCTGCATTGAAAATAGAAGCACAACATGCAAGTTGTTTTAGAGCCGCACTAACAAAATCTTGCATTTCCTTACTACTTCCACCTTTATATAGTGAGATTGACTTTTTCATTCTTTTTTTTTATAATTCTGGTTAAATGTACTGCTTAACATATTTAAATATCTTTTGCAAGCTTTATCTTTACCTCGTTATTCTACCCCTACGCTTTCTGTCACCAAATAAAATCAATCATTCTTTTTTTATTTTTACCAATTTGTCTTTTATATCCAATACAATTTTGAAGGTAGTTGTACCCTAAGAGTCCAGGGATGTTGTTTACAACCTTTTCTTCTTTGCTTAGCCTGCAAATTCCAGATAGAGTTTGCTCTTTTAAATTAATGTACATGGCTCTTCTGTATTAAAGTCCTTAAACTCTCAATCCAGTCATTATCTCTAATTGGTTCTCATAATTTCTCAAAGAAATTGCCCTTTCAGAATCAAATTCCTTACTTAGAGACACACTTTTGTTTATCCTACTGTTTCATTTAAACTGGATCAGCTAGGGATCATTAGATTCAAGGCTGTTTTTTGCAGAAGTCTCTCTTATAATATGACTCTTATATGTGACTCCATTTCCTTCATATTACATCCATGTCTTATAATTTCTATTAAAAAGTAGTTATTGAAGATACAGGACAACTACTATTAGGTATTATTGTATTATACGCCATAAAGCCCTCTCTAAAACCAGTGGTATTAAAAGCACAAGTTCAAGCACTCCAAAATAGGAATTACAACGCAAAATCTAAATTATCCTAACAATAATGGACAATTAATTCTGTCCATTTCACATATATATCATGTTAAGGTATTTAGTTATGGCATCAAATCTCACTTTCATTTTTCACAGGATTTCTCCCTCATATGGTGCACAAAAAAACAGGAAGATGAAGCTGTCTTCTTCTATTGGAAATATACATACCCCAGTTTTGAAGGTGCTGACTCCTTCACCCAAATCTTTACACAAACGTATCACAAGAATGGCAGAAATATTGTGTTCCAAGAGACTGGTTCACTCCTCAGATTCAGTCATGGCAATGTATATCTTTGTCACATCAGGACTGAATCCTCCTGGGCTAAGCAGTAAGCAACGTGCAGAGTACAACAAATTAAATATCTCTGGTTTGGTGCAGCAAATTAGCATGAAAACACCATTCCAATATTTGGCAAAGTAGAGGTGTAAGTGTCTAATTCAAAACTCTAGCCCCACAAACAGTTTTGGGCTACACTGGTAGAAGTTTCTCATGGCAACTAAGGATCATACACACCATTACAGCTCGAGTTTCTATGTGTTTAGAACAGTGTCCCTACAGTTTCTTTTATATCAAAATGAAAGTATATTCCAAATACTCTGAATGGGATTCTTGAAGACTTTCTTCAACAGTGGCAAAATGATACCATTATTTAGCAGCTGCGCTGATGTTTCATCTGCTCATTTCCAAAAAGTTTTGGGAGACAGGAAGACTTAGGCAATATAGAATAAAATGGTACAGCCACATATATAATAAATACACCGCTCCAATTTCATTACTTTAAAATAAAAATCTTTCCTCAGTTGGAAGAAGAGAACCAAACTTTTATTTTTCTTTTATAGTCTGAACCTACTACTCACTTTCATAATGACTAGGTTTATTTTAAAATAACTAGGTGAATTAGGTTATTTGGGGTAATTTACTCAATTCTGAGAAAATAAGCTTTAGTAAAATCAATGGGCTTTTAGGATGGTTAAAGTCTTCTAAACTCACTTTATCATAATGTTGTTTGTCACTAGGAAATGACCTTGCTTCCTCAAAGTCGTGAAACTTTATTTTAGGAGGGTGAACAATCTCACCCTTGTGATGATGAGATGCCAAGGAAACTCCATAAAGAGCTCTCAAAAGCTGTAATGTTCATGAAGGGACTTACTGCTGTTAAAACACACAGGTTGAATTCAGTTTTGTTATTTTGTCAGGAATGCCCTGGGCTAAGAGGACTGAAGTGGAAAGAAGACTTGATGTCATTTCTAATAAACATACAACGTTATTTTCTTTTATTTTTAAAAATTAAGTGCCATTCTTTGTATCCTGCCTTACAGAGCAACAGAGCAACTGCAGTATTTTCTCCTTGTTTTATTTCTAATGGCCATGTAATACTATCTTTTAGGTCACAATCGGCTTTTTCTTTTTTCTTTTTTCTTTTTTTTTTTTTTGGCACAGTTACCATGACAGCCATAGAATAATAATATAAAAAAATATAAATATAAATAAAAGATTTGACAAGCACATTATTTTTCTTCTTTTCAAGTCTTCATGGCAATCTAGATGATCAGACAAGCATTTTTAAATAAGGCTAAGCACTATACAAGTTCTGAAAGCCAGAACAACAACTTGAAGAAGTCAAGACAAAATGGTATTTCCTGCCAAGACCATGGTATGAAACAACACAGGTATTCATCGTTGCAGTAACAAATATTAAAACTGTGACTTGTATTTTTGTGTGGTTGGAGGGAAGGATATTTTCAGCTAGGGTGAATGGATTTGATACAAGTGCGAAAAGGTGTACAAAGAACAACTCAACATCAATGACCAGAGGGCTGGAGCACCTCTCCTATGAAGACAGGCTGAGAGAGCCTGGAGAAGAGAAGGCTCCGGGAACACCTTGTAATGGCTGTCCAGAAACTGAAGGGGCCCTACAGGAGACATGGAAAGGGACTCTTTATCAAGGAGTGTAGCAATAGGACGAGGGGTAATGGTTTTAAACTGAAAGAAGGGAGATTCAGATGAGATATCAGGAAGAAATTCTTCAGTGTGAGGGTGGTGAGACACTGGAACAGGTTGCCCAGGAAAGTTGTGGATGCCCCATCCCTGGAAGTATTCAAGGCCAGGCTGGATGGGGCTTTGAGTAACCTGCTCTACTGGGAGGTGTTCCTGCCCATGGCAGGGGGGTTGGAACTCCATGATCTCTAAGGTCCTTTCCAACCTGAACTATTCTATGATTCTATGATCAATATCAATTTAATATCAGCCCAACCTCTCAATTAAACTGAAGAAGTTTAAAGAGTATTTCAAAAAGGAAACATTCTCTGAGGATCCATATCTTGCTACAGACCACCAAGACATCAGAGACATGCACCTTTGTTTTCTAGGTATTGAAACTATTAAACAGTTTTTGATAAGACTGAAGTCAGACCTTTTGAATTCTTGGCATTCTAATTCAAATTGAAAATGCAACACTTCAAATAAGAGTTTCATTCCAATTGGAGCTAAACCTAAACTTTAAAAAAATCTCCTGGAAAAAAAGTGTTGAAAGCATATCACTTTGTAGTGATTTTTGCTTATCTAAAATAAGCAAAAAACAACTGTAATGATATTTTTTTTTAATTTGCTAGATTTTAAAAAGGTATCCTGTGTTATTTTTATAGTTATTGGTTAGTTCATGACATATCATCATCAGCATGTTCACCTATAGCACTCCTACTGGTATGTGACAGAGAGAAAAAATACTGAAATATTTTATTATTCCTAAAATCAGTACCAACAACTGATTTTGGTATATTTGGAACACTTCTCTCTTTCTTTCTGGTATCGAAAGGCTTCATTACAAACACAAATAGGAGATGCTTTAATATAAGTATCAAACTGCTTCACTTTCTTCTTTTCAAAGCATTCTTGCCTGAGATAATTTTAATTAAAATTAAATCTTTTAAAAAGGTTTCCATTCTATATTAAAAACATGTTTTCAATGACAAATATTTATATGGAAGAATTCTGTTAATTAGTTGTTCAGTTCAGGTGACTAAATAACTATTCAGGTTCCCTGTTTAACTTGTGTGTGGAGTGGCATTAATTGTGCACAAAAAGTTAAGTACATTGGAATGTATATGATGGGAAAGCCATCACAGTGTATCACTATTTTACTATTGAGATCCGACTACTTTAAACTCTTAACCAAATTTTCAGAGTTTTTGTGAGAAAAGTGTTTTTTTTTTCTCTTAGCCAAGAGAAAATGGGCATTTCCTATGACTACTAGTTCTTGCTAGTGAAGGCCTGATGGGTACCCAATATCATAAATACATAAACTGGTACTGGGCAAGCTGCTAAACTTAATCCACTCAGTGACATTTGTAGAGACAAATCAGCTATATTGCTTAAGATACAGAGTCCAACATTCGCCTTGGAGGTAATCAGAAGGAATTCTGCTTACTAGTCTAGGGGATACATTAGTCCACATTTTGACAGATTCATTATGCTTCTCTAACTAAGCCATAATTAATTACTTCCTTTAGCCAAATTAGACCATCAGGGTCTGGATGGCTGGACAACTAGGTGGTAAAAAGCTAGTTGGATGGGCAGGGTCAGAGAGTGGTGGCTAGTGGGTAGCACTCTACGTGGATGCCTGTGACAAGTGGATACCACAGGGGTCTGCACTGGGACCTGTCAGGTTTAACTTCTTTATCAGTGATCTGGAGGTGGTAATGCAGTGCACTCTTGTCAGGTTTGCAGATGACTTTAAACTGGGGAGAAGAGTAAATATGCTGAAGGATATGGGTGCCATCCAAAGGGACCCAGAGAGGCTGGAGAAAGGGGCCAACAGGAACCTCATAAAATACAAGAATTGTACCGGAAAAGGAAGAATCCCAGGCACCAATACATGCTGAGGACTGGCACAGTTCACTGAAGTATTCTCTTACAAAGACACTGCAGACATGGAAAGGCAGATATTAGTACCGATATCCCCATTTGTGTTGCCTGGTTGGTGATATTCTTCTAAGCTTTGGTGTTGCAGGGAGTGATATAAGTGTCACAAGCCTCTGTGTTCTTATGAGTGGCACAAGGAACAGCATCATTCTGAAATTTACTGCCAAGTGAACAAAGGCAAACAAAGTAACTTACTTGAGGTCATTCACTACTCCCATGAGTTTCCACGTATGTGCCTGTCTGCACATGCAAAAGCACAGGTACATACTTTACCATTTTTAGTCCAATTAAAAAAAATTGGGGATACAGGCAAATCTATTGCTATGGATTTTCATTCTATTCATTTCAAAATTAATTAACCTTGAAGAGAGAACTGTGAACAATAGAAGTCTGAATTATTCTGTATTTTAAATCTTAGCATTTGCAACATAGAGCAGGAAAATCCATAAAAACAAATTTGCAGGTTCAGCTTCTTCTTAATTGTTGTCATTTTTCATTCTATCACTTTCAGTGTTATTTTAGGTTGAAGGACACAGTGCACAAACAACAATCTCTTGAGCACATCAAAAGGTTTCAGCTTAATTCAAGGGAACACAGAATATTTTTATACACCATGTCTTACCTTTAGCTACTTTTTGCACAAAAAAGTTATTGTAGACATTGAACAGGAATATTAAGACTTCATAGTAATTGGCCACATGTTTATAAAGGATCAATTTATTACATTGTAGTTCTGTCATTCTGAACAATGTTTTCTTAAATATTTTGCAAATAAATCTTAAAGGATAGATGATACTAAAAGTATGCAATGATCTGAGTTGAGAAGAACTGATATGTGCTGCTTAACAGGCTTGATAGTTGCTTAAGATTGAGGCTAATTAAAAAGGATCATTACAATTGTATCACATACTCCTTTCAGACTCTGCCCACATTGATTGACTCTTTGTACAGCCTAGCCCAAGAGGCCCTGAACCTTAGTAGGTCTGCTTCTCCTTGGCAAAAGCAACAATATTCAATTAATAAATGAATGAAAACACTTTTCATACACATATACAAAGCAAATCTGACATTGTCTTTTGAGGTGATTACAAATCTGATTGGCAAGATAATGTCAAAAGCATGTCACTTGGCTAACTGATATGTGACTTTCTAACTAAAATTTGACATTCAGCAATAATCAATGTAAAACATTTGTGCTATTCAGACTGAAAAAAAAATTGATAACTATACCATCTACAAAAAAAATTGTAAATGGGAAACCATAACAGAAATGAATAAGTTCAGTATTGTCTGTTCTTGACAGTGTTATTTAGTTTGTGTATTGGTAATCTAGAAACAAACAATGAAATCACTTCTTATGAAGTTTCCTTATAATAAGATTATTGACTTAATTGATAAATAATATAGAGAGAGTTCTGAATCACTCAGTAATTTGAATTCATTTTTAAACATCATGTATTTTAATGCTGCTATATGCAAGATTGTACAACTAGGAACACAGAAAGTAGGTCACACTCACAGGACAGAAAAAAAATATTTCTTGGAAAGCCTGTATCTATGAAAGCCTTTGGGGTCTGGCGAGTAACCAACTGAATATGAGCTCCCAGTGTAATATAGAGACTAAGACTAATGTAGCTCTTAACTATATAAGGTGAAGACAAATAAGACAGACTACAGATATAAAATGACATCTGTATGGTATTATTGACACCATTACTAGAATATCATGTCCAATCCTAAGGTATACACCTTGAAGCTGGAAAGTTTCTGAAAAAAACAGAAGGTTTACAAAATCTGCAATACAGCAAAACTACACAAAGAAATCTCAAGTTTAGTTAATTTATAAAATAAGTTAATTGCAGTCTGCCAGTGACCTCCCTTTATATCCCAGATTTATCCTCAGATGGGTCTCAATCTATTTTTGAAGTTGATTTCAACATGAAAGGCAGCCTTCATCTATCCATAAGGTGGAAAAAATTCCATATCTAAATATTAATAAACACTGCAGTCAGGCTAGAAATAAGGTACACATTTTAAAAGTAGGACAAATACCAAAAAACTTCCCTAAAGAGGTGTTGATTTCTACATTGTTTTCTCTCCTGATACAAAGAGTGGGTGTCTCTTTAGAAACATGCTCTAGTTCAATCAGAAGATAAGTATGGGATATACAAAACACAAGACAAAGAATTATGGTCTGTTTGAAACTAGAAATCAGACCAAATGACTGGAGTGACAAGAGGCAGCTGGGAACATGCCAGTAAGATATATTTTTATTGGAAAACTTATTTTTGCAAACGAGTTGAAGACACAGATTTGGAGACAGTGAGGCCTTGGCTTTGCCCTATTCTATGTGACCCTGAAGAAGATGAGAGTCCTTGGGAGGAAATAAGTACGTTCATTCAGCCAATAGTGTTGTTTGTCTCCGTCCTTTCCGTATGGGTTTCTCAAGTTCAATATGTTCATAATTTGTTTCATTTTGTCTCCTTTTGTTAGTATTGTGGATAAAACCTCATTCAGGAGTATCATTTGGGCACCATCTTTGATTTTAAGACTTTGATCTCCGCATCTTGAAAATCAAAGTTTGTTTAAATTTGCATTCTTTGGCATAATGCCTCTAATATTCAGTTCTTTCTATTGATTCATGCAGCTAAACTGTTATCATTTTCCATCTTAAACATTGTTACTTCTTTTCTCTTGATATAATAGCAAATTTTCATTTGTCAACAACAAAGCAAAGGGTGCTTTCCCAACCTTCTGTTTCAGTAATCTCTTACCTCTTTGTATTTCTGAATTTGCTTCTCTTCCACACTGCACTAAGACACAGAACATTAAGTTCTAGTTCAACACTGAAAAATCCAATCCTTCTTATAGTCAACCAATGATGTCGCCATTTATTTTTCATTTCTAACATTTTGAAATAAACACCTTCATGCTATCTGTTATGTTTCTTTTTATGTTTGGGAAGAATGATGAATCTCTCTAAAGCTATCCCATCATTTTGCTCCAAACCCCTCCTCAGACCTCACTGCTCTTGTGTTTCCTACCCACGCAATGAGGCTTAGCACATAGTTCAGAATTACCTAATTGGTTTACTGCATTTCCCCAGCAATCTTTGGATAAGCATCTGTTGTCTCTTGCCTTACACACAGATGATGAGATTTTTGGAACAGCGAACCATTATTTCATCCCATCTTCCACCATGACTGATAACTGTACTACCAACATTCTTACTACCTGCTACTGATTACGCTTGTACAAGAGAAAACAGTGACACACAAAATTCCTATTGATTTTCTCTTGGGAGAAAGTATTATAATAAGGATTGCAATTCAAGACCTACGAATGAAGAGTATCGGCTACATGAGACACAGAGATAGAATTTTGGGTTTTACTCACAGGCTTGAGTGAGAACTATGCAAAATCCTATTCCTCAAAAGGAGTTTGAGAAGTTCATTAGCTATAGGCCACCTATAATAGCCCAGGAAAAAAAAAAAGTTACTACTACTAAGTCATCTTGTTTTATCCCCATACTGCCCCATTAGTATGCAGGGACTTCAGAGAGGCACCCCAGCATGTGGAGTTCCTGGGGAGTGTTTAGGGGATTATGCTGTACACAGAATTATAATAATTTTTGATGTAAAATAATTAAAGCTGAGGAGAATTGAGTAAAGAATGGAACACTAAATCACAAGGGGGGATTTAATATAATAAACTAAATCAGTGAGCTAGAATACAGTGGCTTATATGAAAACAATAAATATTTTAACATCAACATCTCCTTTACTCGTTTACCTGAAAATATAAACTGATGTTTTTAATTCCTTTGGAATAAGAAGCGGTTACTTAAGATGCAGTCAGCTTCATTTAAAATCGATTAAAAACCACTCATTAAACAGAAATAAATCGATACAATGTCAAGTAGCTCTCACCTCACAAAACCAGCATGTGGCGCTGTCTCCTGTAAAAAAACAAAACAGCCCAATTTTCGTAAAGCTGGTCTTCGAAAAACCTCGTTTTTATGTTGTCAGACTGCTCTGAGGCACAGGCAGGATAATAATAGCTGTATTTTAACGTAAGATCAATGTTCTGTATTTGTCAGAATTTACTGGTACCAATTCTACTACTTCTGATACTAAATGATTATTTAATTTCATTTCTTGACAAAACAAGTGAGCAAAAATGTACAAATCTGTTTGTTATGTCTATTTATGTGGTTATAAATTACAATTATCTTTAAAGATTAGTTGGTTTGTATATATCATTTATTTCTAAATTTCTGTATTCTGTAACCAATTTATTAACCTCTTTAAAACAAGTGTATTTACAAACTTGTGTAACTTGTCTTTTATTCTAATGGATATTTAGCCCATAGTGGGTTTTAATTACCTACTAAATTCTTGAGCAACTGAGCCTGTTTCTTAATCTCCATGTAAGGGAACAGGACCTGTGTGAACACAGTTTTACTGGAACTGAACAGCCAGTCTTTTGTGACAACCAAGTCAGTTCTCACTAAAAAGGAATTCACAGACTACGCTGATGATCTCTGTAACCATGACCTTTCAAACGAAAGCAACTGAGTAAACTGTGTACTCACAAACTTTTTAATTTCTAGGGGCTCTATGCCCTTTGCTACCAGACTTTATAAAACAAAAGAAACAGGATTTATACCCTTTTATTTAAAGCCAGGGTTTATAATATACAACATAAATTGCATTAGTAGAAATACGGACGGGATACATCTATAGAACCATCTGCCCTCTCTGGATTTGCATCCGATTTACAGATAGTTACGCATTTTTTCAGGCAGTTCTTATTATCTGTTAAACTATGGCAAAAGTTGAAAGCATTTGGTGTACCTGTAAACACTATGAATGAGTGAAGATATTTTCTTTTCCTGACTCAAGGCAAAAAAAAAATTGTGAAATTTTAAGTCAAGGCTTAAGAAAACCTATTTGAAAGTTAGTCAGAAACTGGGAAGTCCTGAACTTAATACTGAGGCCTGAATGCGCTCACCACTATTTGTCACAATATTGCTAGGACTGTGCGTTCATTTCTCTGCTGTTCTATAATGTGGTTGTTTTTTCTTTTTAAATATAGAGATGCCGGCTTAGGCAAAGTAACCCGTTCTCTAGAGTTGAGATACCAGTCAGAATTGGGAACGGCCTTTCTGAGCCACTTAGGACATCAGCAAAAGATAGGTAGTCACTCCAGCTCCAAAGATGAGGAAGACTTCTGGAGGCAGAGCTGAGACGGTCTTCCCTGCCTAATCAGGGGCACGTCCAAAAGAGCCGTCGGAGAACGCTTACGTGGTGCAAGCAGCCGGGCAACTTCTGTGCCAGGACCTTGTCTTCTGGCAGCTGTGCTCCTTCGAGCATCCAAGGGGGCAAACTGTCATTTCAATTTGTTAACACCTGCAGGAATGAATCTAGCCCACTGGCTTCTTTCAAGTGAAGATATGTGGTCAGCTGACAAGAGACACTATAAGCTGCAAAGCGATATCTAACCTAAAATTCATCTTGCTTCCTATTATGTTTGTACATTACTAATACTTGAGACAAGAACTCTCTTTTTAATCTGTGCCTTTTGTGGTAAGGTAGTAAAATTACAGATAAAATGTAAAGCTAGAATTTAACTACTGATTTATTAGTTTGGATTTAACACACCTTTTTGTACTTTGATTTTCTGATATGCATGGGTGTATGGAAGGTGTATGCATATAGTCTGGTAAGAACAATGACATCGGGGACTGTGCTTTGTTTCACATTTACGTACACAAGAATGTCCATGAAGAGAGGAATTACAGCCTTGTAAAATGAGTACAAGCCAGACTGGCCAAAGACCTTGCTGTCTTTTGATGAGAGTTTAGGTGGTTTTCCTAATGAGGACTTAGTTTATGCAAATAACTTGTCCCAGTAAAGAAGACTCTTGCAATCTGTTTGATAACCACGTCGAACTTCTACTGATAGTAGTAACTCATCCGCTGTTAGCTCCTGAAACGGCCCCAGCACTACTTGCTTCATCTCATACAACCTCGGGGTTTTCAAGTCGAGGAGGCTCCGGGGAGAAAAGATCCGCTTGCTTTTTCCCGTAGCGCGTACTTGGAACGGGAGGAGCCCGCGTTAAGGTCCGGGGAGGAATCCCGTGCGTAACCCCCGCGCTCCCAACCGCCGCACGCGCTCCCAGGCGCGGGGAGAAGGGGCGCGAGAGTCGCGGTGTGCTGCGCGGCGGCCGCTTCCCAGCTCAAGGCACTCTCTTAATTGTGCAGCTATTACCCAGAGGTATTTGGACTAATGACTTCGTAGATCCTCATTCTTAAATAACTCTTCAGAGGAGCCTTTATGGGTTTCACCTTGGGACAAAAGCTCACCGCAGCCTCTTGCTGGATGAAAACACCCGGTTTCGAAAAGTAAACCCCCCGCCTCCTTGACTCCCCGTTCCTTTTTCTTTTATAAAAAAAAAAAAAAAGGAGAAGAAATAAAAGAGATTAATACAGACAAGGCTGTAAGGACCGGCGGCTCAGCAGGGCTGCGGACATGCAACGCCGCGGGAGGGCCGTGCCGCTCCCCCCGAGCTGAGCCAGGCCCAGCGCGGCCGGCGGGCCGGGCCCCACACCGCCGGGTGCCGGCCCCGCGACAACGGCCGGTGACCAACGCCCGCGCGGGTCGGAGGCGGGCCGCGTGCCCCCGCCGCCCTGTGGGACCCCCACCCCGCCCACGCCT
>JAOXJM010000001.1:133877399-133891706 GCA_026413425.1 Tringa solitaria
AGTATCCCATGTTCATATAGTTTATAGTTAGGCTATTTATAATGGACATTTTAGATCTAAAAATTTGTGTGGGTTTTTTGGTTTTTTTTGCTTTTTTTTTTTTTTTGAATGTTTTATTTCTTAAGGACATGAGACACCAGAACCCTAAACACTTTGCAAGTCTGGAAAGGAACTGCCCTGAATGGTCTTGAAACAGTATGGCTTCTGAGGAAAATCTAGTCTAGCAGGAAGCAATGAAATACTGCTCTTGTGTGTTTGTGGGAGATGTTAGAAGTGTCTGAGGTACATTTACACATTAGTGTTTTAAAGTGGATCAGAATTTGCTTTTGTAGTGAGTCTCCTGAGCATCATGACCATTTATTTCACATCATGGACCAGTCTGTGAGTTCATGCAGTGGATTTCTTCTGGATGAACATAAATGGAAGAGATGATCCAGGGCGACCTAATGTGCTTAAGTGACTAATGAGCATTGTGTGTGTGTGTCCATTGGACCAGACTAAAACTAGTTGAAGTGAAAGGGGAAGTTGGCATATGTGTAGTGCAGACATCAAGTTCATCAACACCAGTTGTTTTGGTCAACAGATGTGTTCCTGTGGTTCACACAACTTCCTAGTGTGGAGACACCCTGGAGTGTTTGTAGCTGATTCTGGAATGATCGGCTGATAGGCAGTGCAGGCGAGCGCAAGTGAATCCAGCCTCTTGCACCACATCACATGCTCTTGGGAACCACCCGACTAACCAATAATCTTATAATTATACAGAATAGTAATATGGACTATAATTTTCAGTTATAAAGGCAAATCAGCATTAAAAGCAGCATGCATGCATTTCTGAAATCTGGAATATTACTGGTTTTTGGTAAATTAGTCATGTTTTTTTCAAGTACACTAAAGTAGGTCATGTATGCCTACATTTATATTTTATTTTGTATAAGTAAACATCACATTCTAAAAACGTATTTTGTTGTTTTCAGTGTTAATTTCCCATTGGGCTACGTTTCTGTCACATCCTTGAGCTTGTGTATAGTTTCATTGTCTCATTTCACTTTTAAAGCAAATGTGCTTCATGACATGACAAAATAGGCATATTAGATTTTTGGAAGTGTGGGTGTTTTGAAATAAGGCCTACAAACAAATAGTCAATAATCCATCTTTTGCTTTTCATATTAATGCTATTAGATTAGTTTCTGTTAACTTCAACTGGATTACTTAGCCCCAAGAAATGTATGCAGGATTTGGCCCAAAGTACATGCTTTAGTGTAAGATTCCACATTTAATTTTAATATCAAGTTAGTGTCAGTGTATTTAATTCATCCTACTGCTTAATGAAGTGAAGTTTATTTCATCTGGATTCTTTTACAGATTGATAGAAATTTCTGCTAAGCAGAATAAGACCTCAGCTGAGATCCGTCTTAGAAGTGGTAAGAGTGGAGTCTGTGAAACCACAAGAAGGCAGTCATAACTCACAAGTGCAGTGGAGATACAAGGATTCCTGTGGCTCATTTGTTTTTACAGCTTGTGTTTATCTAGTATTTTTTTAATGTATTTGAGAGGACACTGCTGTAAAAAGGGAGAAGGTGTTCCATACTTGAGATGAAAATTTGATCCAAGCAATACATAGTCTGTATTTTCAAAACTACTGCTCTCTTACTGTTTTACTGCTAATGACTTTGGATTTTGATGACTGTCTTTCTAGGAACCCACTAATGATGACAGCCAGAGACCAAGTACTGTTGTTTCTCACCATTTAGGTGGTGGTTGCTGATTTTACTTAATTTCTTTTGTAATTACTCTGATCAAAATGTTTTTTCTGTGTTATAGTTTTGGAACATGTAAAGTTGTGGCTTTAAATACTTCAGTGTAAACTTTAACGAAGACAGTCTATAATAGAAACCAGGGTTGAAGGTGACTTTGCATGAACTGTTTAGGGAATATCAATACAAGGTTTAGGATGATACAGTTCTATTTGTAGCTATTCATCTACAGGAGGACCCACCATATCATTGTGACAGGAGTTAGTACATTACAGGTGAAGGCAGCATTAGTATAAATCCAAAAGAAAACACTAATATGACTTTCTAAGAATTATTGTGATATCCATTTTCTGGTGTTAAGTCCAGATGTTTAAAATTAGACTGCAGTGTTAGTCAAGCCGTTACCCATGATAATTTAATTTTGATTTACGTTTATAAACTGCAGTTAAGTTACCGGAATAAATTGTTAGGCTGATCAGTTTTATAACTATTTCTTGCATTCGGTCACCTCTTTAACTTAATTACTTTGGGTTAACCAGTAACCAACACTTACTTTTCCTACAGTTTAAACATCTATGGTATAGAAATGGCTTCTGCTAAGGAGGATGTACATTTGATTTAGCTGTGAAGGATCACAGTGACTAGTTACAGTAACAGAACTCCAAATGCATATTTGAAAATGTGTTCCTCTCTTTTACTACCTTTTCAAAATACTATTGCTCAGTTAATCTTTTTTTATAAAAAGAGTGTAGGTACTTGTAAGATGACAGAGAAAATATATGTACACAGTTAAGCTTAATGCTGTATTTCTGTGTTAAGGTTTTATAAAAAACTCATCATAAAGTTATCCAAGTGTCTAATGGTAATATATTAAACAGTGTGACTGATATCCACTAAGTACTGTTTGTTTTCTTACCTTTTCTCACGTTAGAGTCCTAGTCAGAGATTTTTTGTTTGTTTTGGTAGACTTTACATATTTTGTTGTTTTGCCTGTTTTGGGTGATCTTTATTTGGTTTTGTTGTTGAAATTTTGTTTTGTACTTTTAACTAGAACAAAATCTAAGCTCTGGGGAGCAGGCCTGAGGAGAAGGACTTGGTGGTGTTGGTTGATGAGAAGCTCAACGTGATCCAGAAATGTGCGCTTGCAGCCCAGAAGGCCAGTTGTGTCCTGGGCCACATCAAAAGAAGCTTGGCCAGCAGGTTGAGGGAGGTGATTCTGCCCCTCCACTCTGCTCTGGTGAAGCCCTACCTGGAGTACTGCATCCAGCTCTGGAGCCCTCAGCACAGGAAAGACATGGACCCGTTGGAATGGGTCCAGAGGGCCACAAAGATATCAGAGGGCTGAAACATCTCCCCTGTGAAGACAGGCTGAGAGAGCTGAGGTTGTTCAGCCTGGAGAAAAGGCAGCTCTGGGGAGACCTTATTGCAGCCTTTTAGTACTTAAAGAGAGCTTATAAGAAAAATCAGGACAAACTTTTTAGCAGGGCCTCTTGTGATAGGAGATAGGCCTAATGATTTTAAGCTAAAAAAGGGTAGATTCAGACTACATATAAGGAAGAATTTTTTTAAAATGAGGATGGTGAAACACACCATGAAACACATGGATGGTGACCATGTTGCCCAGAGAGGAGGTAGGTGCCCCATCCCTGGAAACATTCGAGGTCAGGTTGGACAGGGCTCTGAGCAACCTGATCTAGTTGAAGATGTCCCTGCTCATAGCAGGGGGTGTTTGACTAGATGACCTCTAAAGATCCCTTCCAACCCAAACTGTTCTATGATTCTATTCTAAAAGGAGACGGGGCCAGACACAGGGTAGGACACAACGCCTCAGCAAGGGGTCCCAGGTTGAGCCAGAGACAGGCTACAGTATACACCCAGGATATGAGCTGCCTACAGCATAGGTGAGATGTCCATCCAGGAGGCAGGGCCAGAGACAGGCAGAACTACAGGATATCTCGTGGAAGGCCCCATCCAGGCTGAAATGGGACTTCTGGGCCTGTGGGCAGGAAATTATGGTAGAGACCCCAAGTGAGGCGCCTCAAGGCTGTTAAAGCCTATTCATGTCTTCAGGGCACTGTGCACACTCAATATTGAAACACTGACAAAGGAGAAAATATCAGCTAACTTCTCTGGGGGAATCAAAACTATAAGCTGAAACTTAAGGAGTTTTAAAAAGAACAGTGACTAGCACTGAAGATATTATAATACCGTATAAATTATGCCATGACCAGTTTGAATGTTGCATAGTGTTGCTGTCCTTCCATCTCAAAAAGGTATAATAGAAGCAGGAAAATTACAGAGAATACTAACATGAAAGACCAAAAGTTTTGAACAAGCCATCAGCTGCTCATCCAGTTCTTACACTTTTGCTTCAGGAACCAATTTTTGTCACTCTTGAATCTGTGACATTGTGCTATCTGGAATTTGGCTCTTTACAAAAGGATCAAAATGTGCACATTTCAATTGTTTGTTTATCCTTCCTGTCTTCCCTGATTGGAAGCCAAGGAACCAGAATATTTCAGGGATTCTGTTGCATTTTATGAGTGGTTTCATTTCATACTGATCCTCCTCTATCCATGGCTTCTCTAGTAGACGGTCTTCAAACTTGCCATATATTGGACAAGCAAGTAGAAGTGAAGACACTAAAAATATATTTGCATAAATTGTCCTTGAAGGAACAGTCTTATTTCACAGACGTGGACCTTGTAATTGGGCTTTATGACCTTGCTTATTCACTGCCTCTGAGTCTGTGTAGCTCCTGTTCATTTCTACAGAGTGGTTCAGTTTTGTTGACCAGGTTTCAGTCTTCACTCTAGCCTGTGCTAAGAGTCATTTCAAAGTGTGTAACGGCTTAAATTTGCTCTAGTGAAAGACTTCTGGTCAAAGCTGTTGTATAAAACAGCTTTTCGTTTTTCTGCTATATTTTCAAGGAGAAATGTGTGTCAGTTATTGATATGCAAAAGGATAACTAAATACTAGAGCTCAGGAGAGGTGGGACTGTGGTTTGCCCGTCCATGCATCTGCTACAAGTTTGTGTTTAATCTCAAGAGAAAGGCTTTGAGAAATATTTTTTTTATTTTTGCGTTTCCTATCTGCTGGGTTTGGTATCTCTCCCCACTAAATATACAGGCTTTTCTGAAATTCAGTCCTAGGTATGTGCTTTGGTATTTAGGAACTGGAAAGCCTAGCTTCAATTTGTTGATTCCATTCTGCACCTTAATTCCACACTTTAGAGTTGGGTCTGGGGACACACAGCGCTGCCATAGATAAGTCCCTATATTCATTTGTATCTTAGTGAGCATGCAGTCAGGAAATGTATGTCAGGCACAGTATAAATTATATTTTACCATCACGTATAATTTCATGCTGTTGAGATTTTTGAAAGGTTAAGGAAAATGTTGGGAACCTGTCTCTTCAAGTTCATCATGGCAGCAGCTATTGATTTGTCTACTCAAATGCTCTTTTTCACATCAGTGGGTACTGTTATTTGAAGGGCTTATTTCTATGTTTTTTTGTCATTTTGAAAGAATCACTGAGGTCGTCAGGAGAGGCCACTTCTGAGAGGTAGCGGTTTCACTCAAAAGTGAATTGAAGATTGGGCAGGGGAGAAAAGACTTGCAAAACTGGTAATAGCTATACATGTATTTTCATAGCAGATTAAATGGGTGGTCCATTTTTCACAGCTGATCTCTGGCATTTCAAAAGAAGGGTTGTATCTCCTAACTTAATTATGGATAGAGATGCAAATGAAGGAATTTTTTTTTTTGCCATTGCTCCAATGAAAGGCCAGTTTTTACTTGCTTGTGAAGGTTATTAATTTTTTTCCCTGGGGCACAGCATAGATAGATTAAGGTTGATTCTTCATTGCCTCTCTACATGCATTTTTTTCTTACAAGAGATGCTACACAACTTGTCTTTTTTCAAGGCATAAGAGGGCACAGAACACAGATATTTCTATCTTAACTGTTTAGGCCCAAGGACATTAGTGGTTTACCAAAGGAAAGCAAGCTTGCACATATAATTGCTGAAATGAAGCCTGGTAAGACTGTTTAGAGATGCCAATTTATCAGTTTCATTGAAAATCCTTGTGGCATATATTTTCATGAATAATTTGAATGATAAATCTGGTAATTTTTGTCTGAACTTTTTTTCCTTTTTTTTTTTTTTTTTCCTTTGTTTTCTCCTGTCTTTGCTTTTGTAAACTCTTAATTTATACATGTCAAACAGTCCTGATCTTTAAAGGTCTGATTCTATTTGTCTACAGTTTCTTTTCTGGCAGAGTGTGAAATTTTGTGGGGCTCAGGTCGTTCCTGCTGTGAGTTCCTGTTGTCTCCTTCTATGATGTGATGTTAGAGACTGTTTTAGTCTTGTCTGCCTGACATGTTTCATATGATGCGTTGGTGCTGGGCAGACAGAATATTTGGAGTTTGCCCCATTGAGCATGGTTTCTTTTCTTCAGTATAGGGATTAAAATACTTTCGGGTTGCCCTGAAGGTACGCTGGTGGATGGTTTATAGATGCGCAGAAACAATGATATTTAACTCTTCCTTGAGGCCATTTCTGCACAGCAAAGTTAAACCACCACTAAAGATGAAGTCAAAGCTCTTGTTGGCATGTCAGACCAGGATTGGGTTTGAAGAGAAACAGACGTGAGGGAACTGAGGATGTAATCTGGGAACATGTGAAATGCTACAGATATAATGCAAATTTCTCATGGTTTGAAATTACACTTCCAGCCAGGTAGCCAGGTACACTGGATTAAAAGCAGAAGAAAATCACGGCTGGACGCTTGTGTAATTTAGATTAACCATTTGCTAAGATGGACAGTGGAGGAGGAGAGTGTTCATTTAGCATTCCTACTTTGTCTGTTACTCTGTTGTTCAAAGGAAGCCTGTAAAATTTGCTCTTTCACCTTGTACAATGAAAGATCATTCACATCTTGTTAGTTCATATGAAGTTGAAGTTGCTAAACAATACTGTTATGTTTTGCTAAACATACTTTTTAATTCAAGTGGTAATAGTTTCCAGTAGAAAAATAAAGACAGTTGTAGACATTAAAATTATGAAGTAGGAAAGCCACACATCTGGACATTTATGGCACTATTGTCTCAAGTAACAGATACAATTTAAAAGCGGGACTGCTTTTTCTAGTTCAGTGGAAAGCAGCAGCATAACTGAAACAAAGCGGCCGAGCTGCTTCTAATCTGTTATTGCAATCAGCTACCTCTGTCACATTTTATATGAAGAAGAAAGGGGGGATAAATTGAAAGTAGCACATAAAATATTGTTTTAACATTACTGCTGGCTAGATCTGTAAATGGAAATAATAAATCCTCATACAGCATTAAGGGTAATACTAAAGTATTCCCACTAGCATATGTTATTTATAGCTGTTCTAAAGTTTTATTTCTTATATTTATGCGTCTCTCTTTTTGAAGGGGTTGGACCTGACACTGCTTATAGTTAGCTATTCTTATGCTAGCACATCTTAGTTTTGGCTAAAGTCTACAGTAACAGCAGATAAAAGTGGTATTATAAAGTCAAATAATGATTGCATTGTAAACTGCTAGAAAGATAAGACAAAATAAACATTCATAAAATATTGAAATTAAATTGTATGAACTAAAATTTTTAAATTGCTCCTAAATAAGCTTACAACTGGTAGGGAGTGGATATGTCTTTACATTTATCATCTTCAGATTTCCTTAGGTAATGCAGGAATAGAAGTTTTTAGTATTACAGCTCATTTAAAAAAAAAAGGTATATTAAAAAGTTTCTGAAATTCACATTAAAAGTTGAGGTGAAAGCATAAGTATAATTTGCATTAGTTTGGATCTTAAGGTACAAGAGTAACATGCAAGTTCAATGCTTTAGTTTCAGTTCCTAAACTTCCCAGTGTGATCCAAATCTGTGTTATTGATTTGTCTTTGCATTGTATCAGATTCAAAATATGCTTCATGCTTAAAATGAAAAAGGCAGTGATTTTTCTCACATGGCTGAAACACCCAAGTTTATAGCCTAATTGACCTGTCCTCCATCTTTTTGTCTTTCCTGCTAACATACGCTTAAGGAAAATTTGGAAGGTGATTCTGAATTGTCCTTGGAAGTGACTCAGCATTGGTATTTTTATGGAATCATCTTAGTGAGCTGTGCTCATGTCTTTAAGAACAGAAAGGACATGAACTCAAATGACTGATCCAACCAAAACTTTGTTTCTCCAGCTGCTCTTGGAGTAGATCTATGTTTTTTTTTTCAATTCTGTTGGTCCATCAGTGCATAGATGAGTGCACTTAGCTGTTGATATTGTTAGAATAACTTGTGTTTAGGTTAAGAGCAGATTTATGTTCTTTGCTGCATGAAGGCTTTAGTTTCCACAAACTGTCTGATGGGAACGTGCATCAAAATCCATCTTGTTTCTGTCCTTTTACTTACTGTTCTTTCTGGTCCTTTTGGTGTATAGCATCTTGAAAAAAAGGGATTCTGGTTCTTTTGTCTATTTTTGTTTTTGTGTTGGGGCCAAGCTCCTGTGACAGGTGGGAAAATTTTTGAAACTATTTCAGGAGATCAGACTTTGGCTTCTTCAAAGATCTGCTTGGAAGAGTCCTGTGTGATAAGGCCTTGGAGGGGATGGGGACCCAAGAAAGCTGATTAATATTCAAGGATCACCTCCTCCAAGCTCAAGAGTAACAAATTGGAACTAAATCAAAAATGCCTGGAGGCTTATGTGGATGAACAAGGAGCTCCTAGAAATACTCAAACACAAAAAAGAAGCCTACAGAGTGTGGAAGCAGGACTGGTAAGCTGGAAGGAATAGAGAAATATTGTCTGAGCATCCAGGGATGAAGTTAGGAAAGCTAAAGCCCAAATGGAATTGAATCTGGGCAAGGACATCAAGGACAACAAGCGGGGGTTCTATAAATACATGGGAGACAAAAGGAAGACTGGGGAAAATCATTGCTCAAAGAGATGGGGGACCTGATTGCATTGGACATGGAAAATGCTGAAGTACTGAATGCCTTCTTTGCCTCAGACTTATACTAGCAAGAGCAGCCTTCAGGAATGCCAGGTCCCAGAGACCAGGCGGAAAGGCTGGAGCAAGATAGATGTAGCTTTGTTTGATGAGAATCGGGTCAGGGAATGTGTAAGCAAACTGGACATGACTTAAGTCAGTGGGCCCTGATGGGTCAGCCCCACGTCAATCCCTGGGGAACTGATGGAGCGGCTAATCCATAAAACCGTTTCTAGGCAAGCTAAGATCAAGAAAATAATCAGTAGTAGTCAGCATGGCTTCATCAAGGAAAAGACTTGCTTGGCCAATTTGACTATAGTAAGGCCTTTGATGCAGTCTCGTGTAAGATCCTTACAGACAAGGTGTTCAATGTTCAGCCTGGATGAGCAGACAGTGAGGTGGACTGAAAAGTAGAAGAATGGCCAGACCCACAAGGTGGTGATCAGCCGCTCAAAGTCTAGTTGGAAGCCAGTGACCAGCAGCCTGCCCCTGGGGTCAATACTGGGTCCAGCCCTGTTTAATATCTTCATTAATATTCTGGTTGATGGGACAGAATGTACCCTCATCAAGTTTGCTCATGACACAAAACTCATAGGAGTGTTCCAGAGAGTCACGCTGCCATCCAGAGGGACCTTAACAGGCTGGAGAAATGGGCTGTCAGGAACTTCATGAAGTTCAACGAGGGGAAGTGCAAAGTCCTGCATCTGGGGAGGAACAATCCCATACACAAATGTATGCTGGGCACCACCCAGCTGGAAAGCAGCTTTGCAGAACAGGGGGTCGTGGGGGTCATTGGTGGTCACCAAGTTGTACATGAGCCATCAATGTGCTCTTGCAGCAAAGACGAATAATGGTATCCTGGTTTGCATTGGGTAAAGTATTGCCAGCCGATCAAGGGAGATGATCCTTTCCCTCTCCTTAACACTGGTGAGGCTACAGCTGTGTCCAGTTCTGAGGATCCTCAGTACAAGAGAGACAAGGACATACTGGCGAGAGAGTCCTGTGAAGGGCCATGAAGATGCTGAAGGGACTGGAGCATCTCTACTATGAAGGAAGGCTGAGAGAGCTGAGACTGTTTAGCCTACAGAAGAGAAGGCTGAGGGAAGATCTAATTATTGTATATAAATAGCTGAAGGGAGGGTGCAAAGAGGATAGAGCCAGGCTCTTTTTAGTGGTGCCCAGTAACCTGACAAGAGCAGTGGGCACAAACTGAAACTCAGAAGGTTCCCGCTGACCATCAGGAAACACTTTTTTTACTGTGAGTGTTACTGAGCACTGTCATAGGTTGCCCAGAGATGTTGTAGAGTCTTCATCCTTGGTGATATTCAAAAGCCTGGTCCTGGGAAGGTGGCTGTAGGTGTCCTTGCTTGAGCACGAGGGTTGGACCAGAAGATCCCCAATGGTATCTTGCAAACTCAATCATTCTTTGAGTACATGATTTGAATACTCTTCAGTTATAGAATCACAGGACAGAATGGTTTGGGTTGGAAGGGACCTTTAAGATGATCTCATCTAATCCTCTGTCTTGGGCAGAGACATCTTTCACAAGTTTAGGTTGCCCCATTCAATCTGACTTTGAGCACTTCCAATGATGGTGCATCAGCTACTTCTCTTGGCAATCTGTTCCAGTGTCTCACCTCCCTCATCATAAACAATTTCTTCCTTATGTCCAATGTGTTTGGATGTCTAATGTCTGTCCTCTTTCAGTTTAAAACCATTGCCCTTTGTCCAATCATTAGAGGCCTTGGTAACAAGACTTTCTCAGTCTTTCTTATAGGACCCCTTTATATATTGAAAGGCTGTAATAAGGCGTCCCCAGAGCTTTCTCTTCCGCAGGCTGAACAACCCCAGCTGCCACCCTTTCCTCATAGGAGAGGTGCTCCATTCCTCTGATCATTTTTGTGGCCCTCCTCTGTATCTGCTCCATGTCTTTCTTGCGCTGAGGGCCCCAGAGCTGGATACAGTACTGCAGGTTTGGTCTCACCAGAGCGGAGCAGAGGGAGTGATCACTTACCTTGACCTACTGGCTCCATCTTGGGAGCATGTGTGAAGGCATGGCTACCTACATTTATGAAGACATGCATAAACATGATCTCTTTAAATGTTTGCTAAGATGTATCGAGCTTCAAAGTGTAGGCTTCATAGCTGTGGTAGCAAGCCGCTGTATTCAACCTTGTACACTTTGCTGAGATCAGAACAGAGTACTGCTGTTTTGAGAAACTGGTCTAGTTTCAGTGCATGCTAATGTGTCTATTTCTGCTTTTGAACTGTAGTTGTTGTACATTCAGAGAATAATTTTGGCTTTATCTGTGTGATTTTATACATAAAAAAAATACATAACTATAGTGTTCTGTTATTTACATCTTCCTTTATTCAAAAAAGAGAAAAAAGAAAAAAGTATAATCTTGCTAGTCCTTTGGATTCTGGCCTACCTGAATTCCTCTTCCATGGAGACTTACTTCCAGGTCTACAGCCAGTGCCAACATGAAAGCATAGTACAATCCCATTAGTTCATCCCAGTGGAAATACCTTGCCTAATTCATATGATAGGATGTCCTATTACTTCCTCATAGACTCCCCATTGTAATCAGATTGTGAATGAGAAATTTACTGGAATCATCTTATGTTCTGTTTCCAGAGTATGAGCTTATAAATTATGAAAGAAATATATACATGTAAGTTCCTAAGTGCCTGAATGTGCACTCTGTTCTAAAGTTTCACCCCATTTCTTGTGTTCAGTCCACAGTCACTCAGGTCTTCCCAATGTTGTTTCAGTCTTTCACTATACAGAAAGGGAATCAATATTTTGTCTTCTGTGTTAACCCCAGAAGCACACACTTCTTTTTCCTGAGCTGTGGTTTTTTTACTGGAAATACTGTTTCTGAAGCTAACCCTTCGGAAGGTCCTCTAGTAGAACAGCAGGTTGCTGTTTGTCCCTGTGCCAGTTTCATATTTATCTTTCTGTTCTCATCATGTTCTCTTTTCCTTTAGCTTAAATTATTATTTTGTATGTGATATTGTACTGTTTTTTTTTACTGCAGTCAAGATAAATGAGAGAGAGCTATAGTGTTTTCTCGTCTGGGGAATGCAACTTGTTATCAAAAATGTAAAATAAAACTGGTATGGTTGACTTTTGGTAAACTCATGTCACATGTAATTGCATTTTCCATGTACTTCAAAGCCGTTCATTATCTTTCTTTGATAATTTATTTTAAGTATTGTGCAATATTGAAATGTGACTAATGGGCTTTCTGTTCATGAATCACTACCATTTTATATAAATTTCTTGAATAAAAGTGTTACCTTTTGTTTGCTTCCTGGCAAGTCTAGATAGCATTTACTAAAATGGACTAAAAGGTGACTTAAGTCACTTTTTAACCAGCCTTACTCGATGAAATGCTTTCCTAACTTTTCTCTGGTCAATTTACACTTGCCTGAGTCTTTTACTCAACACAAGGGAGTTGGAGTCAGGATTAATACTAAAGTTGTGACACAACATCATTCTCTAAGCAGAACTGGAAGGTGAATTCTCTTTAAACCTCTTAGAGTGATCATGTCTAGTATTAAAGATTTATTAATATTCATGTATTTTTTCTTTGTCTTTCAGAACAATGGGTCACTTGCTTGGTGCCAGAATCATAAACAGTGTTCAAAGGTATGTCCTTGTTTTTTGCCCTCTCATTTAAGTTACCTAGTTGCTTTCAATCTCTTGTCTGTAGATTAAATGCTTTTCATTTTAGCCTGTTTTCAGAAGCATCTGATTATATTTTTGGGGGAAAAATCACCTATAATAAAATATCAAAAATTTAAACTGAGTGATTTACTCTTTCTGGAACCATGTTTGAGGATAAGTACCAAGCTTAGCTACACCAATATAATTCTGTGGTTATCAACAAACCTTACACTGGCTAAAATCTGGTGTATCTTTTTTGTTCTTTCAGTGTTTTTGGTCATAGCACCAAGGTATGCCAACATTCAACATTTCATTAAGTTTGGGTGTTTAATTTTTAGCCTGACACTGAATTTTGATACAAATCCCAGTTGTTCTACTGATGCCTTGTCCTATCCTAGCACCAGAAAGCCTAGAGGGTAGGTGAGCTAATTGTCAATTGATTCTCCCTGTGCAAGAGTCTTTCTATGGTGCTTGCATAGAAACAACAATGGTTTGGGAGCTTTGGTGGGTCAAAGTGGAATTGCACATTCTAGCGCTGACTGCTCGTAAATGTCATGACAGATGCATCCATGGGAAATTTACTTGAAAATAGTTAAGGTAATAATTTTGCCTAATCTTCCTGAAAAGGTATTTCTACAAGAATTTATGTTTTTTAACATCAATATTTATTTTTTATTCTGTGAACATTGTACTGAAAATGGGATTAAATCCAAGTAGCATTGTTCTTTATTTTTTTAATAATGTAATCTATGTAAATGCTGATGCTAAACCTTGATTTTAACACATGAAAACTTCTTCTCTACACTTGAAGAGTGAGATTATTGGTTCTTGTTTCCATTGAAATGAATGGGATTGGAAATGGACCGATATGCTATTGACTGTTGCATCACAAGAAAATAAACCAAAGTTGATTGCATTTATCAGCATGAAAACTAGATTATAACAATGTCAGTACATGAAGAGAGTGCAACAATTCCTGTTACCTGTGCCATGCTGCTAAGGGCTGCATTTTTCAATGAAATTTCATCATTCTTAAAAAAAAACTTGAAATAAATGAAACCTTGAAAGAATGCTACAAATTAATATTATTTTATAAAAAAAATGCAACAATAGTCTACATTTTAAGTTACTTAACATATACTTTATAGTCACGTTACCTCATGTTTTCATTCTTTCTTAGGAAGGTAATATGTTTTCCTTAAGAAAGCAGCTTAATATAAACTTGGTGAAATTGTTAGCATAGCTGAACTTTAGCTGAATATTCTCTTGTTTCAGGAAAGCTTTGGTTCTCTATGTTTTTGCAATGCAAAGTCAAAGAATTGCGTTACCTAACTGAAAGTTTCAAAGCAATTCAGGGGATTGACTTAACCTTTTAAAAATGCAAATTCCTTTCAGTGCTTCTCAACACCTCAGTGGAGGAATTTTGTATGAGTGCAATTCTGCTAAATATCTCAGATGACATTTTTCTAAAGGATTCCCCCAGTGTCCACCTTTATTTTGTGACTGGGGTTTTTAATAACACAACTTTTTGACGTGATTTGTGGTTAAATGCAGATGACAGCAAACATCCAGCTAGTTTGTTTCTGGGGGGACTTTGAGACACAGAAACACCTTTTGTTTGCACAGCTATTTGCATCTGATACACAGTGGAGAAATTCTATTTGGAAGTTGCATCAATTTATAAGACAGTAACTGATACAGCAATAAAAGATGATGTAAGTTAATTTAATGACTTTTCTATTATTTCCATAGAATCATAAAATACCAGGTTGGATGGGACCTCAGGGATCATCTGGTCCACCTTTTCTTGGCAAAAACAGTCTAGACAAGATGGCCCAGCACCCTGTCCAGCTGAATCTTAGAAGTGTCCA
>JAOXJM010000001.1:133894644-133908218 GCA_026413425.1 Tringa solitaria
AGTGAAAGTTAATCAAGTAACTTGGATTCGTTCCTGAAATTCGTTCTTTTGTTCTTTACTGTTCTTGCTTTACTGTATTGAGCAAGAACCTGAGTCTTGAAAATTTGGTGGCTTTTCCTTTAAAAATCAGAGCTTTAGGATTGCTGTTACACGTTGTAGAACTTACTTTATGTCTTGAGGTTCCAGTGAGATTTGGTTTAGATAATGGCAGTTAAAATTTACCATTTCTTTTCTTTTGCTGTATCAGTAGATTACTGTCAGCCTGTCACACTTGTTGAGTAATGTGAAAGTGGCCTCATAAACAAGAGCATGAGAAAGTGGAGCTGCAAAGTGGAGAGACAAAGAAAAATGGGCTGGGTGGGGTTAGGCTCTTTATTTCTTCACACACAGCCGCTGGACCAGCACCTGGATCTCACTCTTCTCTACTCATTCCAGGACACCACATTGGTCAAAAGCTTGTCTGGGGAGAGAAACGGACAAGTAGACACTCCCTTCTTTACTTTCACATACGTAACTACCTAAAAATCCAGCTTCTGTTGCCAACAGCTGGCCCAGCAGAGAAAAGTAGAACAGAAGCTCTGCAAAGTGTACTGTCTAGTTGGGGAAAGACAGTTAAAACTGGAATCAGATAGATCCAGTATATTTATGCAATTTGGACTTAAGTCTTGCATCATAGCAAAGTGTTTGGGTTTTATGTTGCAATTAAAAATGTTTTAATGCCTATCATCTGTAGACTGTTTTTAAAAATAAAAATAAATAATATTTTGACATGGGTTGCATTTATAGACATACAAATCAAAATCTACTTTGGGCTGAGTTCTCCTTTTACTATTTTCTATGATATCTCATACTCTGAGTTACCTAAGCACTTAATTTAAAGCATTCTGAGGTACCGGTTATATAAATGAAGAAATAGTGTCTTTAATGTATTGATCTCATATAACATATAATAATCTAATCTGTCATTTTAGTGTAGAGAATTCAAATTGTTTTCAACACCGGTAGTCTATTGGATCTGGTACACCTTTGTATCCCTTATTAATACTGGAAAAATTCACTCTAAATGACAACATGCTTCATTTTTATTAATTTTGGGTGTGATGGGAGCTGCTAGGGAGGGAAGGGTAGGATAGGTCAGTGTTTAAAATACCATTGGTTGGATATAAATAGTGTTGAAACAAAATGTCTGCTTCTGTTGTTGAGAAACATTTGTGACACTTTTTGTTAGGGATTTGTTTATCATTTCTTAAAGTGATAGGTCTCAGAACATTTTTTCCTTTTTCTTCTCTACAATAAATTTTATAAATAAAAGTCACATAATGAAATCTGTATGGATTACAGCTCTTCCTGAAAGTGTAATTCTCATTGACATGAATGAGAAATTCTGAGTAGAGAGATGCATGTTCAGTGTTGAGAGAAGAATTTTGCCCAGATATGGTTGTTATTAGATTTGTGTTTTCCGGAGCTGATCTTATACATCTTCACTTACAATTTCAAATGAGCATAAGGGTAGAAAATAATATTCTTGTCTTTATCGTATGTACAGATGTTGTTATCTGGCAATTTCAGTATATTGCTTCTTGAAATGAAATGCAATTTCCTTAGTGGGTTCAGGAGAAAAGTAGAAAAATATCCACCCATTTTCACAACTGAGTTTTTTTCCTATGTGTATTAACCCACTGACTATATACATATGCTGACTGCATGCAGGTGAAAGGTCTGTTTTACTCATCTTGTTTACTTTGACCAGTAACTTCCCCTTTATGTTATCCACTTGAACCTAAGAATTACAGTAACCATTAAATTTGTTGATCAGCCTCCCACTTACAGCTGTGTGGGTCAAGGTACTACTTGATTTGTGAAAGACTATTAGAGTCTGGCCCAATTAAATAGGCTGCAAGGGTGACTCAAATACTTCAAAGATAATAATATTGCACTGGAGGCTTGCTATTTTTGTGCAATGGCAATAAATTGCTTTATGTTGTGTTTTGAATTCCCCCATTGACTTCACATTTGCTATTGGATTTAACCTTCAAATTACCTAATTCTTGTTTAAAACCTTCCCCTTCCTTAACATCTGAAAGTCCTCATGGGGTATTTTGCCTCTTTCTCCCCCCTAGTGTCATTATTCAGTATGCCCATCTACCTATTTCTTACAAATCTACCAAAGACTAAGTGAATTGTTTAGGCTGAAAGGGCTCTCTTGAAATCTTGTAGTGTAACCCTCTTACTCAAGCAGGGTCAGCTAGAGAGGGTTGTCCAGGACCATGTCCAGCTAGATGAAGACCACAACCTCTCCTGGCAATTTGTTCCAGTGTTTGAACACTTGCGCATGTAAAAGGTTTCTGTTATTTCCTGTTTGGTTGGGTTTGGGTTTTTTTGGGGATTCTTTTTTGGTTTTTTTTAATTTGTGCTCATTGCCTCTCGTCTGGCCAGTGGGCATGACTGATAAGAGCCTGGCTCCCTCCTCTTCATTGCCTCCTATCAGGTATTTACAAACATGGGTGACATCTCTCTGAGCCTTCTCTCCAGGCTGAACAGTCACAGCTCTCCCAGCCTCTCTGTGTATGGCAGGTGCTCCAGTCCCTTAATCATATTTGTAACCCTATGTTTTCTTCTTTTCTACTTATTCTTTCTAAGCCCAAAATTACTCCTGTCTGCTGTCATTCACAAAGCTCCTGTTCTGTCCTTAAAATCTCACTGCCTTCTGGCATTTTATTAACAGCAAATCTTGCTAAACTATATGTAAATGCATAGCATTTGCTATTCCTGGTCCATTTTGCCAGTCTGCTTTTACAGCGCGAGCTCCATAATTCTGAGGCTGTTCTTCCCAAGTACTTGGAAGTGCTGAGCACATAACAGGTGCTTCTCTATAAAAACAACAGGAAGAGTCCAATGCTGTAGTGAGAGTAACATGAAATGACAGTGCCCTACATTGATCGATGCTAGTTTACTGAAAAATGTATTTTAGCTCTTAGGAGGGTGGGCGGTGGAGGCAAAATGACTGGGAAAGGCATTTCAAGAGAGTTTGCGAAGTAAAGATAATTTTTTTTTTAACAGCTCCTTACACAAGTTTTTTGGTTTGTAAGCAACGGAAAGTCAAAATACCAGCAGGCATAATATAGAGCTGCATGTGCAGTGGCATTTACAAGGACTGGAGATAAATGGGATCATCATAATGCACTGTGAATTGCAATACAACTTTCTTGTTCCCAGCAGCCAAGGCGGTGGTCCCTGATTGATTGATTCTGTAGAAAGGCCGAAAGGCTATTTTTTGTGTTTTCAGAACTGAGAGGAAAATGTGAAAATAAAGATAAATAAATTTACAAATGCTGCAGCCAAAAAAACAGACTGTTTAAAAAAGACAACTGTGATTTCTTTTCAGTATAATACACACTCCTGAATTCAGTCTGTTAGCAATTGTTTCAGGCTTCCAGCTGAGCTCCTTCCAAAGATAATGCAGGTGGAAAGATGAGTTAATGGTTTAAACAATTAGAGATTTGATGCACTCTTCCATCTGTCAAAGCCCACTGAAATGAAAGCTCACAGTTTTAATTTGTGCCTCCAGCATCTCACTCAGTCTGAAATGGTGTCAGCGATTTGCCCTGCCCACAGTACTGTCATTCTTATGGTAAGCATTCTGTGCACACATGCTGGGAGACTTTTATCAAACATATTAGTGTGCATTTGAGAGATCATTAGCCTGAAGTAGCTGGAACATTCCAGGTTTCTTAGCCTGGAAACTCACATCTCTGCTGGAAAGTATGTTGAGCCACTGTTATTTACACAAGAAAGCTACAGCAGCACAGGGATAGCTTTGTAAAATTTAAGAGGAATGGTGGTTCCTGGTGTTGTCAATCTACTGTGATTTAAGTACCACCCATGAGAGGGTGAGATAATGGATGTTTTGATTTTTGGCTAAAAAGAAAGAATAAATAAAAATTTCTGTCCTGATCTGCTAGACAGAGTGTTTTTCTTTCATCTAGTAAAAGATAAGGTAAACCCATTTAATAGAATAGAGTTCATAAGAATTGATCAGATTGGTGTTGTGCTAAATAGATAAAATAATCCTAGGTGTATAAGAAATAAGAAGAAGAACATAAACATTCTTATGGATGTTTTGACTTGTTTAATCTATAAAATGGTAGGGGGGCTGAGAAAACCATAGTGGTTACATGATTTAAGCTGTACCAGCTAAGAAATTGGTTGCCTCAAGTTTCTGGATATTTGTGTTTGGGTAAATAGAAGAAAGAGCTTTGTGATTCAGTGTTTATGTTTATACAAAAGTATTAGTGTATAAATGTGCTGTGATGACAGGAATCCCTTTGTTCTCAAAGGGCTTTGAGAACTGACAAATAAACAGAGTTTAAATCCAAACAAGTTTACAGTGCTTTGTAATCCTCTGATGCATCACTCTACATTTGTAAATATCAAGTTTTACTTTTTTGGGTGTCAAAAAACCAGTTGTATTTGACCATGGGACACTGAAATAAGTGGAAATGAAGGAAGTTCATATTCTTCACAGTTGCCTTGTTGTTCTCCCAGTCTATTACTGTGTTACCAGCTACATTCTCCACAGATAAGTAAAACTGCAGGTGTGGAATAATCTGCTGCTAGAAAGAACTTACTTAAGCACTATTACTTATTTTGGGGTGGTACTGTAAAACATAAAGAATGTGTTCTTTCCCAGATACTAGTTTTGGTTTCTCGGCTCTTACTGTTTATTGGTTTGTTCAACTTAAGTGTTTTTGTCTTGAAGAACAGATCTCAGGGCTTGATGGAAGTTGTTTTACCTGGCCTTCACTCTGAATGGTGCTGCTGATAACTTTATGTCTTTAGGACAAATGGTTAGAATCAAGTTATTTTCATTTTCATAGAATCGTAGAATGGTTTGGGTTGGGAGGGACCTTTAAAGGTCATCTAGTCCAACACCCCTGCAATGAACAGGGGCATCTTCAACTAGGTCAGCTTGATCAGAGCCCCATCCAACCTGATCTTGAATATTTTCAGGGATGGGACATCTACCACCTCTCTGGGCAACCTGTGCCACTGTTTCACCACCCACATCATAAAGTGTTTCTTTCTTACAGCTAGTCTGAATCTACCCTCTTTTAGCTTAAAACCATTACATCTTGTCCTATTGCAAGAAGCCCTAGGAAAAGTCTGTCCACTTTTTTCTTATAAGCTGCCTTTAAGTACTGAAAGGCTGCAATAAGGTCTCCCTGGAGTCTTCTCTTCTCCAGCCTGAACAACTCCAACTATCTCAGCCTTTTGTTGTAGGAGAGGTTCTCCAGCCCTCTGATCATTTTTGTGGCCATTTTGCGTGATCATTTTTCTTCTGCTAAAAGATTATCACCACTGCTAGAGCCCTTACGATAGGTAGGAAGGAAAAGATCATACTGGTTGTCTGTCCCTGTGCCCCAAGTTTTCATCAGTGCAGAATTCTGCTGCATTTCTCGTTGATCTTCATCATAGGTTTGTAGAAAAGTTTGAGTCTATTGGAGCTTGCTTTTTTGGCTGATTTTATCTGATCCACTTACTAATGGAGGCAAGCAAGTCTGATCACTGTGCTGTTTGAAGTTTGAACTGCTGAATACTTAGCAAACTGAGGCAATGCTGAGCATAACCAGCCAAAGATTAAGTAGACCTCTTTCACAGAGAAAGGACACAAAATTGTCATTAATGTCTGAATTGTGCCAACACTGACTTTGAGGATAATAGCATAGCAGTCTCAACTTTGGTCTCAAAAATGCAAATGCTGGCTTTAGACACTACATGCACTACAGCTAAAGGGAGAAATGTGCGAGTGGGTGCTCGCGCACGCACACACACACGTACCCGACGGATATTTATTGAAGCTGGCAAGCTGAAGCACTAAATGCTTCTTTAACTTAGCTTTATCTGCTTCAGTGAACGCTCTTCAGAATCCAGGGATATTCATACGCAGAACCCTTTATTTAGAGGTATTTGAGCACAAAAATAATCCCTTCCTAGAAACTTTGAAATAACGGAGCTGTGCAGCCTAATCAGCTGTAAATTTTTGTCATCTAGAAAGCAGTTGATTAAGTAACATCTAACAGAAGGCCAGTCACCAATGGAGCAACACTGTGCCAATATAGACAGTACAGACAGACACTACTACTAAGACTAAGGAAAATTAGCTATAAATCTGTTTGAAAGCAAGCAGCAGATTTGTCCTTTTAAATCTTTAAAGTTGGTCTCACCACTTAATTTGCACAAAACTTGTACATATTTATTTTTTCTCATCTTTCAATAAGCTTGTGTTCTATATGCAGAGGGAAATATATGACATGGAATTGTATTTGAGATTTTGATTTCCCAGATACAATCTTAGTTCCTTTAGCTCAGCTCCATGAATTACTATTTGGGAATTTTAATGGTTCACATAAGTCAGAGAATTTGTACAAAATTTATAACTTTGCAGTTGAGATCAGATTCTTAATTTTGTCTTATTAAATTAAATTTCATTAACCTAATTAATTCTTGATGCAAATCAGGCTGTAATAGTCTGTTTAAATGTACGGTCCTTTTCTCCTCTTGTGGGAGACAACTGCAGAGTTACATCAAATATAGCTCTAGTTAAGTGGCAAAGACAAAACGTACTTGCTTTGACCTTTAATGTACTCATAAAATGTATTCAAGCCACTGTAAAGGGACAGGGCCTAAAACCCATGCATGTCTATATCTTAGCCTAAAAGGAGTTTTGGTTGACTAGACACAGGGTATTATTCAAAGCCCGCTGAAGTAAGGAATACTTACTTTAAACAAGCTTTATATCCATCTATAAGGCAAGATTGTGCTTTTTCAAGTGACCTACCTTGGAGTTTCTCCATTACCTTAATATTGAAGGAGGTATAAAAATGTGTTTAGGTAGATAAGAATACTGTGCTGAGAGGAAGGCAACTGTCTTTGAGACACACAGACAAGGATGTAAGTGCCCTTTTCTCTACACGCTCATTGAGTTGTAAGGAAAGCACTGAGCTGGACGCGGGAGCTATGACTGTGTTTCACTTTTGAGTGCCTGCAAAGAATTGGGAAGTTATGTGGGCACAGTAGCATGATCTGTCCTAAAACAGAAATCGGAAGTTTTGTTTTGTAACACTGTGTGATATTTAATCAGGCATTAAAGAGTTAATTGCATTTTAGCACTGCCTGTATATTAGATAACTCTATGCACAGCAAACAAAAATGTTTCTGAGAGGGTGCATTGTTAAGGAGCTGTGTTTGTGTCATCGATTTTAAGCAGATCTCCTCATTGGGTTTCCTTAGAAAGTTCTGCTTAAAGTCAGTTGAGGGTATTGTCTCAGGTTAACAGGTCAAAAAGGTAACTGTTTTAGACAGTTCTTCCATACATAACAATCATCACACCTACTATATGGATTACAAGCATGCATTCTGATTTTAGTTAAGTAAAATGATTTTAGCTATTTTAATGGCCTGAAGAGTTTAAACACACAGAGAGAGCATAGAAATATACAGATACAAATCCCCAAAACTGAGGTAGCGACAGGAAAACTCAGGCCTGTTTTCCAATACCGTAACCTTTCTGAAGTCATTTATGTAACTGCAATTGGGTCTAAAGGCTACTTCTTGCTGTCTAATTTAAAATTGGTTTGCATCCTTGTTTTATACATGTGAACAGTTACATGAGGTGCAAACTGAGGGGAAAATTCATGGCCGTATTTCTTGAATGTTGACATATGTGTTTAATGTATATGGGAAATATGAATAGGTATTTTGGGTTCATGTTCAACCTAAGGAGTTCCCCATGCAGGAAAAACAGAAGGATCCATGACACTGAGATGAAAGAAGACAAAGGATAACTATTCATCATTGTACTATTTTGATGCTGGTGCATGTAGGCATAAAAGGGATTTCCTTTTTTAGGAAGGTGTTTTCAGCTTATGCTTTTAGGAATGAAAGGATTTCCATAATTAATTCTGGAAAGGGATTTTTCCTTTGGAGTGTGAACCAAGAGACTGAGTTATGAACAAGAATCTTTACCCCAGAATATCTAATGATGTGCTTGTTTTAAGGTGTAAAAGCTGTGGATTCCAACAAATGTCAGTGTTTGCAATCTCTAACTTTGGATAAAAAAAACCAGGTGCCTATGTTTTTTTCTGACAGACTTGATACTGTTTTATTTTATATATTAAATCTAAATATCCACAATAAATCAGGGCATGAGCAGGAAAAAACAGTTCAGTTAAGGCACTTGGGATTTGAACTGAAGATAGTAGGAATTTCCCAGAGTTAGGAATGCAGAATAAATTTTTAAAGCAGTTTCATATTCGGAATGAAATATCCTCAATTTTATGGTTTATGTAAAATGTTTAGCTATTTTGTTACTAACTGAATTTTGGACTCCTTTGGGAGGGATATAGACTTTTTGTTTGTTTGTTTTACTTAAATAGGAAACCCTGTTAGCCATATTAAACAATGAAGATACTGGTTAAACAGTAGTTGCTGCTTTATCATTATGTCCACTTGAATCATCATCACTTTAGCATCACATGGATTCTGATGTATTGGTCTTCCTAAAGTCTCAAATTCTTTCAGTTTGGCCTGAGAATACAATATAGAGCCCCAAACACATCCCCGGCCTGGTTCATGCAGCTGTTGTTAGGAGAACTAACCATGCTTGCTCCTGGGTGGCAGGGAGTATTCATGGGAGGTGTGGTCAGACCCAGCAGACAGAGATCAGTTTGGCTATGGTTGCTAATTTTTTTTTTTTTTTTTATCTATACCACGCTGTTGAGTGATATCCCAGGTTATCATTATTCATTCACTGGGTGGCAGGTATAAAGCTCCTAAAGGGCTATGAGCAAGGGAAGGAATTGAAGTTTTTGGGGGGACATTTTTGGAAGGTTAGGAATTGTAGCTGTAAAGAAGCACCGAGACACAGAGGACTGACTATTCAAATCAATAAAAACATTACCAACCCTGTCTTTGCCACCCTGGAAGATCATTGGATCAGCAGATATTTCTTAATCACTGTTGTCTCACAGAAAACCTCCAACGTCTTTCTACTGGAGATCTGTTCTGCTCGTATATTATTTAAGGTTCTATTTTCTTGCCATTATTCATCATTGAAGGTATCTGCATGACAGAAGTATTGTGTTTCTTTAGAGTTCAGCTCTTCCTGCTGTACGGTTTTCTCACCCAAAGTCATCTTTCAGTTTGCGTCATCATGCACAACTCCTATGATAATTGTGACCTACGTTTTTTGGTGGGGTCATGATACAGAAAATAATCACCTTTTAATCGCTCATTTTCTTCAAAAGATGAATTAAATCTTTTGGTTTCGTAACAGAATATTTTAAAATTAATCTATAGTTACATAATATATTTGAATAACAAATTAGCGTTTTAAAATAAGAAGAGATTTGATTGGTAGTTTTCTTGCCTTGTTTTTTTCTTTTAATTTCTACCCCTACCGTTAAATAAACTGAAACCAGGAGAACTAAAATGATGTACCTTTATTGTGTGGAAATACATTTTTTGTTAAAGTATAATAGTGGTGCATAAAATCGCAATATGTATTTTATTCAAATTAATATCTGGCTGTAGGGGAAATCATCTGATTTTCATATTTCCTAGGTTTAATAAGGGTTTGAAAGTATTGCAGAAAGAAGAATTTAATTCTTTAAATGGCAAGTAAGTAGGTCATCATCATCTTCAGGGAAAGGCTTATTTGTCCTCATTATTCCTGGGTTCAACATTATGCAAATTAATTTTATAATACACTTGAAAGTAGTTATTGTAAGGAAGTGGGTGTATCTGTGTGCAGTTCTTTAAAGATGTCCTTTTAATTTTTTTTTTCCAGGCAACATCAACAGCAAAATAGATTTGCAAACACTATTCCTGTACATGAATATTTTTAATTACTAATATGGGAAGATGGAATTAATTAGAAATTCAGCTCTTCTTCCTCCTTTTTACTGCTTCAGTGGTAGAAAGACTGTCAGATGTAATACTGATTTAAAAGTGTGTGAAGTGTATGATGCACTTAATGACTATTTAAACTTCTACATTTGGCAGATAATATCGAAACGTTAAAGTCATTGGTGGTATTCTGCAAAAGAAATAATAAGAGGGCAGTGTGGTGCTGAAGGAGCAGTGAACAAGCAGTTTAGTACTGTAGGCAGATCACATACCCACATCGTTGCTGAAAAATGATGGGGATTGTTTCTGCCCTGCCAGCCAGGATCCTTCTAGTGGAGGCTTGTTGCACCTCTGCCCTCTGCCTACAAAATCTTCCCCTTGATAGAAAATGAGCTGTAGTTTTACTTCTCTAACTTACTTTCTATTTAAAAAAAAAAAAAAAAGTAGTTGTTCACCATGGAGTTAAAAAAGAAATGAGAGCTTATGTCTTAATAATTTGAAGGGTTTTTTCCCCCTAAGTAGACACAATTTTCTGAGTAGATCAGTTCAGTCCAAACAGATGCGTGTGTGGTAGGTGTGTTTTGTGCTTGCACAGAAACTTACTTGATTGATCTGTTAGTTCACAGTGATGTTTTAAGTACATTACAGTTTGGGTTTTGCTTTTTTTTTTTTTCTGGGGAAAAGCTGAAATACCTCAATATGGTTGTACTTTTTATTGTAGTTTTATCAAATGATGAATTTAGGGAAAAGCTCTTGAGTATATTTTATAGTGCTCTCATGGAAGCTTTTCTTTATTACTAACATTTGTTGGGTGATGACAGGTTATCAAACAGTACAGAGCTGTTTAACACCTTGAAGGAGAGAATAAAGAAACTTGTGACACTTGCTTAACAAGAAGCGCAGTGTGTTTTGGGAAATCTGTCAGTGAGAAGACAGGCCTGTAAAGATGTCAGGCCTATTTTGACCTTTCCGCCCCTTGTTTGTATTCTACTGTTTCAGCTTTGCAAATGACTCCACATTTGGTACTTGAATTGAAATTAGACCTTGTATAATCTGGAAAGGATATAATAGGTTTCAGAAATGTTTTATCGTGCAATGGAAAAAACCCCTACATTTTGTGTAATGTTTGCAATTGCACTCAAAAAAACTGATTGCACTTTCTGTTCATGGCTCCAGAATATTATTAAAGGAAGTAAAACATATTTTCTTATTTAAATAATAAATTATATATGCATTTATTTTGGCATGGTCTGTCAAAGTAGTAAATGTTGCATGGAATCCAAGTACTACTGATGCCTGGTACTGTATGCCTACAGTAATCTGAGCTCCTCTGTAATGATGTATGACATTCGCTTTGCATGCTCGGTGCTATATTTTATCCAGCATTTGGATAGCATAATATTCTGACCTTGTCTGATTGGTGATCTCATTTACCATGAATGTTGCAAGAACAGTAAACAAAGCCTGGAAGAATTGTCAAGCTGCCAAGTTGTATTGTTCTGTATCTTTTCAAGACGAAGCCACAGAAATTTATCTGTCTTGACACCTTTGTCTCTTGTATTAAGAAAGCCTTAACTAACTTCTCTTTAGTTCTGTGGTCTACCATCCAAAAACGCCACTTCTCATAAAGAGAACAGGTGGAAAGGCTTTTAAGGAGAGGCCTCAGGGAGATGGAATAAGTTAGGAAAAAATAACAGCAGCTAAATTGTCTAAGGGATTCCAAGACTGACAAGAGTGCATCATAAGAAGAGTGTATGAAACATTTAAATAAAGCTTCTGTATTATAATTTATACATAACTGAGAATTAAGCTAGTGTGTAAATGTGTTGTAGAGATAATTTTTTTTTTTGCATGACTTCCACAGCCATTTACAAATGTCAATGATTGCAGGAATTCTGAAATGGTTTTATTTTATTATGTTTTCCTTTCACCTTCCTCTCTCACTCCCTCAAGAAACCTATAAAAGAGGAAAGTTCCACTCTCTTCAAACCATATGGGGGTTTTGTATCTTATTCCTGTAGGCTCTCTGGAAATTCGGAACTTAAATCTGTACATAATTTACTTTCAGTTGAATATTGAGCTTGTTTTATTTGGATTGTTTAAATTTTATGTGTGAAAGATAAACACTGGGTTATAAAATCACATCTTGATAATGTAGTTGTACTTTAGTCTAATTGCTTTAGCTGGCTTTTGTAGCTACTTTTGCTTTTAATGGGAAGTTGCTAAAGGCAGTACATATCTTCAGTAGGTATTTATAAACAATGAGAACTTCAAGAGTGAACGAAATATATAACAAAGTGGCAGTCTGAATAGAAAATGTAATTATAGCATACTTTTACTGGGATTTGGATGTAAAGTCTCTTATTTATAACAAAGTTAATCATCTTCTAGTTGAACAGTTAAATACTGAGGACATCTCTTTTTTGAGTCATCTTATGCTTCAGCCAATTGACAGAAGATAAGCTTCTGTACCCATCCCTCCCAGCACTTTCAAAGCCCAGTAGAGCTTATTATAAATGAATGACTCATACATAGGGTGGAACAAATGCACCATTGGTAGCCTACAGAGATAATAACACTGACCTCTGGTCATTTTACAAGAGAACTCTCTCGTGTAGGTCGACTTCCCACTGCTTTAAACCCAACCTAAATAGACTATTCATGGGGAACTGGATTGACAGATTAGAGATTTATATGCACAAATATAGGCATTAGCAGCATGGTCTCTGCACTTCAGGACACAAGAGGTAGTTTAAATATCTGACCACTAAAAGCAGAGGGACATTTTTCTGTAAAGAAATAGGTTTGTAAACTTCCTTCAGACTTACCAAAATATGTAGAGCAGTCATAAAAGTCCAACCTTGAAGTCTGTGTTTATGCAGGACTTCAAATAATCTGAAATTGTCTGGAAATAAGGGTTATGATAGCATTGCCACTTCATAGGTGCTGTTGGCGTGGTAAAAAGAAGACAAGATTTTACATTCTAAGTCAACAAATGCTTAAAAATGCATTTTTTTTCTTTCTCTCTTTTAGTACTCACAAAATGAGTTGGCAAGAGTAGTTTTGTAAAAGTACAAAGTTTAACATTTGTCAAGTGATATCCATGTTAGGAGGATCTTGAGATACTAAATCTAAGCTCTAGAATATGAAAGCGATTAAGTGCACTAGTTCAAATTTTTACACTAAGAAGTGTGATCTAAGTGTGTCAAATATCTTCATCTTCCAACTGTAAGTATTAATGCTCATGTCATGCAATTTGTCAGTAGAACTCGTCCATCCAGTGTGTACTAGGAAGAAATTTAATTTGTGCTTTTCTGCAGAAAGAGATGTTTTCTTCTGCCTGATTTTAACAAAAGGTTATATTGAAAGGAATGATTTCAAAGCAGATGACAAATTACTGAAAAGACATTTTTATTGTATAATAGCATTCTCCCACCAAGGAAAGAAAAACAAAGAGCAAGAGAGAGTGGGAGGGGGGAGAAATTTCCCCCCCGCAACATTCCCTAACACTAATTCAAGTAAAAACACATGAAGAGACAACCTTCTGTTGTTTTTTTCTTTTGCTGTTCTTTTCATTTCTTTTAAAAGATGAAAATCTTAACAGATTTTTTCTTTTTTCCTGGGCCTTTTAATACAGAATACTATGACATGCAGTTGGATCCCTCAAA
>JAOXJM010000001.1:133940930-133956114 GCA_026413425.1 Tringa solitaria
ACATTCATAGAAAAGCATGCCAAAGAGGAGAAGAAACCCACAACCCTTTGCAGATCTGAGATGTCTGCAAAAAGACAAATTCATGTACACTGGAAGAAAACTGGTTTTGCTCTAGGTCCTGCAAGGAAGGTGGTCCAGTCAGCATGAATTTTGTCCTAGTTGTCATCTTAAGATTGTGGATACGCTGGTTTAGATGGGCTCTGTGTGGCTGTGCAGAATTCAGAGGAGGCAAGGATTTGGAAATCCTGACAGCCTTGGGGATCACTGTCAAAGTCCCAGTGTGGTCAAAATGTTGCCCATTTTATTTTTACACCAATTATACCTCTGTAATTAGGGTCTAAATCCATCAGAGAGTTAGGAGAGTTTTAAAATTGGCATGACAGTGGAATTGGGCTCGAATGTGCAGTAACTATACCACAAGAGGAACAACAATCTGGAATTAATTAAACTTACTGACTTCAGTGACATTTTATAATGTATCCTTCTAATTACTCTGTATACAGCACATTGTGAATTTTGAAGAGCTAGAAATTGAGTCTAAAATACCAAGATATATATATAGAAAATATTTGAGTGGTAATTTTCATTCCTGAAATACGTAACCTCCATGACTATTGGTTTCATTGTACTTTTCAGTCTTTGTTCCTTTTAAGGAAAATGCTTAACTTTTAAAACACTAATTTTTTTTTAGTACATTAATGATACAAGTGAACACTGAGATACAGCCTGTATGTGCTCATGTTTGTTTTAGAATAGCGTAAATTTATATGGATCCAATCTAATACCATATATAAGAGAAACAAATTATCTAAATACTAAATCGTATGTAAAAGGCCTTTCTTTTTGGTGCAATAAGTGTATTTCCACTATCAAAAGAAGGAGTAGGTATTATTAACTCCCAACAATGCCAGTATTTTCCAAGATCATATGTATAACAAAGGAAGAGAAAAGGTTTCTGGATGTGACTCCAAATTTATGCTGCAGTAAATGCTCTTAATAGTGTATTTTTTTCTTTATGCAATGCTGTGAAGCTCTGGTTTGCAGAGTTTGAATCACAACTATCTGTATAACTGTTGCAGTAGAAGTTGAAGGTGAAGAAATGATAATATGGTACTTGAAATAAAGTGGTTTTGCTAAAAGAGCAGTGAACATTGTCGATTTAAACAGAAATAGTCGTTAAACCTCTGCTGAATTTACTTCACAGCTTGATGAAATAGTCTCTTGCTTGGGAAGGCAATATGCCTGTCTAATCTTTAGGCTGGTCAGCGAAGAGAAGATTTAACTTTCCGTAGTTTCAAGTACTGCTTTTGACATTGTCTTTGTGATCCAGTGACACTGTGTTAAATGGTATTAGGACCTAGATTCAATAAGGCGGAAAATAGGATGGCCTATAAACAAGTGAGGCAATTGCCTTGTACAGAAAGACACACTGAAAATATTTCTTGTAATCTAACCATGGCTTGGCATGACCTTGCTCTGACACCATGACTCAATGACACAAACTTATCCTCGGGAGAAGTGGATTTTTAAAGCCTATTATTAACTTCCTATGGGACAAACAACCAACTGGAGAAGAAATGGGGTTATTTGTGGTTGTTTATTTCTTTCTCTTCCTGAAAATTCTCTGCCTTCTGGTTCTTCCCAGTGCCTGGAGCCCTGCAAAGAGTCCTGGGACCTGAAGAAAAACCATTGTCAAAGCTTCTGTGAGGTATGTCAGCTCAAGGGCATTCTTTCTCACTTTGTTCTAGCTGTCTCTTTCACTTAAAGTATTAGCTTCAAGGAGACAGCTAAAAAACACAGGATTTTTACAGCATTTACCTTCATTCAAATGGATACACATAAAACAATTTAGTCATATTGTCTGAGTTTAAAAAAAATAATTTTTTTTCTGACCAAATGATTTATTTCAACTTGAAGTTTTAAGACATGATCCAGCCACATTTACATAGCCTCTCTCAGAAGGTGGTGTTAAATCCGTCCTGTAAGATGCTATTTCTACCACGTGCCCTTCTATCTCTTCTGGCCATGTGTAAAAAGAGTATCTTTGTTTAAAAGATAAAATGTCATCGTATGAAAATCCTTGTGCAGGGTAGGTAGAAAAGATGGCTTTCCTGTCTATGAAAGTCAATCTGATTTCCAAAAGAATATATCTCTAGCAGTAACTAGGTTTGGACTCTTAGTTCAGAAACCTACTATGAAAATGCATAATTGTTCAGGAACAAGTCTTTGGAAAACTGTTTCTGAATCATGTTTCAGAATAACCTTGTGAACAAGCAACCCTAGATCAGTTAAACTAGTACAAAAAAAGAGATGGTTTTATAGGATTTAAAACATGGCTCTGCTGAGTTGGTGGAATTGAGCTGTTAGAGTCCTTAAGTGCTTTTCAGTACAAAATGGAAATATCATCTCAATAGAAAATTGCTTTATTATAACTAAATCAATATAAAGATACAGCTTTATTCAAGGCTTTTCCTATAAAAAAATAGAAGTGACCTTAATTGATATATTGATCTCACTGATATACTGATTTAACTCCTCCCTTATCACTGCGGGCAGTCCTTTTCTAGTACAAGAGCATGCAATTAAATGATTTTAAGCATCATGAAGATGATTAGGAAAAGGTGTAATTTCAATTTAAAAAAAAATGTAGATCCAACTATATGTAAATAGGGATTACTGGATTACTGATCTATTTAGTTAGATTAGAAGATAAAGTAAAACATTTCTCATGAAAGCCAATCCTTGTAAGAGTTCTTTAACCCAGATTAATTGCTGCTTCCTCATAGGGTAGTATAATAAAGCAGTTTAGTGGATCTAATTTATGTCATTCTTGTGTATCACTTCTCACTTAGGCTGTGTGTTTCCAGATATGGGTGAAAATAGGTATAAAATTGGTTTAAAAGGAAAACATTTGTAGAACACTGTTCTATTGTAGTTAAAAACAGTGAGCATCCTTCTTTGATTAGTGTTTTCTGGTTGAAGCTAAATTTAGAACTTCAAAGGCCCATAATGAAGAGCAGCACATTTAGCAGCTAACTGAAAAATGAGCTGTGAAATAGGGTGAGGAAGAGAAGCCTTGAGGACGTATTATGCCTCAGGGAGCTATAAAGTTTTTAATTAAGTAGCTGCAAATTTGTGATGTTTTAGGATTTGAAATTAGCTTCACACACCCCCTGCTCCCCTCCTCCCCCAAAAAAAAGCACAGGACCACTTTCCTTTCTCACTCGCATATGCTCCATAGACACTGATTGAATTAAACAAGGCTGTTTTCCTTTGAGACCATTTTCAATTTTTTTGTATTTTGTAAAAAATCTGGAAGCAACAATTTAGCTTTGTGTTTCTCAAGGTTCCTGCTTGGTGTGTTACTTCCGATCTACTGAATGAGTGTACTAATGTTAAAGAAACCTTATGTGTGAAGAAGAAAAGGAAATAGTTTACCTAACTCCTTTTTTTTTTCCCCCATAAATTCAATTTCCTGCTGGCGTAGCTTCTTAAACAGCTAAACATGTGATCAGGTGCATTCCAATGGGGGGAACAGCAGGAGTGCATGTCCAATATCTCCTATTGACTGGGGTCAATAGGTGTTATAAGGACTGCTCATTGTGGCAGCCTTTACGCTGGTTAAGCCGTAGCACCCAAATGCATCAGTAAAATCCTGATTCAAAAATTCTGGACTGTTCTGTAGGACAAGATGGGAGAGGTAACATGGTGGCACATTCTTGGACCACAGTGGCTTTGCAGAATAAACTGAGACATAGTCTGTGACACACCTGGGCCTCCATACTAGTGAAGTATCTCATTTTGCCAGAAATGTGAGAACAGTAAAAATAAGAAAATAAAACATTTGAATATCGAAGGAGGTTGCAGAAGTTATATGAATATTTGGATGGAGAGTAGGTTATAAATTCCTGTCTAGGCTTAGGAGTCTGTAAATCAGATCTGTCAGAGTGGAAGGTTTTTGATTGCTCTGAGGTAGAAAGGCAGGCTATAGATAACCCCAGTTACATGGGTTGCCCATCTACAGTGCCACCAATCGCTATAAAGGAATCACTTTAGCTGTTTTTGCACCAAACTAAATAAAGCATCAGATAAAAGAGAAGATGAAATCCCCGTGTCCCATGCAATGTTCTCCTCAGGGTGCTAGATGCTGTTTTTAATACAGTTTTAAGTGAACCTTGCAGACCTCTAAGTAGTACACATGCTGTAAAATGTCTATGTTTTGAAGCAACCTCTGATATACCTAGGACTTTATTTCTCAAAGAAGTAGCATTTACTTTGATCTTTAATCAATATATTTAAGGCTAATTTTAATCTGTATTTTCTGCTGATCATTTTATCAGAAATTTAGTTCCAGTTCCACGGAGAATTATACAATTATTAATATGTTGGCAAGAACATAAAGATGCTGCAAAATCTTCTCTTACTTAGCCAACTCAGTTCAAACCGTATAATGAAACAAGATTTCACTTATTTATCTAGAGTGGCATTACATCAGATATTGTGGGTAAAGGGAGGAATGTGGGGTAGTCCAAAAAAAAAGGCTCCCTTGCCATTGCTTCCCTTTGTATTGGGAATGTTTTTAATCTGTCATTGAGCAACTTTGTAGCTAGCCGATGTGAGGAAAACAAGGGAAAGCTGGCAGACATAAAGAACTTTATTCCGTTAAAGATGGTGGTCTTACTTGAGGGAATTCATCATTCTGTACTTGGAATGCTTTTTTAGAAGTGGCTTGAATATATAAATCTTCAGGGATAGTCTTGCAAAAGCTGAAAATCTGAATTTTCCTTTAGGAGGTCTTGGAAAACGTACAACTTTTTTTTTTCTTTTTCCCTGTTGAAAATTTTAAACAATTCTTTTGTTTTCCCTTTAGCCTCTTTTCCCCAAGAAGAATTATGAATGCCTGACTAGCTGTGAATTCCTTAAGTACATCCTGTCTGTGAAGCAAGGGGACTGCCCAGCACCTGAGAAGGCCAGTGGTTTTGCAGCTGCCTGTGTTGAAAGCTGTGAAGCTGATAGTGAATGTTCTGGAGTGAAGAAATGCTGTTCCAATGGATGCGGTCATACGTGCCAAGTTCCAAAAAATCTGTACAAAGGTAGAGATTATTAATATGTAGTCATACTGGGCTAATAAGTTCAGGCCATAGTAAAGTCTCCTAGAAAAACGACTTTCATTTCAGAGGAGTTTGTATAGATGGGAAGAAAAAGGAGAGGCGCCTGTGGAGATGTGACTGGACACTGAAACGGTGGAAAGCCAGAGAAAAATGTTGCTCAAGTTTCTGAATTTTTTTCCCCTTATGAAGCCTGTGTCTGGAAATCTGTGGAATGTAAACATGTGGCTATTATGAATCATCTTAAGCAGAACACACTTGCCAATTTAGGTGAAATCTTGCTTAATTTGATGCAGATGAGAGAGAATGCAGCAGGAAAATATTTAGCGATAAATAGTTCAAGTCCTATTAATCACAAATAACATTTATGTTTATAAGCCAAGCAGGTTTATACCAAATAGGAAGCGTGAGATAATCTGGTAAAAGAGCAAATCAATGCAGTATACTTGGCATTGGTATTCTTGATGACCTAAGAACAAAGTAGTGAAAGATATAATATCAACATATATATATTAATTCATTATTTAAATCTAAGACAATCTTATTCAAATTCTTTTAATCTATTTGGGATTCTGTGAAAAAGTTTTTTCTTGACATCCATCAGCAAGAACATATAGACTAACTCCAGATCTGCTTAGACAAACTCCAGATTTTAATTTGTTGGAATTAAAAAAAAGCTTTATACAAGGAAATATTCTGAAAATGAGCTCCTAATGCAGAACAATGGCTATTTATGAAAGGCATTTTCTTGTTCCAGAGAGTTGGAATGTTTTGTTAGAAATCTATTCTCCTTCACTTCAGTGATTAAAAATAAATATTGAGCAGTTATTCTTCTGATAGCATGGGCTCTCTGTGGAGAGCCTAATCAGCAGAACTCTCAACTAAGCTCCAGGCTTAGGTCCTAATCCAGACTTATTTCCATCTGTGGATGGAAAAATTGGAAAATATGGGAAGGAGATGGTGATTTTATTTTTAAGTTCATTGCTTTAACTGAAATGTTGATGCATCTTTTTGAATGTCCCTAGTGATGAGAATGTATGTTCAGAAATAATGTACTTTGGCTTTTGAATCCTCTCTTTGAGTGTACAGGATGGGCAATCAGAAAGCACTGTCTTATTTACTTACATAAATGGAGAAAATTTGATCTAGAAGTCATAGAGGTTGAGTAAGCATAAAACTGATGAAGATAATATTCAAAGTATTTTGAACAGTAAGCAATACTATGGTTCAGATTTCCAGTGCAGAAGGGAAATTCTTTTGCTTCCAAGATACTTCAGAGCGACCCCTTTAAAACTATAAGGAATTAATACACTCTTCTACACAACACTTTTCAAAATGAAACTTAATGAAATGGCTCACTTAGTTATTTCTTTCATATTCTTGAGACAAACGACCAGAGTGATAAATTGTCTTTCATATCGTATATCTAATGATTTACATGATCAGGCTCCAAACCACAACTACAAAGCATCCCAGTAAATGCAAGAGCTGGAAAAGGTAAAAAACCAAACCAAACAAGTAAAAAAACAAACAAATGGAATAAGATGACATGCATTTGGAGAGGACATAAGATATGACAGGATATGATAGATGGTATAACACCACACTAGAAAGTCTACTGCTGTTCAGTCTAATTATATAAGAACAGAACTAACCTTCTCTAACACCTTATCACCTATCTGCAGGAGGTGCTTGCTCATAAAATCGTATATGTCTTGCAGAGGAAGGGAAGCCCAATACTGTACTGCTTTCTCAGCTGATGAATTCAGCTAATTAGCCTTTTCAACCTGTCTTTCTGCAACAAAAGACAAATAGAAGCAGAACAGGCTTGCTATTCATTTCCTCCAGGGGTAAATGACCTTCCTGTAGCTAAGGAAGAGCAAAGTCTGCAAGCATGACTAAGATCTGGTGCACAAGTTTAGTACTTATTCTTATCATTTTGACAGCACTCACAGCTAGAAAATGAACTCAGATTGAATCTATGAGTCTACAGAAGTTCTTACAGTTTCACTGCTTATCAACCTCTGGAGATTAGTTACAACAGCAGATATTAAATGCCCATCTGATTTGCTGGTTTTACAATCTGGATTTGACCTCTAGTACAAGTGCTAAAGCCCAATACTAAAAGAATGTTAATGTAAGTACACTTGGGCCAAAGTCACATATTGTAAATGTTGTTGGATTAACATAAAGAGTCCAGTTACTTTTTATCTTAATTGTTTACTGGCTTGCCCTCTCTATAATCTTCAAACTGTCTGTTCCATTGCATTTTTTTCATCTCTGTTGGGAGTATTACTAATCAATTTCATAGTCTTCACATTTTTATTTCCCTTTACTGGAGATATCAGATGTTCTCTCCTACTCTTCTGTCATCTGCCTTATCCACCTCCTTTATATTGTCTCAACTAGTGAAGGACTTCAGAAAGTGTCCCTTCTCCATGGCCTGCTTTTTTTTTTTTTCTTTCTATATGGACATAATAATGTTATAAATAACAGTAAGTGCCTAAAGTAGATTTGGTATTTCAGAAATAGAAATGTTTGCTTAGAAGTAAAACAGTTTAAAAATGTTTAAAAATGCAGAAAAAAACCCTAAAGAAGAGAAAGGGATGGAAAATGCTTGATCAGTTTGCTTTGTCTAACGTGCACATCTGCATCCCCAAGTAAGGACAAGGACATGTATCTTTTTCTACACTCAGCTGGTGACAGCTGAAAAAAATCACCCATCACCTTTTTCCTGTTCCGAAGTCAGTGATCTCTCAGATGTGATGATACACCTACTTGTGTGAACTTTCCAGGACCCCTTTTAAAAAAGATTTAGGGTTCATGCTGTCTAAACCAGCCTAACTAATTTTATCTGAAATGTGTAAGGGAGCAATCCCTACAGCAGACTAAATTGCAAATCTGGGCAAGGTAAATTTTGAAGAGAAGATTATGGCATTTAAAGGCTATGATGGTATGACAACATCAAAACAGGATAGCCAGAGCCAGATGATTATCCACAGTTTAAAGGCTCTTGTCATGCTTTAAGAAAAATAGTTTTGCATTAAAAACAATAGTGTACAGTTTTAAAGGTGTGAATCTCTGAGTCTTTGAACAACTGTGTTTACAATTGTACTGATGCCATGAATGTATCCTTTACTGTTCAAAACTCTTCCAAGGAAACTTTTGGAATTCCTGGGGAACCAACAGTTAAGGTACAGATTCTTACTAGTGTGCATTTATTTTTCATGGCACAGGAATGCATGTACCATCTGAAAGACACCTTTAGAAACATTTTGCCTGGGCTCTGGTATTGCACACATACAGCAATCGGTGATTTGAATTCTTCAGTTAAGCACCGCAGACTTCAGAGGACTAATTTGTTCCAGCATGATGAAAGGGCTGACTATTTACATAATAAAAAGCACATTGAAGAGTGATTGGATCTACACATCTGGATATGAAATTGATGGTGCTAGTCCTACAAAAGTATTTTAAAATGCACTTGTGCTGTGCTCTGGTTGTTTGTGCTGCTGCGCTCCATCTGCACGCAATTACGTAACAGCAGAGAGGCTGGGACACTTGCAATCAAGTGAATCCAACTGCCCCTAATGCAAAGCAGATGGAAATTTTCTTAACATGCAAATCGTAGGATTATTGTACATCATAATTAAAGAAGGATTTTCAAATGTGGAAATCTGAACTGACATGTTCTGTGATGTTCGTTGTGTTAGACTAAGACTGCTGACTGTTGAAGGATATCCAGGGTTTAAACTTCTGTGATAACAACCTTTAAGTACTGAATTTTCCTCAGGTTGATATTAGGTTTCTTCAGGGGCTACAATTTCAATTTTTATTTACTTATAGCTAATTGTGTAATCATATTTAGGAGAAGATCTCCCATAATATAAAAATGGCTCATTCACCTAGGGAAATTTTGGTACTTAGTCATCTGTGGCAGACTGAGTAGGAAACAATTTGTTGAACCAGCACCTACAGCTGGACTTATTTGGACACCCACCAAAATGACAAATAACTAAAGTGCATACAATAACTTGCTAAGAAGGTTTATATGTCAGCATAGAAATCTTATTTGTGACATAACCTGAAGTGACAAAATGCTGCGTACTCAAATATATGAGTTCCTAAAGTCTGTCTAGAGAAATGTATCCAACACTTGATTTGTTGATTTAATCAGGAGAGGCCAAATTTGAAGAGTTGTTTTTTCCTTTGAGCTACTGCAGATGTTTTCAAAAAGTTGATGTTACCAGCAGTAGAAACAACAGAAATAACTGTCCTTCAGTGTCATCGTGTAATGAGAAATTATTGTAAAATTTTAGAAAGAATCTTTGTATCTGAAAAGTAACAATTGGACAATATGCATTAGATCTAACCTAACTATTGCAAGATGCCTTGGAATTACCTTTCCTAGATCTTTAGGGAAGAGTGGAGAGTGACACATCATACAATGCAGCTGCATGTGAGTCAGTAACATCATGCTGTCATGGAGAACGCAAACAGCTTTCTTAGATATCTCATACTAGTGTAAGACTTATAAAACAATCCTGCTTCTCTAGTCTACACTGGTAAGAGCTTAGACACAGTCTGTGTCCAGTTTTAGTTTTGATTCCGGATGGGGGCCATGGGCCAACAGCAGAGTTTCCAGAGATGACTGCAAGAACGTTCAGCGGTTTAAAAGGAAAATGGAGTGCACTATGGTTATTAGACTGAATCAGAGGCACGATAACAGTCTTGTGGTACATAAAAGGCTCCTCCATAGAGTAAAGAAAAAATCTGTTTTCCATGATCCATGAACACCATGGACAAGTATTGAGTTTAGGATGCAACAGAGGAGACTAAACAAGGCAGTGAGAAAGCTTTCAATGGTAAGGATAGAGAAGTAGTGGAGTGGATTACTGATGCTATGGAAATTCTGTCATTAGATGTGTTTAAGGACAAATTAGGTGAAAAACTGAACAACAGGTATAGCTGATTCTGCTTGAGATGGAAGGATTTTTTCTCAAGGTTTTCAAAGCATATATGGGAAGTGTTTTCTGTGAAATCAGTTTTAGCTTACAACTTTCAGATCCTTTAGTTTTTGAATAAAATAAAGAAATAATTTTGAAGGTTTTTTAAAAAAAGTCTTACTGTTAGCAGAGATAGTTCAGCTATGACCAGTTCTGAAACTCCCATGCTCATCAGTCTAACTATCCCCCCTTTTTTTCCTTTTGACCAACAATCTCCTTTTTTTTTAAATTATTTTTTTATGTAGCTTCATCTACATATGAATCCCATCCTTTAATCCCATTTTGTAAATTACTCACATATTTTTCTCTGTACGTTCCTATTACAGGTGTTCCACTGAAACCCCGAAAAGAATTAAAATTCATAGAACTTCAGTCTGGAGACCTGGAGGTGAAGTGGTCTTCAAAATTCAATATTTCCATTGAGCCTGTGATCTACGTTGTTCAGAGGAGGTGGAACCAAGGAATCCATCCAAGTGAGGATGATGCTACCAACTGGCAAACAGTGGCACAGGTCAGTTCTTTGTAAAGCAATATGGACCCCTAGCTTCCAGACCATGATCTAAAGGTCCTTGTCAGATTGGAAAAGAGTTAGATCACTTACAAGTGGGGAGGCTCATGCAGAGGGATCCTTGTTTAGGGCCTCTCTCAAGGTCATGACAGAGCTGCAAACAGAATTAATCTCTCCAAGGCCTTATTCTACCGCTCAATGAACTGTTTTCTAGAGTTACTCAGGAGAAATGAACTTCAGTATTTTAACTTCCAATTTTTCAGTTACGAAAACATCCATCTTGTGGTATGTATTGAAAATGACTTCACAAAAAATGTGTGAATATATCAGTAAAGAAGTAAATAGTGGTTTCCTTGTCTCCAAAGGAAAAAGTACTCAGAGGTGTATGTTTTCAAAAGAGTTTATTTTGTGGATTTACTCTCTATAGATAAAAATCTATAGAACTAGCTGGAGGCTTGATTTTCATAAGGCCAGTGAGTGGCACTTTCTTGTAAGAAAATACTTACAGTCTGTTCAGATGGGAATTCTAAAGTCTCTGAAATCCACAAATCTCTTGAAAAATGTAGAATTAGATACCAAATTCCACTGAAGGAAGCACATAAGAGACATAGTCCTTTTGAAGTCAGTGGGACTCAGTGCACAATCTCCAAGGCATGTCTTATGTCTTATAAAAAAGATGGGAAAACACAATTGGTGAAAAGGCTTTTTCATTTTTTTAAAGTGAAACAAAGACTGGAAAAAAAGACTAAAAGCTATATTCTTTGTAAAGTTGGGTTTTTTTCAGATGTTACCCTCCCAATTTGGAAAAGACTATGATGTCATGCTCTTATCACTCAGTGCAATCCAGACTGAAAATGTAAGATTCATGAACAAATGTTTCTTAATGAGAAGCAGCCAACAGAGCATAAATTTTCACTTAGTTCCTTCCCAGTTTCAATCTGGTTTTTAACATGCTGACAGTCCACCTGGATGGCAGAGTTCCAATCGTTTATCTTAACTGCTTCACCCTCATCCCTGCTGACAAGGAAAGTAAAATGCTGATTTTGAAAAGACCTGTAAAATGTCGTTATAGCTATGAAAAAAAAAGGAAAAAAGAGAATAAATAGAACCATCCACAAACTAAAGGAAGGAGTTTAAATTCTGTGACAATCTGTGTTCATTCTCAATTCAGATTGTGTAGGAAAAAGCTGTCTTACAATATTGTTGATCTTGTGAAACTGAACACTCAGAAGTGAGGTTCTTAACTTCACTGTGGTGCTACAGGGGGCTGTCACTATGTTAGAGTTTTGCTCAGAAGTCACCTGCAGCAGATCCTGGCATGAAACCCTGCTTGTGCAAGCCAAAGGGAACATGCTCACCTCCAAACCTGATAAATTTGCAGTGACTTATTTATTATCTCTCAGCTGAGAAGCACATCTGCATTCTCCATATTTAGCAAATAACCTCCTGCCTTTGCTACTAGGAAAATACCATATAGCGAAAATGAGCCAGATCTGAATTACTCCCCACTGTTACCACGCCACATATACGTGCTAGACTGTAGAAGCCCAACTCTTCTGGCTGATGGATCCAGACTGCAAACCTAGCAGACTGCTGTGCTTTTTTTCTCATCCCAGAAACAGACCTCATGCACATTTTTGGAAGCATGCACTATATATATGCTCACAGTAGTGGAGCATATATGAACCTCTGCCTTCTTGCATTGGATTTACAGGAGAGTGTATTTCACAAATGTGTTCCTAGGCAAGAGTGACAGGAATCCTGACAGCTGCCTTTTCTGGAGGTCTATTACACGCAGGTGGAAGGGGCCGAGTTAATCTCTGTGGCAGGAGAAGCCTCCTCCAACTTTCTGAGAACTTCACTGTTCCTTCTACATCACAGGAGACACGTGTTTGATTGTGTGATGGACACGACTGGGGATGTCAGTTCAGAACAAGCTTCAGGATGCCTGACTGGCTTTGTGAACTGTGTGTACCTTATGGGACATACAGGCTGGGAACCCTTGAGGAGTGCTAGTAATCAGAATTTCTGTCTCTGTAGAGTAACATACCTCCATGGTATTTGTAGTTTTAGACATTCCACCAGGCAGTCAAATTTGTTAAATGTGGCTGCATGCGATAGGATTTATTTTGCAATAACAGCAAGAAGGATGGATATCCAGTTTGACTAGAGTAACTGTGTGCACAGCCTCAGGGCTTTTCTTGTCCATATAACTGAGATTTTTTCTTGTATGATTCCAAAACATTGGGCTATGAGACCTTAATTACAGATAAAGGCTGTGAAGAGCTCAGCCATTCAACTGAGAACTCCTGGGGCATTCCAGTCCAGGGGAGATCATGCTGACTTTTTCACTACTCTGTGACTTAAGCTAGAGAGCATGTAAAAAGCAGTTGAAGCTCAAATAGGCTGTGGGTGAGGATCTGAATTTGTCTGTTCCTGTGCCCATATGTAATGTAATTATGCAAAGTTATTGTTTGCATCTTCTTATAAGGAATTTCATAATATTCTATCAGAGTTCTTCACCCAATATTCTATTTTTATTTTATGTCCAAGAAGAAATGGGGTTATATTTTTCAATAATCACAGAATCATCAAATGCAAGTTTGGAAGGGACCTCAAGGACAATCTAGCCCAACCTTTCTTGGCAAAAGTATAGTCTAGTTAAGATGGCCCAACACCTTGTCCAGCTGAATCTGAAAAGCATCCAATGATGGGGAATCTACCACTTCCCTGGGGAGATTGCCATACACCGATACAAGTTAGGGGTTAACCTGGTGGAAAGCACCTCTGTGAAGAGGGATCTGGGAGTCCTGGTGGACAATCAGATGACCATGGGGCAGCAATGTGTCCTTGTGGCCAAAAAAGCCAAAAAAATGCTTTAAATGCAATAAAAAAAGGGTAGCCAGCAGGTCAAGCGAGGTCATCCTCCACCTCTACTCTGTCCTGGTGAGGCCACATCTGAAGTACTGTGTCTAGTTCTGGGCCCCGCAGTTCAAGAAAGACAGGGAACTACTGGAAAGAGTCCAGTGGGGGGCTACAAAAATGATCAAGGGAATGGAGCATCTCTCTTATGAGGAAAGGCTGAGAGACCTGGGTCTGTTTTGCCTGGAGAAGAGAAGACTGAGAGGGGATCTCATCAGTGCTTATAAATATCTAAAGGGCATGGGTCAAGAGGATGTGATCAAACTCTTCTCAGTGGTGCCCAGCAACATGACAAGTGGCAACAGACACAAGCTAGAACATGGGAAATTCCGTCTGAACATGCTTCTCTACTTAGAGGGTGGCACAGCACTGGAGCAGGCTACCCAGAGAGGTTGTGGAGTCTCCTTCTCTGTAGATATTCAAAACCTGCCTAGATGCATTCCTGTGCAGCCTGCTCTAGGAGACCCTGCTTTGGCAGTGGGGTTGGACTAGATGATCTCTAGAGAGCCCTTCCAACCCTTACCATTCTGTGATTGTTCCAATGGCTTATTGGAAACTTACCATTGCAAAAAAATTTCCTCTTGTGTCCAATCAGAATCTTCCCAGGAGTAACTTCTTGACTTCTTTGTCTCTGCTAGTGATGCCCCAGTTGATGCAACCCAGCATCCTGTTGGCTTGCCTTGCCATAGCAAAACACACTGTTCACTCATATTGAACTTGCTAAGTGCACCAGAACTTCCAGGTCCAATTCCACAGAGCTGCTCCCCAGCCAGGTAGATCCCAGCCTGTGCTGCACTCCTCGATTATGTTTTCCCAGGTACAACACCTTACACTTGTTGATCTTCGTAAGGTTCTTGTTTGCCTACTCTTCCAGCCTATCTAAGTCTTCCTGAAGGTTGGCTCTCCCTTCTGAAGTGTCTGCTTCCCCACTCACACACTTGTTCCCATCATCCAGATCACTTAGGAAGATACTAAACAGCGTTGGGCCCAGTATTGATCCCTGGAGGACCCCACTTGGGACAAGTTGCCGGTTAGAAAAGGAGCTATTTACCACCACCTTCTGGGTGAGGCCTGTCAGCCAGTTCCCCACCCACTGCACAGACCACTTGTCTAGACATAATGCATCGGTTTCTCCAGGAGGAGGCTGTGGAGAAATCCTTGGAGAAATTCAAATAGATAATGTCCACCACTTGCCCCACATCAACCGAGCAGGTTGCTTTGTTGTAGAAGGTGATCAGGTTTGTCAAGCACGGTTTGCCCTTGGTGGTGAATCTGTGCTGACTTTTCCAAATCACATGCTTTTGACTTCTGATAGCTTTGAGGAGGATTCATTCCCTAACTTTCCCAGGGACTGAAGTAAGACTGATGGACCTATAATTTCCTGCGTCTCCTATAGGCCTTTCTTGTAGATGAGGGTGACATTAGTTGGCTTCCAGTCGTCTGGAACTTTATCCTATGGAGTTTACTTTTCAAAGAACTTGCTGTTTTCTCTTGTCTTCACATGAGCTAATTGGCAAGTAATTTCTCATGTCTCATAAATTTTTACTTGGGATTGAAAAAATAGTTTTGAAAAAGTGTGTTTCCTTTCTATTGTATTGTGTTATCAGGGTTTTTTTATTATTTTTTTTAAGGAGCAAGGC
>JAOXJM010000001.1:133956214-133968367 GCA_026413425.1 Tringa solitaria
TATTGTATTGTGTTATCAGGGTTGTTTTATTATTTTTTTTAAGGAGCAAGGCTCAATCTATTAATACATGATTTATTTAACTCTCCAAGTATATAAAGAAAGCAAACACACTGAAAACAATTTTTGTTATTTTTCACTTCAGGAACAAAGGATTGTGTTAACTTTAGTTTTTTATGGCATATTTTTGGGAAAACTTGACATAACTAACCTTTTGACTAATTTCCATTGGTTAATATAAAAACTATGGAAAATAAGATACTAGTTAGCTATGATGTGCAGTGTCCTAAGTGGTTATTCCAAGTTTCTTATGCTACTGTTTTTTAAGGTTTAACCAGCTGAGCAGGACCTGGTGCACTATCCCATCTGAATACTGTGTAACTTGTCAACAAACCTATAATTCTGTTTGGTGCTAATGCTTTCTAAAAATACTACTATCCCTGTTTACATTGGAAACTTAGATAGTTAATCGTATTAGGTTAATTAATTAATTCAAATATACCAGGTGGGTTATTTTCAGACAGAACACTTCTGTGTTGTGTGAATGGATGTCAAGCATGTACACATGCACACACATATATACGTATACATATAAGCAGACAATAATGAAGTTTACTTATTAATTTATTCCTTTATTAAAACAAGTAAGGAGCAGAATTTACTGCTGGTTTGATTGTGACAAACCTTAGTGCCTCACTTTGGAGATGTCTAAACTTTGTGGACAACTAATCTTTTTTAAAACCCAAAGTTTCTGAGACGTCTGAAGTTCTGGTTCTGAGGATCACAAAAAGTTTCTGACGTCTTGACAGCAAGAAATCCCTGCTGGAGCTCACCACCAATCCTGTACAGTAAAGATTTATTTCTCCATCTCCCAGGAGAGGGCTTGCTTTGTTAAGCATTCTTAGGGAGTGCCCACCTTGTGTGGGATCTCATTCACTGGAAACAGGGGAGGTCTGCTGTCCTTTGATAGAGGAGTGGATGCAGCTCTGTCAGGTTTCTTCTGTATCAGAGGAAACATGAACTCAGCTCTTCTGATACCCTGGATGGTATCTCTTCACTCTGAACTGCAAATTCTTTTATCACTGTGTGTAGTTTCAAAAGAAGGTATAGAGCTGTGAACTCAGCAGGGTAAGGCTGTCCTCTCCTATTTCCATTAAACCTTTGCACTGCAGTAAGGAATCCAGGATTGATAGTGTGAAAGAAAGGGAATGAACATGGTGAAACAGTCCATTGATTACTGTATTACTAGTCAGTCCCCCATTGAGTGGGCTTACATTAATATGAGACAGATATTGAAAGGACTCTGAATATTATAATCTCAGTTCCAAACATATTTAAGTAGTGAGAACTAATTGAAACAATTAGAGAAAAAAAAATCATTATAACATTTAGGCAATATAAGATGTCTCAGTAGTATTTAGCACTTTTTTGAAATTTGTTAAATCTGTATAAAGGTTTCTTAGAAGTGTCAAAGTAGTTTATACTCTCTAATCTGGGAGTTACACCTCCTGCATGCCATTGAGTTTAACAGGAGCTTTGCCAACAAAATGAATGATGAAAGTAATAGGCCCAAGGCATGCTCATAAATTAAAATAATTTTGGTTCTATGGATTGACAGATTATTTGATCTTACAGTAATTCACAGTTGCCATGGAAGACTGACACAACTGAAATCCTTCCTTTTAATCAGTCCTAGCAGAATAACTGAGCTGATGCAAATGACAAACAAGATTCCTTAGCTGAGGAATTTGGGGTCAAGTCTATTCAGATTATGCTTGCCTTATAATTAAATTCAGCAAATCTATTTTTAAAAACCCACAGTATTTTAACTAGTTAATTACAATTAGATATTGATCCTACCCTGATCTCAGTTGCAGCAGTGACTTGAATAGATCCTTGCTTTTTTTTTTCTGTTAATATAGTGATAGTTTATTTCAGTCTACTTCACTGTCGTTTCTTATCTGTAAGGTCTTGTGTATGTGGGCCTGAACGTTGGAAAAAACTAGCACATTTGAGTACTCCATAAAATGAAAATAATGGTAAAAGTTGGTTCAGGTAGGGTCTTTCTTCCCTAGGGGAATCCCTTCATTGGATAAGATAATTCACTCTACAGGTAACATAAAAGCTAAAAAACGGAAAGAAGATAAGGCAGACAATGAAAGTATCAGGACTTTTAACCCTGCTTAAGGTAAAAAGACAAGTATAGTGGTCTCAATGGAGAAGGACTCTGAGTACCAGCAATATGTGAGAGGCTCAAAGACTGCAACACTTACCAGTCTGAGAGCAGTCTAGTTTAGAAAGGCTCTTTTTCCTTTACTGCACACACAAATGAAGTATCCACTTCCCTAAATTTTGCTTGTTACCAAATGAATAGATAAAGTGCAGGATAGCACCTGCAAATTGTATTAGTCAGGGCTCTAAAAATACATTACTGGAGAGCTGAAGCAATTTCCTCAAGTTGTCACTGTCTGAGTTAGGTCAGCAGCAGCTGACCAGTTTCTTACACAGACTGGAAAGAGCAAGAAGCAAAAATGATGCTGTGCCTTTTTTGGGGAAGTGCTTGGCATCATTGCAAGTAACATTGAATCCTATACAAGGAAGGTGGTTTTTTGAAGTTATAGAAAACAGAGCTTGTTAAAATAAATTGGTGTCACTACATTTTTAATGAGCTTGCATGTTTGGTCAGTAGTGATAATCAGTAATGATTTGGACATATACAGGACATCTGGTTCAGGTTCATGTGTTTTTTTGAATAAATAATTAAATTAAAATGCAATAAATATGACATCCTAAAATAAATTGAAAACTGGATAATAGAGAGGTAATTGCAAAACTAAAATCCTCAACAAGTGGATGAGTTTCTGATGAGTTCTGCAAAAATGCTGCACCTTCTGTACTTGGCAGTGATTCAGGGGTTACCAGGAGGCTGTGTTCAGTTCTTAGGAAAAATAAGAAACAGCGCAGAAGATAGCTTTTTAGAAGTTTAAAGGAGAAAAAAAGACACAAGAAAGCAGGGCTCAAACTAAGAGCACGTAAAGCACCTCCTACTGAAAGGGTTCAGAGTGCATCTACGCTTATTCCATATTTCAGTGGTTAAGGTAGAAATTGAACTCATGACATTAGCAGTCTCGGTAGGTGTTGTTGGAGAAAAGGTCATCTCCTATGACCTGAGAAAGGTCTGCAGGAAAGAGTTAAAGCTGTGAGTGTCTTTTTGACATAAGTGCCAAAGATCTGAAGAAGGCTTACATTCATTACCTGAGGGTTTTGTGTTTCCTGTGAACCAGAAAAGGCAGCTTCTCACAGTGCTGGATTTTGTGAAGCCATTTTGGATCCCTAATTCTCCAAGAATTGAGACTTGGAGAAATAAGTCCTGTGACCTGGGGCAATGAGTTCCCTGAAACGTCAACACCTGAACAGCTGGGCTTTATACACTGGTGAAGGTTGTGATAACTGGAAAACTAATTTTGTGAATTTAACACTTCACCAGTTTTCTAAAGGTTACTTTTTCCAGAAGAATGCAATGCACTGTAAAATTCGGTGGTTTTATGATTTTGTTTGTAGACATAAATGCTTTGCAGTGCAGAATGATGCTCAGAGTCGGGTGGGGTGGTTGCATACAGCCTGCCAACGCTGGTGCGTATTAGAGAGGTGCGTCTCCTACCCTTCAGTCTGATTTATAGGTATTGGTGGGAGATGACGCACGACTAGCCATGTCAGAACAACCAGTGTAAGCATGACATTTTCCCCACCAGACTACGGACGAGCGGGTTCGGCTGCTGGACATCCGAGCGAGCAGGTGGTACCAGTTCCGCGTGGCAGCTGTGAACGTGCACGGGACGCGAGGCTTCACGGCACCCAGCAAACACTTCCGATCCTCCAAAGGTTAGTTTTCATTCACTAAATCCGGTGCTCACCTTCCACTCACTCACACATGGAGCGCAACCGGATCTGCTTACTTTTGTGGCAGAAGGTTTTTAACAGGTGGGGTTTTGGGTAGTTTTGCCACTGGCTGTAGAAGTAGTGTGAGATTTGTTTGAAGTTGGCAAAGGAATTAAAGGTTAAAGATGTCATTATTCTTTTATCAGTAAGGGGTCTCAATGAATACACCTCCTTTTAAACATTTTCCGCATGGTTGGTATCAAACAACATGACCCTGACCATGAAACATGAAGGAAGTGGGGTTTCAGTGTGTTATTCTGAGAGCTTTATCTTATTTTTCTTTTTGGCATGAGAAATATGTTGCTGCCCTATATTTAGCAGAGTATTTAAATACTCTGTTGCCTATATCAAGTAATCGTAGCAGCATTGGTTTGATGGAACTGCACGCTCTCTTAATATAATTTTCCTCGTGCTAGCACTAATCGTACAGGTTTAAGAATAAAAAGGGTGTAAATGCTAAGTAGCACAATTCTGTTCATTAGAAAGGCATGCTGGCAAACCCACAAAGTATTGTAGGAATTTTTGTTGCCATTTCTGGTTTTGCAAGGGTTTGGGTAATAAAATAAATTTGAAAATTATTCCTGTGCCATTTAATGGTACTTGGAGGATGGGGGAGATGGAAACAGATCTCCTATCCTGTGAAGTTGCTGTCATTGTCCCTGGCGTGCCTCAGACCCACACGAAGCAAAATTTTCCTGGATGGCTCTCAGGAGTTAGCACAGGCCAAAAACTATTCCTGATAGACAGGTCGTCTGGATGTGGGCACCCTCTCTTAAAGGCAGTCGATAATGTGGACATAGCCAGACTGTGCTAGCTGACTTTAGTAACAAAGAATGAGATCTGTCACTCTTCACTCTACTAATAAAGGTAGTTTCTAATAGAAAGACTTGTCTTTGTTTTAGTAGTGACAGAATCTTCACACTGGTATAAAGCATACTTCAAGGAATTTATTTCCTCCTCTTTCTGCAGATAGAATTATCTTTCAGTAGAGGCAGTTGCCATCCCTGGGTTTCCATCCTAGCTTTCAACTTGCTGTTTGGCCGTAGTCAGTCCTAGAAAAAGCCTTACTGTAGATGCAGTTGTAGAGGCATGCAAGTGCTTTTACTGTTATGGATGGTTTAATTACTTACCGAATAAGTATACGTTAGACTCAATAATTTTTTGGTGCTATAACCACGTCTGTGGTAGGAAGGCTGGCTGGCATAGCTATCCCATTACTGCTGTGACCACAAAGCTTTTCAAGTATAAAAGAAGTAGTATTTTAAGAATTTATTATACTTAAGTAGCATATCATTTCAGTAACATCAAAAATGCAGTTCCTTCAAGCTGTGTTGAGCTTACTGCAAGACTCAGCAGCAACAGTAGCTTTGTCTTTATCAGCAACACTTCAGCAGATAGAGCACTGTGTTGCTGAATCAGGCACCAATGTTCATTTAAACTCAGATTATTGTCAGATATTTTACTGAGTCTGTAAAGATTTTCCAAGTATTCTGCTTGGACCCACTATAATTGCAATTACATAAAGGTATATCATGATATCACTTAGGTTTTGGCTTGAGCGTGACATTTTCAGGCGGGTTTTGTATTACTTTCCAAACAATTCATCTCCTTCTGAGTGTGCTAGCCACAGGAGTATATTGTTCAAAATACCTACATTGGTAATGAATATAAGAAAATCCATGGTAAGACATACTGAAGGTCTCTTTAGCCCAGTATCTAACCCCAGCCAAAGTGGGTTTTTGGAGAAGAGCGTAAGAGCAGGATAAGTGCGTAGAAATATTTCTTCAGAATAGCCTCCCAGCTGGCAGTGACATGTGTTTCAGGAGCTTGTGGTTTTGATATGATTACACGTTACATACTAGAATCCTTTTTCTGTGGTCTCCACAGTTACCCCTGAAGCACTTGCTCTCCTTGAGTGTTGTTCATGGCTGCCTGGTGGAGGTGGGGCACACTTTTTGGACTTTGTGACAAGGACAGCAGGAGCCAGTAGTATCTCTGCATGCTCATACCAAATAAAACAAAATAACGGGATCTTGATAATGACAGCAAATATGTAGCCAGCGCTGTTCAAAAGGCTTCTATAACAATCAAAATTAACAATCTTCAAATCTAAACTCCCGCCCTTGGCAGAGAATTGTGAATTGCCAGAAAAACAGCAAGGAGTTTGGTTAGGTATCAGCTGTGTAGCCAAAATGATCCTATTCTGGCAGCTTATTTGACTATTTTAGAGGCTTAGGTATTGTCAGTGGTTATTATAAAGATACCGTGTTTGCCACATGAAATGTGTAGGAGCGCTAGGTGGCACAGATGAAGATGCTGCTAGGTGGTGACAGCGGGAATGACACTGGGATGCTTCGATCGGTATCTCTTAGCCTCCATGTCCCCAAGTAGGCACTCATGTCGCTAAGAGTTATAGTGTCATATAGGCATATAATTACTACTTTGGAGCTCAGTGGGAAGTGGCGGCCCCTGCCTGGCAGAGAGGCAAGAAGCTGCTGCTCAGATGTGCCTGGTTTTTTTAGTGCCAGCATCTACTGGCCCCTGCTGAGCTCCTACAGGCACATTTAACCTCCAATTTGGAAAAGGAAAGCGGGCTTTGGCACATCACCTTTGGAAGGTTGCTGAGTGTCTGAGCTACATTTATGTGAAGTGCAGACAGAAATTCACATTAGTTCCTGACTGTTTCAGTTCACCCTGTTGTGCCAAGACCAAGAGAAGACTATTATCTTCGTCAGGCTTTACAGAAGTTTTCTTCAAAAAGAAACCCTTTGATCAGGAAACATGACAGCAATTCCTAAGACGGTTTCTCACACAAGATGCTGAACTTTTACCAATTGCTCATAAGTTATAATGAATAGCAAATTATTTGGGTTAGTTCTTTCTTTAAAGAACAAACATGATATATAATCTGAATCTAGGGAGGAGTAGGCACCACAAAGTCTCTGTCGCTAAATATTTTAAGTTGTTAAAAAGAACATTCAAAAACATTGCTGCTGTAATTATTTGGAGAGTGAATTTTGTCTGGTTACCACAATACTGTTTTATACTATTTTGTGTGTTTTGCAAATGCAAAAAATGTGATCTCTAAGGAGACACAACAAAGTAAGCTTTTGTTTTATTCAAAATAATGTTAAGACTTCTGAGGTATGTAGTTTCCATTAACTTTTCTATCACTAAATAAAGCTTCTTATTATCCAAATTAGTTAAATTTCCCAGTCATGAAAAAGACAAAAACAGGAAAGCAATACTATTTTATCAAGCATTCCAGCTTTCCATTCTTCATCTGATTGTGATTTGGTTTTATCCACTTCAGCTTTTGATGCTCTTATACTGTAAACATTTGAGGTGAAGGTTTATTAGCTGTTTTACACTGCCTCGTGTGTTAATTTATTGCATTGATATGTAAAGAAGAAATAATCAAAGTAGCATAGTTGAGATAAACTATGAAATATTTAGAGCTAAAGCAGAGATATTTTATTTCTGCTGTTTCTTTCTTTTTTTATGAAGGGTTTGTATGTGCTTGTCTGGCATGACCCTTCACAGGAATGAAGCGATGCTTCATTTTGCCAAAATTTGATTCCAAAGTTGCAAGAAAAACACGTTAGACTATGCCTATCTGTTTAAAGCAAATTGGCTAGAAGATGAAATGAAAACTGCACCTAGGAGGGTGTTTTTTTCCTAGAAGTAGAACTCTGCACATGGATTTTCAGATGGATACTGTCAGCTAAAACTGATCAAAACTTTCTGCTATTTTGACAGTGGTTTCCACTTCACTTTTCAGGGGTTTTAAATTGTGAGTACATGCCTTTTCATCTTCAACTGAGTGGCAAAAAATTGCAATAAAAGCAATAAATAAAGCTAACACAATGCCTGGCAGAACGTTTTTGATTCCCAAAGGTACAAATACATTTCTCTCCATATTTTGACTGGCTCTCTCCAAGCTGCTTCGTTTTCTCTGGAAGTAGGAGAAAACTATTCCTGAAATCCATAAAGGAGTCTCCTTAGGTGAAATGGTTCCTGTGCTTTTCTCCCATTAAACTGGCACTGGGAAGCCTAACCCAATGGGTCAGAAGCTGCTCAGCACTAGTAATACAACTTTTAATTTGTTGCATTTGGGTAAGATTTTAGGCTATTTTTTTCTAGCATTTTATGATTTCCGCTGAGAATGAACTCTTCATAACAGAGATGCAGTCGACTAGAGGGATCAGTGTTACCCATTTCCATTTAATACATTATCTTGCTGGTTTGTAGTTAGGTACTGTGCCATTTTCAGAGACAAAAAGAGTCTGTAAGATGAACTCAATGAGCCCAAACCATCCGATCCTTCTACCTCTGCTAAAGGTTTTTATCTTCAACATGAAGGCACTTGCTAGCATACACAGGATAAATTGTCAAGCAAAAGGAAGCAGACAGCATTGTTTTCACAGCACATAAGTACCATGCTGGATGTGATTTCATGCATACATTACTGAGTGTTAGTAAAACCAGAACAGACACCCACTCCCGGCAATAAAATTCTTTCTGTTGCTCCTCTGGGACCAATGATTTTTTTATACTGTTGCACAGCTGGTTTATGTGTGCCATTTCCATTGGGCAAAGCCAGTCCTCCTGCTTATGCCTTGGAACTGTTTAATGGTTGGAAACTTCTCTGTAGAGCAGCCTCAGCAGATTTTTAGAGTTAGAGGGTCTAATGCTTAATAGGAGATCCATTTTAAGTCAGAAAAAAAAGCTCAGTAAAAAGGGTTTAAGTTAGAGTCAAGCTTGCTATCACTTTTACAGCTCAGAAGGAGAATTCCTGTTCCAATGTCATTATTTTTTTCTCTGACACATATTCCAATCATTTACTGTTTTTGTTACAGTTGCCACATTTAAAGCCAAAGTGGATGCAGTGAAGCAGTGTGTGATGTGATTCTTGTGTATAGCTTGCCCATACTTTTTTGATAAGGTTGCAAAGTGCTTCCAGGTCCTATTGATTGAAATAATTTTGTAAAATATAAATTTTCTATCACTAACTATACAAATATGAGTATGGGAAGATGTGAATTTTGAAATGGTGATTATGTGAGGGTTTTCTTTTTTTCTTTAATTTGCAGCAAGGAATCCTCCCTTTTGGGAACTGGAGACAGAGTTTTGCTTGTGATGGCTGAGTAGCCAGTAAGACAAGAATTTAAGTCCTTTGGGTATATTCAAGCCAGATACAATCCAGACAAATGCAGTACTTACTCCATGTGCTGGAACAGCAGCTTCAGCCTTGACCTAATGAAGCTATCATTTCTAGCAGTGAGAAGTGATTTATTTGTCAGGCTGCTGAGACCAGAATTTTTTTCCGATTTGAGGACAGCTGTCTGTGCCAAATTCTAGTATATATGTAATGACTTCTATTTTATTTGAGTTGTAGCATAAACTGCAAAGGAAAAGCTGCTGCTAGCATCACTCTTTCGGCAAACCAAAGACTTTGATTTAACACTCAGATAAATTCATGTATATAAAATTTCAGAACTTTAAATTTGAAAAACTGGCTGAAAAACTTGAAAAAAAGTAGTTTCTATTCCAGTATTTTAATGCTCATGTATCTGAATTATACATGTAGGCAGTCGGTCAAAACAATCACAGACGTATGAAGACTAACAGCAGAATGGCTGTTAGCTTCATGGTCAGCAGAATGCCAGTTTGGCTTCATGGTCAGGTTAACAAACACTGTATGTATATAAGCTTTATAATCCAGTTATTAGACCTTGAAGTATTTTAGCATGAGATGTATACTGCTTTTAATGTCTGCATAAGCATAACAGAGCACCTTGTTGAAGCATGACTTCTTCATTCAATAATGCAAGAGTGAAGATTTAAAAAAAATCAGAAAAGAAACCAACTAATCTGTTATCTGGTAACTGGCAGGCATGTATTATGGAGGACCATGCTCTTAACAACTATTCTGCTATTCTTTCTCACGTGTTTGTTTTGCTGGTGAAACTCAGTCCTTTCAAATGAGAGAGAAGATTAATATTCTTGCTTTTTTGGCTTACAGAAGGATAGTTCTGCCAGTTGTAATAGTGATAAGCATCACAGAAATATATAGAACTAGATGAATAAATTATATAGTGGTATTGAAATACTTAATATGGAATGGATTCTCAGCTGGTTAATGCTCATTAAGCAGCTTCGTATTTCAGGTTATACACCTCAAATCCAAGAAATATTTTACTGTTTTTGTCTACAATCAGGCAGAGTTTTTTCAAATAATTAAATGCAAAATTGTAGTAAATTAAGTTTTGTTCGTCTTTGACATCTTACTTCCTTCTGGTTTGTTATTTTCTCCAGTTTAGTCTACTAGTTTTTAAAAAGCTCGTCTTTTTAAAGTGGCACTTTCAAATGTCTCGACTGTTCATGTCTGTCACCTGCAGATCTCCTCCCTTTTCTGTCTTCTACTGCTATCACCACCACTTTTCCTCCTGTTCAAAGACATTTTTGTGGATGACATGTGAGGCTTGCAAAAGAGACTTTGAAGAAAGGGAACACTCAGGAAAATGTTTCTGCTATTGCTGTATTATTTCACATGTACATTCCTTTTAAGAGGGTGTTCTTCCTTTCCTTAACTGTAATTAACTGATGATTTTTAATACAATGTTTACATTCTCCCATAGCAAAGAAGAAACACTACTAGGCTTTCTTAAAAATACAGGACAGTGTTTTATCTGATGACTGGACTGTTCTAGTGAACACAGAAGAAATGCTACTGATAAAGTATTGTTTTCAATAAACAGTGCAATTACAAAAAATAGAGGGTGAAATGCAGGTGTTATAAAGTGGAAAAAATGATCTGTTGATTTCAGTATGGACATAATTCTTCCTTACTGCTTTCTTTTTCTGCTTACGATGCTGAGAAAAACAGGGGTGTTTGAACTTACCTTAAAAGAAATAAATCCCGTGATTCTGAGACATATAAGAGCTCTGTTCTGGTCAATAGCTAACTTTGTACAAGGAAAATTACACACTATCTTGCATTCTTATGGGGACAGAAACATTTGAAAAGGAAGAATGTAAATTTGGTCATTTGCTCTTAGACCTAGGAAAAATTGGTGAATAAAACTTCAAAATATTTTAATCATGTAAAACACTTTATCCAGAAGAGCTATTTCATTTAACGTTTTGATTTTTTAAGGACTGTCAGAGTCTTTTATAGATGCAGAATGAAGACAGACATGTTTTATTGTTAGAAATGGTTTTGCTTATATCTGACCATTTGTGAAGACATATTCTCTAAAACACTTTGATTCTCTCCCATATGTTATATATTCATAATACATGATGCATAGTACTTCTGGGACATAACCTGAATAATTCACCTGTAGTAATATGATCGTGTTGCACTTCAGGTTATAAATGTTTTATTGCCATAATACAATGTCGTATCACATATAAAAACCCTAACATTTTAAATGAGTGAAGATGAATACTTAATAAAGATTTTGGATTGATGAATCATGATTCTGTATTTATTGTACCTAAATTTCATTTTTCTATCTACTTATGTTATTAAACATAGAAGTAAATGAAAATCTGTGTTAGAGAACAGTACAAACCATTTAATTAAATTAATCTCTTAAATATATCCCCTCCAATATAAATAGCTTTGTGCACTTTAAGGTGGAGTTGTTGGCTACTTCACAGATAAGGAAATAAGTGTAAGAACAGTGCTTCTCCAAAGGCAGAAAAAAATTAAGGGAATTGGCTTGCAAGATGATTAAAAAAATAAGAGAGAAGAAATAAGGAATTCCTATTGTTTTGAAAATTAAGTTAGATTTCCAGAATTCTTAAACTCAAGTATGCTTTATAACTTTTACTGCCAAAAGTTGTGTTGAATTATATGTGTGAGGAATCAGGGGCATCCATTACTATTTAACTAAAATGGCATGTGTGAGGAAACATGAGCATCCATTGTTATTTAACCAAGAGTCCTGTTAAATAACAGCAATAAGCCATTATTTCACATCTGCTGATCTTTAAAAAGGAAATGCTGTCTTTATTAATTCTGAATGTGTCAATTTCAATGAACGAAATGATGGAATTTTTCAGTGAGACCGTTTGTCATAGGGATTATCTGATGAATTTAGTATGCCTGGAAAGTTTATTTAACAGCTCATTTACCATTATAAAAAGATGCAGGTGAACCATGCAGTAAATGAATGCCTGCTGTCCACTCTGCACACCTTCAGTTTT
>JAOXJM010000001.1:133983031-134000075 GCA_026413425.1 Tringa solitaria
ATTGTCTGATAAATCAACCAAACAAGAATAATGAATTAAATTACAGGGAAGAATAAAATGCAAGGCAAAGCAAACAGAAAGCTGCCATGAATGCTTTTAAAACCAGATCTTAGGAAAACAAAATTAACTTTCACTTAGTTCAGGGAGATAAATGAAGTGACTGTATATGCTGACTCCTTGTTTGCAATAAGGTATTTCATATGGCAGGTTTTAAAATAATTGAAAGCTTTCCCTGTGTTTTCCTATGGTCCTTTCTCACAGAACTAGTGCCATTGAAGCTAACAAAACCCTTCAATTCCAGTTAGAGGATCTACCTATTATTGTAAAGAATTCAGCTGTAGTTGCTTAACACTAAGGAATTATTTAGTTTGGTACTGACTGTTGCACTAGGAAGATCAGTGTTTGAGCAGCTGGCTGTTTTCTAATTATAGATATTTAAGCAGTAAAATATTTGTACTTGAAGGTATCACTGTGTTGCAGATGGTTCTTTCAACAAGAGGACCTTGCTGTTAATTATAGTGAAGTATACACCAATATATTTCCCTCATATTTCTATGCGAATACAGGGACATTAGCTCAGCAGAGGCTGGTTGTTTGGGTACACATAATGTACATTTGTATTTAGTGATTTAATTAGTATAGCTTGCCCCAGGCACAGGAATCTTTGACTAGATCAACTCTTTAGAAATTCACCATTAGACATTGCATAATTTTGCTTTTCCACATGTGCTACAGCTGACTCAGATGCCTGTATCCTATGGGCTTCCCCAGCATCCTGCCTGGGGAGGTAGGTAATGCTGTCAGCTTTAGCTGTTGTGGGAAATTTTTCCAGAGTTAAAAGAACATCCTGTATTCTGTCAAAAGTATCCTCTGTGTGATTCCTACTCCTCCCTGACTTTGTCTTACCTAGAGCTAATGTAGTTCCAGGAATAAATTTTTTTGTTATTCCACTAATGTTTTTTAAAATCTCTGCCTTTTTGCTGCCTGGAGACACTGAAAGGGGGAGCATCTGACTATCTCCAGTTGTACTTTATAAACTGACTGCAGAACTTGGACCAGTTGGTTTATGTCCAAATGTGACTTGCTAGCAGTGCTTAAAACGTTGCTGGTGGGAGTCATGAAAAACATCAACAAATAATACAATTTGGTAGAGCAGATAGTATGCAACTTCTCAAATAGTATGCAATTGATTAGTGGGACAAATAGTAAAGTTTTAAAATCACATTTACAATAGAGGCAACCTCAGTGTCATCTCCCCTGCAAATGAGACGATACTGGAGAGTCTTTTCAAGGGCACAGTTTACTGCATTTCTTCATGTTTCCACAGGAACAACAGAAAACCATTTCTGAATGCCTTTCACTCACTTCCAAATCTCCATTTCTTTCAGGGTAGGTGGTTAAAGTTCTTGGTGTGAGAGACTTAGGGGCAAGTCTGTCCAATGATTAGTCCCAGGAATGTTGTTGGAACTGATTCAAAGTCTGCCAGGAAATCAAATTATCAGAAGCCAAATCAGAAGTACCTGCTGTGGTCTCAGAGCTCAGACAGCACATAAGATTGATTTTACTTAGCAGGCACACACTGATGTCTGCCAATGGCAGATTGTAGCTGTACTATACTGGTTTGGTCCAGAACATTCATCAAACTAGTTCTAAAACTTTGTGTGATTGATTCCCTTCATTTTAAAATGTACATAGTGTATGCTGTTCACAAGCCTGAATCGTATGACCTGAATTGCACTCTAGAACATCTTTAATAATTCTGAAAGACTATTTAATTTTACTTAATTATGCATTTAAAAGAAGTCTTCTTTATATTCTTAAATTTGATGACTGAATACAAATCTAAACTTGATTTCTTTTGAAGTTACATTACAAGATCGAATAGAAATGTAATTGCAAATTGCCTGGTCCGTGAGTGCAGATAGACCATCATTATGTGGGATGAGTACCTGCAGATATACGTCCAATATTGCATTGTGAAATCATTTATCAAGACTTAACTCACTTCGAGGCATTGAAAATGTTAGCGGGCCAACTGGCCAAGTAATAAATAAACTCCTACCCAATTTTTAATTCTTCAGGAAAAATATGTTTTCAAAACAAGCATTTTTATGTTCCTTCAATAATACCTGTCAACCCAGAACACAGTTTTCTACATTTCTTATTACTTCTTGAATATTACCACAACCTATAAAGTTCATTATTTTAACAACAAATACAGAAATTTTTATATATTATTTATATGGTGTGACTATAAAATTGTCAATGGCAATGTCTGTTGTCAGGCATCTTCCCTTCCTCTCCCTAAACTGCATCACTAGGTCACATTCAGTCAAAGCTTTGTCTCATATGCTTACACTATCATACTTGGAATAATCTTAATATTTCTGCTATGAGTAGAAAGATAGAGGTACTGCAGTTTAGCAAGATACCTTTCATCGGCTATGAGGTCATGAGCTCATGAGTGCTCTCTTTGCCTGCCTAAGTTCTGCAGTAAAATATTTAGCTTATGATCCAGGGAAGGTTAAAATATCAGTAGTGAGTCATCATGCTTATGGTGAAGGTGGTTTAACCTATTAAGTGTCCTCTTGTAAATTGGGTGAATTTTCCTCCACATGCCTCTTTTTAACCTGTATTGTTTTAACTAGCCTTGTTTACAACATGGCCATAAAATCAGTTGCATAAACACTACAGACAGGGAAAGAAACTGGATTTTTTTCAATGAGTAACTAGAGTTGGAAGGAAAGACACCAAAAAAAAGGGTAACTGACAGTAAAATTATAATCTAAATTTAAAGATGTCACATGTATGCAGCTGATGAATATGGGTTCTTAAAAAATAGTTGCTTTTACTCCTCTGACCATAAACTGAATATAAAAATATCCATAGTATTCTAGACCAAAGGTCGGTCCCACTAAGTATTCTGATATTGTCAGTAGCCAAAAGTAAATCCAAAGGAACATAAGAACAGGCCAAGTGTGTAATGACACTTCGGCAGATTATTGTCCCAGCTTCAGACAACTTCTAGTTCATGGCATTTCCTGAGCCCAATGTTAATTGTACTTCTGATGCATTTCTCTTCCATGATAATATCCAGTGTCCCACATAAATTTTGGGCATCTGAAACATCCTGGATTATGGGGTTCCAGAGTTTTCAGTACTTGTTCTATGACGAAACATATTTTGTATTTGTTTTGAAGCCACTTCTTACATTTTAGACACAGAAAACAGTCAAGCTCTGTTCACCCTGTCTGTATGCACATGATTTTATAGATATTTAACCTGGGTTTGCTCTGTTCTTTTTCTCATAGACTCAGTAGTCTTAAACTGTGGATTTAGAAACTGCATATTAATGCCATTAACTTTATGAATAACAGTTCAGCAAAATAACATCCTAATATGGTGTGCCATGATGCATACCATAAAAATCCAGTTTTGGAACCTGATGGAGCATTGTACACACGTGCAAACCCAGATGTATGGCCTTTGCATAGGGTATGAGAGAGAAGGGAACAGCAGGTTCGTCTCTGCATCTCCTTCCACTCTGGAGTTAAGGATAAGATGGGTCTGTATCTTAACTCTGGAACTGGGAAGGACTCCCATGTTTCCTGCCCTCAATATAGCCTCCACACCTAAATTAATGTCCAGATTTGTCAAAGTTACACAGAAGGCTAAAGTTAATGATAGAGTACCTGGTGACATTTTCAAAAGATAGAAAGCCATAGCAAGCCTTGAACTTCTTTTTTGGGGTTTTCATATTTTTTATTAAATGCAGGTTTTGGATGCTTAATTTACTTTGAAAATCTGACTATGAGGCAGTAATGTAGGAAGGTTCTCTTCAGGCTACAAGCAGCTATTGGGAAAACCAGAGTGAGATACTGTTGAACTCACTTTGTATAGGATGTTGTGTGTGGGAAAAGGAGGGAGGGTAGAGGTAATCTGGTTTAGAGGTGATTCCAAATTTAAATCCCTCAATATATAAACATCTTTAAACCTTGAGGCTTCCTGGGTCTAGATATGGACACAAATACTGTGTTTCAGGCCTGTCCTTAAATTACATACTAATTGTTAATATCATTTTTGGAAAGGCTTATCATTGTATTATACAAGGAATGTGTTCTATAGAAATAAAGTTTGTTTTAAATGGCATAATGTGAGAAACAAAATCTTTGTGATTTAAATGATACTGCTATATTCCATATAAGAGCAGGAAACAGTATATTTTGCCTTGTTAGGAAGTGTTTATTGAATAGAGTTTAAATGTCAACTGAGGGTTTTGGTGTTTATTTAATCATACTGCTTGAATAGGTGATTATTTAAAAGTTCTTTTTCTCAGAGGTGCCACAAATACCATGAATTTCATAACCAAACATTTGATACTTTGGTGGCTTTTTTTTTCTTTTGTTATACCACTGGGTGAATCAATGCACGGGAAGCTAAAGAGCCAAAGCTGTTTTCATTTCATCTTTTTAAAAGAACTTACCTAAAATGTCTGAGAACACATTAACACCATAGTTTTTACAGGGACAAGAAGAGTGCAGAGAGGCTCACAATGCATTAGCATATCAATGCAACATTTTATGATTAGTTGAAGGTAGATTGTGTTTACCTGTGTATCCTAAGACTGACATCTCCTTTGCATTTGCTAAACTACCACAAGTAAAATAACACTCGTTATTCTATCTTTGTTTCTTGTCCTATCATCAGCTTCAGATTTTAAATGTTGGCAAGAAACACCATGATTCAGAGAGGCATAGAATGGCTTGTGAACCAATATGTGAATAAATAAATGTTCTGATGAAGTATGGACTGAGATCATGTTTCACTTCTCCATAGTACTCTGAAGCAGTCCTTCTCTTACTGCTCTTCAGTCATGCTGTTATTACAATGCAATAAATACCATGTGGATTACTTTATACTAGTCATGTTTTCGAAATTGAAGCAACTAGTAGGACATAGCACAGCTTCATTTATTCTCTTGGATTTTTTCCATATTTAAGCCTTCACTCCATATTTTTCAGGACCTCTTCAGCAACTGAGTTTTATCATAGAAAGGGTTTATGGAAACTTGCATATTGTAGAACTCTGTTTTGACCTGGAGAGGAATGGTAGCCTGACCGACAGATGAACACAAGCCTGAGAGACTAGAAGACACTTCATCATAATCTGTCTCAACTATTTGCATAATAGTTCTTGGTGTGGAAATACAGGCAGGTTATGCTGCACAGCAAACAATGCTACTCATCCTTCTGCCAGAATGGTGGGTTGAAAGCAGTGCTGTGTTGTATTAAATCCATGGCTGTAAAGGTGTATTAGGGGTTGCATAATGGGAGAAGATAGGGCAGGAACATTTCTTCAGGAAGCCTTTCACTTGTACACATCTTTGGGCATTTCAGAGATAAGAAGATGTTTTTCTTTATGCAAGGCATCATAAATTTCACCATTTACCATTGTTATTTTTACAATCACTGTGGCATATCTTCACCATCCAATATAATGAAATAAATATTTTTTGTCCTGGATGGTGTGTTGTTTGACACAGGATTTATACAGAGCTCCCCAAAATTATACTTAACTTTCCTGTAGAAACAAGTAATCAAGCTTGTAGATACTGAGAAATGCACTTCATGTGCCTTGAGCGTGTTCTGCTGTGATATTAAATACAAAATCTTTACCCCTTTATATAGCCTTTTTTTCAGAGCAGTATTGCTGCAAGGCATATGATACAAAAAGGAAATTACTTAATTTTGCGGTATTTCCTTCTTCCTATTAGTCTAAGACAATCAAAGATGTGTTCAAGACCATCTTTTAACGATACTTTATATGCTCATTAATGTCTGATCTTGGTGGTTACTAAACTTTCTGGCCTGACCCATTAGCTACTCCTAACTATTGAAGTCAACACGACTGTTCATATGCTTAAGTGTTTTGTTGAATCAGGGCCAGAGTGCTCAGAAGTTTCTAAGATTAACCCCAAAGTATGAGAAGAAAAACAAAACCCATGTGGCCAGTCACAAATAATAATTGCAGGTTTTGCTGTATGAAATATCAAATATAACAATATATAATAAATACAAAACTTTAGTTATGTGCAGAATGAATTCTTTCACAAATTTTCCTACTCAATAGCTTCACAGAAATTTTGGTCTACTATGGCAGTCTGTTTGAAGAAATATTAGGTTTGAATGAAGACAGCAGGTTTGCATATGGCTACTTATCTCCCAAACTTTGATAACAACTCCTCTTAACATACAGTTAGCATTTTAATTATACGTATATACTTTGGAGGGAGTCAGTTTGCTGAGGTAACTTGACAAGGTAGAGAACAAATGTGCATTTCCACACCCCACCTGAAATATATTTATTTATTTTAATTTAATTGGAACTAAAGAGTTTAGGTTGGGGAGGGGGAGAAAGAAGATAAATCTGATGAAGAACATTTTCATAAACACAATCAATAGAGAGATAGCTTTGTGGAGATACTCATGTGGAGTTAAAGGATTTTTTGGGTGAAATGTAGGAAGGGGGGGAATCAAAACAGACATCTTTTCAACATGCTTTAGAGCATCCCCTGATCAATACATTTTTAGTTAGAGATTTAAGATTTTTATACAACAAAGTTGGCTGCATACCCTTGTTCAGTAAAACAGCTAAGCATATGTGGAATTTTAAGAACCTGTTCATGTGATGTCTGCATACGAATGTTTTCTTAAGACTAGGAACTCATTTTATACTTCAGAAAATTTACTTTAAAATCATAGCCAAAGTGATTACCATTATCTATTAGTTTATGTGGGAGGCATAGTTTTGTACAGCTGTCTGAAACATCAGGAAATCTTTAGCTTGAGCAGCTGAAGGTCATGTCCATGACAGCAACTTTATGGGGATTTTTAAAGTAATTTTTCTCATTTGCCTTTTTTATTTTTTTAAAGAAGCTTGAGAATAAAGGCAATTATTTGAATACCTGTCTGCTGAAACAGTCCTTTAAGGAGTCCTTACTTAAATGATTATTATGTTGACTAATTTCACAAGCTTAGAGCTGCTTGAATGAGTGCTACCACTTAGTATGTCCTTCAAGTTCAGTATTTCTGTACAAATATTTTGAGTTCTGGGAAAGATGAATGCTTGCTGTTTGCGCAAGCATCAGTCTTTTTAGTGTTAAATGGTATACTTTCTAACCATGAGAACAACGAATGTACAGAAACAAGAAAACTCCTAATTATTAAGGAGATAGATTATCTACACAAAAGGCTTTACATCTGAAATATCAAGGAACCAGACTGAAAGAGTTTGGTAGTTTCTTACATACCTATTCTAGAAGGGATAGTAGAGCTTTCTAATAAAACTGGCACAAATCAGTCCCATTAGATGCTAAATATTCTGTTAATGTTAACTACTCAAATGACTTTTCAGAAAAAGATATGGTTGCGAGTTACAGTGTAGTACCTTCAGCTAGGCTTAATTCAGAACCATTAAACTTGGTGGTAGTGGCTGACATTCAGCTAGACTGCAGCTTGGGTCACTTGTCCAGTACCTGCCACTGAGTTTGTAATGGACAGCTGAAAAAAAAATCTAAATAAAGTTATTTTAGTGATCTCACTAGAAGAGTGTATATGGCTGAAAGGAAGGCATGTGCTATGTTCCAGTTTTGCCTGTTGTCCCTTGTCCTGTCACTGGACACCACCGAAAACAGTCTGGCCCCATCCCCTTCACACCCACCCTTTAGATACTTATAAGCATTGATGATCCCTTCTGAGTCTTCTCTTCAGGAGAAACAGACCCAGGTCCCTCAGCCTTTCCTCACAAGAGGGGTGCTCCATTCTTCTGATCATCTTCGTAGCCCTCTGCTGGACTCTTTCCAGTAGTTCCCTGTCTTTCTTGAACTGGGGAGCCCAGAACTGGGCACGGTACTCCTGATACAGACTCACCAGGGTAGAGTAGAGGGGAAAGATGACCTCCCTTGACCTGCTGGCCACACTCTTTTTAATGCACCACAGGAGACCATTGGCCTTCTTGGCCAGCAAGGGCACATTGTTGGCTTATGATCAACTTGTCCACCAGGTCCTTCTCCGCAGAAGAAATAGTTTAGATAACAGCAGTTACAAAGGTGAGAACTGAAGAAGTTTTAGTCTTAAAAATAAAAGTTTAGGGAAGTCAAAAAGGCCTGTTCTAATGAATACTTTTGGATAATCTTAGCTGGTGCTGTCCTGATGCATTCCAGTTTATAGCTCTTGATGTACTTTTGTATATGCAAGCAAAAAACTTTTTGAAATAACTTTAATTATATACTCACTGAAAAGAAACTCTTGTCTTTTCAATATAGGTTCCTATCAGAATGTGACCACTATCAAGTATAAGATTCATTTGTCTATTTTGTTTAAATAAAAAAATTGTGAAATTATGTTTATTAACATAATCCTTCATCCTACATTTGCAGTCTCAGTTGATAGAAAGTGAAATAGCAATTTTTTGCACCTTTTCGTGATTTTCTATCTCAAATAGAGAGGTTATCAGAAACCACAGCTGTTTGTGAATGGGTTACTAAGGGTTTGCTAATACAGGAGAGGAGAAGTAGGAAGGAAGAAAAGAACTGCTTGAGAGCAGAAGCTCACATAAGGAATGGAGGTGGAGCTGCAATAAAATCTATACAGAATTGTACTGTGCCAGGAGCTGGAAATGCCAAATATCTTGGGTTACAACCTGTTTAATTACATTTCTGAACAGAGGCTTAGTAAACCTTTACCCTGATATATGTGGATGCTGAGCTGTTGTAAGCTCTTGATGCTTGTATTTATCTTTCCCCAGTTGCCCATGTAGCGATGATATTCAGTGACCTTCCTGAGGTGTGTGTCTTATCCAGTTCTTGGTGGCTCGATAATGGCAAGGATTAATTGCCTTGGATAATATCTACTAAAGAGAGAGTGATTTATTTATGGATTGCAAGTGAAAGTTATTATAAGTCAAAACAGCCATTTTGTAGCTTTACAAAGAGCAGTTCACATTACATGCAGATAGTTTAAAATTACAAGTTGTGATTATCAGATAGTATACAATCAATAACAGATTCACTGTGGTTAATTGGCACAGAGTGTACATTAGTAATGTAGCATGATTAACATAGCAGACCAAAGTTTTCAGATCCCAAAAGCTACGTGTTTTGTTTGTTTGCCTCAGGAGAGGGGCACAAAAAGGTGACAGGCAATAATTGAGGGAACTAGAAGAGATGGAATCAGTTGAAATGTACTTACAAATGCACTGTGAGTTTGTGTCTTCATCCAATAGACCCGTGAAGTGGGAAAGCCCAGCAAATGAAAGGCAAGTGGAAGCACGTAGATTTCTTTCTATATTTTTGAGTGAGAGGGAACAATCACAAGGCAGCAAGTTAATTCTTTATAGATTTCATTTTGAAAAAAAAAAAAAAAGAAATTGAGTTTCCAAAGAAATCACACAAATAATTAGCATATTTGTGCTGCAAAAATCTATTTCAAGGAGCTTCTGATTAGAAGAATTTTAATCCAGTAAAAAGACTGATTAGTCTTTTTACTGGATTATCATTTGAGCTAGTTTCAGACACTACTTATTTTTTCTAGTTTACAATCCTTCCCTTCTGCATCCAAATTGCTCATAGTAGTCTAATGCCAGATCAGCGCTTAAGGCATCAAAGGTATTTGTTTTCCCTCCTGAAACCCATAATCAGGCACTTGGCATTCGTGGCTATGTCATACCAAGCTAATGAATAATAACAGACATAATTCTGCATCCCCCGTATAAAGATAGAGAAGAACTAAATCCAGAAAAATGACAGGATATATGTGCATTACCTGATGAGTTTTTCTTCTGTCTAAATCTTTTACTCCCCCTTTGTTTTTCTTCCGTATGCAGTCATCATTAGACAAGAAGCTGGAAGAGCTAGAAATTGATTGGAAGCTTGTACTATTGACACTGCAGCAGGTTTTGTCATTGATTTAAATGGAAGCAAACTCAAGCCTTTGGTATTACTCCTAAGAGTCAAGAAGAGAACTTTATTTGGACAGATACTGAACAGGTCTTACATTCTAGAAGGAGAACGCTCAGGGATTTACAGACATTCTCACATCTGTGGGCACAGATTTCTCAGGCAGTGCAAGGAAGCAATATTGTAATGCTCTGACAATATAAACGGTCACTGGCAGTTGGCACAGTCATTTCTATCATTTGCAGGATGTTTAGAACTAACAATATTGAGCTTTTTTTAATGCTCAATTTAAATGCTTGATCTTTAAAAAAATGTAAGTGGTATACGCTTACATATATGAAAATGCCAATTCACTATTTTTAAAGTTATCTCCATTAGCTGATACAAGGTTTAAATTACATAAGTGTTTATTTTCTCTATTCCATTGAAGGATGCTTAGGAACAAGTGAGGGTCTACCAGCTCTACAATACTTTTGTGTATACAAAATATCCTATTTTTATCCAGAGAAGCCAGAAAAGTTGCAATGGTGAAAGCATAATTATAATATATGTCTTTTCCTCTCTTTTTATATCACTTAGATATCAGCATGAATCAATTCCAAGTCCACTGGTTACTGGAGTCCTGTGCACACAATGACACCAAAGGACTTGGGAAAGTAACTGAGCTGACTTATGTAAGTCTCTATTCATCCTTCTGCTTGGCTCTGAATAGCTTCTAAGCAGCAAGATAAAGGATGGTTTTTTAACACGATATAGTATCCTTTATACCATGTTTCATAGATAAGTAAGAATGTTTCTTTTTTATGTTCCTCTTCGACAAGATAAAATATGGACTGTTTGGGGTTTTGTTGTGGGGTTTTTTTAAATCCACACTATGTTAAAATAATATATTTTTTGTCCGTGTTATTCAGAAAACCAGAGCAGGCAAACAAACTTCTTAGCTAAGTACTTATATATTTCTACAGCATATAGAACATGGAGCTTTATCTATAATTAGTACTGTAGGACTCTAGTACAGTGCAAATACTGAACAATAATAATAGTAATTAATAACTGAGGTTTTCTTTTAGACAGGCAGGTGGGTTTTAAAAGCCAAGAAGAGTAATAGAATAAGAAAAAAGGATTGTAGGTGAAAAATACTAGACATTAAATCTGAAAGTAAGACAGATATCAGATAAGGAGGAAAGCTCTATGTAAGTGCATGTCAGCCCAAATATATATTGCAGTGGTAGTTCTTCGTACTCAATTTGTTTGCAATCTAGTGTCATCTGTCTCTGTAACACATTATTTGAACAACAGAGTAATGTGATTGGTGCATCACAATTGATTTAGTGTGTTATGGAGAATGGAAGAAATCACAATTCACCTTTCCTTCTTACCCTGACCTATACTACTGGATCAATTCAGTGGAGTTAATGGCATGCAAAACTAGAGTAAATCAAAAGACATCATTTCTCAAACAGAAGGCTGTTAGCTTGTAAGATTTACTGCTTCATGGGGTCAGCAAAGCAAATATTAGAGGTGGATTAAAAAATGATTGTGATATAATGTTGTGATTGGTCCTAATATTTCAAGTTATACACATTGAAGATAGGAGAAAGTTAACATTTAAGAAGTTTATTTCCACTAGAGGTCAGGAAAGACTCTTTGTATATCTGCCCAAATGCATTGTGGGATTAGTTCATTTATTTCCTCTCAATCACCTTACTGTAATTGGTCCAATCTACTTTGGGAAACTCTGTGTTTATTTTGAGGAAGACAACAATTATAAGCAAGCAGAAGAAGGCTGATGCTACAAAAGGTTTGGTACTGGATGTGGCTACCTAAACATAAAGTCAAGGTGGATAAAGGCCTTACGTTTCCAGTGTTGAGCATTTAGACCCTGTCATAATTAATAAAAATAGTCCTGCCACAATTTTAAGCAGGAGTCAAGCCTATTAGAACACTCTCATGACAGGTGGAAGGTGAGGAGTCAAGTCCATTCTCAGCCCAATCTCCATGTTCCATTGGAAATGATCTTCCAAGTGAAGGTTAGACTAATCCATTTTAGGATTAGAAAAAAGAGGGAGTTATGCAGAAGAGTGCTAGAAATTAGTGATTAGTAAATATTGAAAAGGCAATGAAAGACTTCTGACTTTTGCCAGTAAGGTATTATTGGACATTTTCTGAGTAAAAAAATACAAACATTTTTTTTCTCATATATGATTTGTGCTAAAGCTTTCAGGTTGTGATTTTCAAAAATGCTTTAGACAACAGTAAGAATTTAGCAGGACACTTACACTTTGAAGTTTTCTTCTCCAGTCATTGTCTTTAAACAGAGAATTGTGCTTTGTAGTTCAGCTGTGGAGCTTTTCTTCCTGATAAGAAGGTAGAAGTAGTTAAGGTACTAAAGCGGAAAAAAGATGGATCCACAATGCCATGCTGGATTTTGAATGCACTTTTTAAAAGTTAAATATAGATGAAGCCTGTCATTTACAGCAGCTTAACTCAGCTTTCTTACATTTATTTAATTCAATTAATGTTTACATCTTCATATTGCTTCCCCCATTGCCAGAGAGACTGTTCAAAGTGATAGAAGCCAGATATTTTCATGCAGCATGGCAAAGGAACTCTTTAGAATTGAAGGACATATCAAAATACTGTGTTAATGTATTTTGCTACTGAAAAAAATCATACCATAGGCAATGTTTGGTTTGTTCTCTGAGTAAAAGCCATGTTGGCATGTGTTAAGCATATCGTGAAAATATTTTATTGAAGAAAACTTCATCTGCCAACCTTATTTTTCAATTTTTATTTTCTTTTTATTTTTCTAGAGGTCTATTTGCATCATGTGATCTTTTTGTTTTTCTTCTAGGAAAACTACATGATTCTAAAGGACCTGTCATTTTCATGCAAATATAAAGTAACTGTTTTGCCTGCAAAATCTAAAGGTCGTTTTAAGGCTGAGAGTATTTTCTTTGTTACCCCACCTTGCTCTGCATTTAAAGAAAAAAACCACAAGCACATTAATTGTCCCGCTGAAGGAGGTAAGGCGTGGTCTGGAGAAGTAGCCAAATAGTTTCAAATGCATTTATAATCACAAAAAAAAAAGAAGTCCTTAAAATTAATTCTACAATGGGGAATGAAATATTCAGAACAAATAAAAGTAGGACTAATGTTTATGTGAAAAATCAACTAAAATGCAGAGAATTATGGATTTTGGCTACCGCATTACTGTTTGTCAATTAGGTGATAATTTTAGTGGCCTGTTTATAAACATATCATGACATTTGTTATTACACAACTTTTATTTTTGTAAGGCGGAACACTTTCCCAGTTGTATTCATTATAATGACAGATGAAAGCTGTAAACATAATTATGCTGGCATAACCCATCTTTTGCATGTTTTGCTACTGATGCAAGCTGCTTTTTCAGTTTGATTTTGTTTTGGTTAATTCTGCTCTCAAATAACAAATAAAAGCAGTCATGCCTTTCACAGTGTCACATTGTTTCACAATGGTAGGTATAGCTAGAGGGTTATGGAAAATTGCAGAACCATGGAGATGTTGGTTGGTAAGGAGCTCTGGGCTCAGCCAGTCCAGCCGCTCGCTTGAAGCAGGGCTGTTGTCAGCACTAGGTCAGGTCTGGCATGGCTTTGCACAGCCAAGTCTGGAAACCTCTCTCTTCAGCTAGAGGATGGACCTCTCTCTTTGAGTCCTTCCTGTCCCCAAGGGTACTCCCATGCTCCGTGGGTCACTTCAGAGTCCTGCCAGCCACCATTGCCATTTCCTGACCACCCTTCCTGACAGTTTGCAGCATTACAACCGGGGCAACTCCAACTCAGACATATGTTTCCCCTAATCAGAGCACCTCTATTAACTTGTACTGCAGTTTTAAAAGCATGAATTTCACTTTTTTCCTGCGTCATGGAGTTCAGTGCTATCCTGTGTGTTTTCTTGGGGTCCCAAAATTAAAAACCAGAGCTCAGGTGTTCTGAAATACAGAGGAGCAGCAGGATGGTTGCCTGTGAATGAGGCGCTTATGCCTTTACATGCCATAGGCTTTCCTTTCTGTCACCTGCAGCTGACAGAATTTGATTTGAAGTTAAAATTTGGCCCAAAATGCCAATGGAACATATCAAAGATAGGCTTTGGTTAACACTGAAAATACAATGGCAGAAAGCTGGCAGGATTCTGGGTAACCCCAGAAAGAGAGCTCTCTCTGACCTTGATTTGTGGAACTAAATGAACATTATTGAACAATATATATCTCAAAGTTTAGCTTATCTTTTTGCTTTCCAAATTTATAGTGCCAGTTCTACCCAAAGTGTTGGCCAAACCCGAGAATCTATCTGCGTCTTTCATTGTCCAGGAAGGTAACATCACTGGACATTTTTCCTGGAAGATATCTAAGGCAGACCTTCACCAGCCCATGACAGGATTTCAAGTCACTTGGGCAGAAGTAACCACAGAAAGCCGGCAGAACAGCTTACCCAACAGCATCATTTCGCAATCACAGATACTGCCAGCAGTAAGTTTTTTGTTACTTTCCTTTACTAGCTGCTTCGTGTGTGCGTTATGTGGCCTATTTTTAATGTTTAGTGGTGATGCGGATATCACACATAGCATTCTCTGGCTCTGCAGGCAAGTTGGAGCAGGAAGTGCTCAATTTTCCTCCTTCCTGGAGAAACAAAGCGCAGCTACTCTTCTTGATGACACATCAAACATTTTAATGTTCCCGATTGTCAAATTACCAACCATTGTCTGAGAAATGCCTGAAGGGAGGAAAAGATCATCTGTGTGGCAATAGATAGCTTTTATTTTCTTTTGATGATCAGGCTGTTCATGTTGGTGGTTCCTATAGTTTTACTAATTATTTGTTGTCCAAGTTGATGGATTTAAGAGAATTTTCTCTTCCTTTGAGTCACTCATTGCTCTAAGAAAAATAAAAATCACTGCCCCCTCTGCCAATACGCATCATTGTCCGTTAGACAAATAATTTAAATGAGAACTAGATTTCACTGTTTGTTGAAAGCGTGAGAATTAACAATTTGAATTCTTCCTCCTATTTGCTTTAAGATGGCCTTTGCTGTTTCAGTTCCTCCTCTGGCAGAGGCAGGTGAAGAGCTCTTCATTCAGACTCTGTTGCCAGATCCACCAAAGTCAACAAAAGGCTTAAGCAGCTGGCCTTGATCCAAAGTCAGCTAACAACATTGGGGCTCTTTTCATTCACTTTAGGTGAAGTGAATCAAGGCGATTGTGTCTAGAGCAGAGCTGGCTGAAAGTCTTTTCACAACATTTGTTTCATCAAAGAATGCATAAAATGTTTTGTTGGACGCATCTAACATTCAGTACATTTTCCTCGAATCCAAGGCAAGGTTCTCACCATTCTGTCTTAATTCCTAGCAGACTGCCCTAAGGCTAGGGCACCCGTCTTTCAAAGCCTGTTGTTCTGGAGGAGAGCAACAAAGTTGACTGTGGGCGCTCTAAAAGTATGGGGGAAAGCTACCACGCAGTGTGCGGAGCTGTTTTGTTGCAGCTTAGTACAAACTTGGTGTGATCTGCACCAATTCACCCAAATCTCGACCCAGAGTCCAGAGCGGGAAGCACAGGGCAGTTACAGCCTTTGTCTCTTCAGCAAGCCACGCTGCAAGATTGCCTGAAGTGGTTACTCAGTCACAGACCTTTGGCTGCAAACTGCCACTTTAGCACAATGATAATCAAAGTTACAGGCCTTATCTTAAGTTATGAGATGTTACTTTTCACTTTAGTTTTCATCTTTTTTTTTTAGCAGTAGGTGCACATTTTATTCAGAATTTCATATTGCTTTTTTTAATGCTTTTGATTCAGTTAGGAAATATATATATGAAATATATATAGTTTTATTTAAAACACTCCTTTGCATTGTGTTATGCTTTATTTTTTTTCTTTGTTTTTCTCTGTTTTCACTACTGTAGAGTCTGGAGATTCCTTTATTTAATTGTCTATCACTATATGTATCTCTCTATTTATTGCAATGGTTAAGAACACTTTGGTTTGAGCTGAAACAGTATCTTCCTACCTCTCAGAAACCACCATAAGTAGTGTGTTTTATGGTGATGATCATTCACTCACTCTCTGACAGATAAGAATTTAATACTTACACAATGGGGGCTGAAACCCAGAGGTCCCAGCTGCTGGAGGAGTGCCTGAATGGGCAGAGGGAGTTTATGAGTGCAAAGTGTGCACTCCTCTCTCTCTCCTACCCGTTCAGCAAGTTATATGAGGTGGAACAACTTCAGCAAGGTCTATTAAGAGCAGCCCCATCTCAGAATACGCTCTTATTTGGCAGTAAAACTACACGTTTTCACCCACCTTTTCTCTCTCTCCTTTCCCCTTTACTGTTAGCACTGGCAGCAACAGCAAATTATCAGTTATTCCCACAGCCTGCTTAGGTTGCCCTGCATGGTGCTGGATGCAATGCCAGCCAGGGGAACTTGCCCTGCAAATTCCTGACTGACCCAGCTTGGCTGGTCATGGGAGCATGCTGTGCCCGCACTGTCCATCATCACTGTCCCTCTGTCTCTTTCCCAGGACTGGTCCTTTTCAGCTTGGAGTAAGGTGACTGAGGACTTTTGATTCCATAATGCTCTTCAGTCTTTAGTCATATGTATTCCCATTTGGGGGCATTTATACACTTACTCTGAAATTACTTTACACAGTAAGTGACCATGCAAGAGAGGGAGCAGTGAAAATTGAGAGTATCATGCCAAAAATGGGATTAAGAACCAAAGGGTAGATTCTCATGGCATAATTGTGAGAAATATGCTGAAATCTGTGTAGCCACACTTATCTTCATTAGCTGCAGCAGCGGGCTGGACCTGCAAGTTGCCATGAATTAATTTACCAATTAGAGGAATTCACAGAAAGATCCCAAATGAAAACAAGTTTATATACTGAACATGCTTGTTAATAATTAATAGGAAGTTAAAATTTTTATTTTTTTTAGTGATCAGCTCATCATCCATTTTCACAGAATCACATAATCACATGGGGTTGGAAGGGACCTCTGGAGGTCATCTGGTCCAACCCCCCTGCCAAAGCAGGTCCACCTAGAGCAGGTTGCACAGG